>LR738712.1:178483066-178516882 GCA_902687465.1 Secale cereale | reverse complement strand
TGCTGCGATCTCCACTGCATCCGTCATCACGCCGTTGTGCTGCCGGATCTCTGACGACTTCTCCTCCCCCCTTGCTGGATCAAGAAGGAGGTGACATTGCTGCACCGTACGTGTGTTGAACGCGGAGGTGCCGTCCGTTCGGCGCTAGATCATCGGTGACGAAGAACGTGAAGAGTACGACTACTTCATCCCCACTTCGATGAAAGCTTCCGCACGCGATCTACATAACGGTATGTAGATGCACTCTTACTTGCTCATTGCTAGATGTATCCATAGTTGGATCTTGGTGAAGACGTAGAAATTTTTTGAATTATGCTACGTTCCCCAACACCATGGAGGCCCTCTGGACAGGCGACAGCCATCCAGTGATTGGCTTATGTTGACTCATGGTTTCATGGAACCATGGAGGCCCTCTGGACAGGCGACAGCCATCCAGTGATTGGCTTATGTTTACCCATGGTTTTATGGAACCATGGAGGCCCTCTGGACAGGCGACAGCCATCCAGTGATTGGCTAAAGTTTTACCTATGGTTTCATGGAACCATGGAGGCCCTCTGGACAGGCGACAGACACCTAGTAATTGGCTAAAGATTTTCTTATGGTTCCTATGGATGATTCGGCCACATCCATCGACCGGCCCTTTGGATGGTAAGTCCATTCCATTGATTGGCTGAACCTTGCTTTGAGCTTGGCAGCTCGTAAAAAGCCTCGACTACACGGTTTTATTTGCAAATTTGCATTTCTGATCTTTATGTGTTATGGTTTTTTAATCCGGAGTGGGACAATTCAAGAAATTGACCACACATCTACAAAGTTAAAAATCTGGGTCATGAGCACCAGCATGGGGACAAAGTCTGGGTTATCAAGCACCAGCAAGAGTTAATCCGGTGTTTATCATAACCCGGAACAATCATCAGGCAGAAGCAAAGTAAGAAGCTAAACATGATTTAAACCGGCAGCTTCGATAAGACCATGGATTATTTTAAAACTCCCTTCAAAAAGGCAAGATTCGCCGGATTAAGAATATCAAGCATACTTGATCTCAGGTATAAAGTTATTTCTAATGTAAGTATACACTTGTTGGATATATTGTGAGAACAATTTAATGCGTCCAACGGTAAAACCGTTAGGATATATGTTCAGTACTGTCTATGCAGGAACAGATGATACGCAGGACGCGCCATGTTAGAACAAATTGGCAATGTTAAAACAAGAAGTATCCGGATCAAACAGACACAGTTTTCAGCTATCCTATTACAAGGCATAGCAAGCCTGACGGATTAAAGATTTTTCGATAAATGGGACTGCAACTACAACACTAAACTATGAGCTATGCTCCCTCCTGCTGAGACGGCTGGGCATCAACTTGATCCGGAGTCTCCTCTTCTTCTTGAAGCGGCTGGAAGTCCGGGACGCACCAGTCGATTTTAGTTAAGGCACGGAAGTACATCTCTTCATTGATGAGTTCAGACGGATCGATATCTGGAGCGAAGGTATGAGGGCGTACTGGTGGGATTAGATTGACGGTATCATAAACCGGCCGCTCCACCCGCTCATTCTGCAAGTCGTACCCCGGATGATACCTGGATAAATCTGATTCGGCTACAAGTTTGCTGGCGAGAGGACGCATCTCCTTCGTCAAGGCATGGAGGTCCTTTGCAGTAAACGATGATCCGTCTTCCTTGGTATTCAGATACCCATTTAAAGCTTCTTCCGGATCAAAGTCCAGAACCCATGCTTTCGCTCTGGTAAGCGCCACGAGGGCACCGGCTCGAGCAGCAGATTTCTTAACTTCCTCCAAACGCACTGGCAAAACAGACAGCTTTTCTAACGTGCCTTGGATGGTAGTGGGGGCCGGTTTATTGAATGATGTTGCACTTATGATCCTTTGAGCGTCGGAATACAGCTGCTCGACCAAAGTGTAACATGCCTTAAGTTTTTTCCGTAAGTCATCCCCAAGATGGGTGACACGGCGCCCTGCATGTGATTATCACAATTAAACCGGCACAGATGGAAGATTACAAGGATGAAAGCAGGAATACATATTAAATACTTACTGAAGATTGCAGAAGTCATCAACTCTATTTGCCGCTTTAAACCGGTTAACTCTTCAGTCACCGGATTAAGCGCTTCCTCAGCATCTTTGGCCCTTTTCTCCAGATCTTTCTTCTGAACCTCAAAGGCGGTCCGCTCTTCTTCAAAGAATTTCTTCAGCTGTTCAGCAGTCTTTAAACTCAGTTTCAAATCTTTCTTGGCTTTAGAAGAAGCAGCCTTCGTTTCAGCAAGTCGGCTCCGGAGTTCATTGATCTCGTCAGCACTCCGGTTTAAATCAGCCTGCAAGGATGATCAAGTAATAAGCGGAAATAATTCAAAGACGAAGTCTCAAGCACACAAACAAGTTGTCTACTTGACACTTGGGGGCTAATGGGCAATTGAAGTATTAAACAGCAGCGATTCAAAGACAAAGTATCAAGCATACAAACAAGTTGTCTACTTGACACTTGGGGACTAATGGATAATTGAAGTATCAAAGGAAAAGTCAAGCAAGTCCCAGGCACATAAACCGAGTTATGCCCCTAGCACTTGGGGGCTAATGTAAGGTCATTTGATTAAAACAGGAAGTACCAGTTCACCTTCTAAACACAGCTAAACCGGAACTTGGGGGCTGATACGATATGGACAGAAGTACATTGAAAGTTAAAAGAAGATGCAAGGGATTACCTCATACTTGTCCTTCATCATGTTAATCAGGCCTGCTTCATAGTCTCGACCTGTGTGGAGTCGGTTCAAGTACCCGGAATAGAGCTCCTGGGCACTCATGTCAGCAAAGCTGGGCAGTTCGGTACTCCATTTACCCTTTTCTTTATACACCTTCTCCGCTTTAGCCGTATGTTTGGCTAAGACAGTGGGCTCAGCGGGAGCGGTATAAGCCGTATGAGTTATTTCCACATCCGGGGAAGCAGTAGTTGGTGGTGGGGTTGCAGTATGAACCGGACTGGCCGGAGCCGGATTGGTCTGAGGAGTATTGGCCCGGGCAGGACTGGACGGTTCACGAATGTCCTCAGCATTGGGATTCTCAGGCATAGTAGTGTGGTCTGCAGGGGCAGGATCTTCAAGTGGAATTGTACGTTCACCTTCCGGAGGGACAGTTGAGTCCAGATCAGCCGCCAGATCATCAACAACAGTCTCAGCAGTTGGTTGGTTGGCCTTTGGTTTTTTACTAGGCTTTGGCTTGCTGAAGGAAGTTGGAGAAACATGTTAGAACTGTAAGACAAAGTGCAATCATAAACCGGATAAATTTAAAAGACTTACCCTGGGACAGTTTTCAGGGGTGGAAGTTGTGTGGCGGTTGATTCGCTGGAAGAAGATAACGGAGTATCCTGATAATCAGGGTCAGACGGTTTAAGAGGTTTGCGTATAAGCCCGGCCTTGGGATGAAGAAGGGTTGGAGAGAGTATAACCTCAGAGCGGCGTCTCCGAGCCGGTGTAAGGGATATTCCGGATGTTTCCACTGCAAGGCCGCTGTGACGGGTGGTCCGGCGAAGAGCTTCATGTTGCTGTTTCTTCAAAAGAAATTAGAATCCAATTGAGCATATGGGTGAGAAAATTGATATTTCCGGACTGTCCGACGACTTTTTTGGGGAAGTGGTTCTGAATCGGAAGAAAAGATAGTTACCTCAATTTCAGCCGGCCTATCTCCTTCAGCCAACTCCTGTGAAAAGTTATCATTAGATACAGATATGGGTAAAAATGAGAAAGTTAAAAACCGGATTAATTCATACCTCAGAGTCCGGATCATCGTCCTCAGCATGAGAACCAGAGCCACCAGCCGCTTTTCTCTTTTTGGAAGCGAAGGTTTTCCGGCGTGGCAGTTTTCCGGCCTTTTCCTGAGGCTTCCTTTTCCAGAAAGGATCATTGGCCTGTTCAAAAGGTAAAAGATAAATTCAAAGGACCATTTAAAGGAACGGATTACAGGCATATGAAAGAAAGTAAGACATACCGCAGGCAGCTTATTTTTCTTGTAGTATGGAGCCAGTCCGGTTTGGCTGCATTCTTCTAAAGTGATGTTAAGCATTTTCTTGGCGGACTCAGTGACTTCCGACTCAGAAAGTTTGTCCTTAGTAAAACGTTGAGGATCATCCGGTTTACCAGAGTATTGATACATCAAGTTTGGACGCCGGCTCAGAGGCAGGATACTCCAAGAGAGCCAGCGGCGCATGAAATCCACGCCGGTTAAGCCATTTGCCATAAAAGCCTTCAACTTGGAAAGTTGGGAGGCAAACCGGGGCCGCTCTGAAGAGCTGAGGCGCTGTGGCAAGGGGTGGTCCTCCGGAAGACGGTGCTCGCGATAACCCGGCAATGGGTTTTCCCCCGCAGGTGAAGTATCAATACAGTAAAACCAAGATTTATTCCAATCCTTGGGATGTGTGTGTAGAGCGGCATGAGAAAAGACTGCATCTTTCCTTTTCTGAATACTGACCCCACCTAGTTCCTGATGCGGTCCACTAGTAAATTCAGTCTGCCGGTTTAGGTGGAAGAAATCCCGGAACAAATCAACTGACGGTTCTTCTTCCAAATACACCTCAGAAAACACTTGGAAATCACAGATGTTGGAAATAGAGTTGGGACCTATGTCCTGAGGATGAAGCTGGAAGGCAGCAAGTACATCCCGGAAAAACTTCGAACAGGGAGGAGTAAAGCCCCGAAAAATATGGTCAAAGAAGACAATAACCTCCCCCTCTTTGGGAGTAGGAGGACATTCATCTCCAGGAGCCCGCCACTTTAAAACGGATTGAGGACCTAGAGTGCCAATTGACACAGCTGCGGCCAAATCTTCTTCCGTAATAGTGGAAGGAACCCAATTGCAAGAGACAAATTGTTTGGCCATGGCAGCAGAAGAGCAAGTGCTGAAAATATAAAGTATAAGACCGGATTATTCGGGTACAGCGGTATAAACCGGAAGATATATGCAAGGATTACGCAACGGTTTAAGCAAGGGACTAATGATATGGATAACCCGGCAACAACAGGGAGCTATGTTACTACCGGGTCATGACAGCAATAGAGAAAGAGCTAAACCGTCGCGTTTGTCTTTAAAAAATTTACAGAGCCCGTGCATGACAGTTTAAACCGGAGTGTACTTAACAGATCTACAAAAGAGAAGAAACTGGTTTTCAAAGACAGTTAAGGTGGAACAGACCTGAGCACACAAGAAAAAGAAAAACAAATGCGAAGATATACGGGCAGAACTACAAGGGTCCTATACAGAGCGGATAAATCTACAGGTTGAATATGAATGACAAAGATCTAAAGCATACCGCAGCGGAATAGAGGTAAATTTTAAAGGGAAAGATGTAAAGGTTATTACTGAGAACTTGGTGCCTAAGATGAACAAGGCGAAGCTTTCACTAAGGTTCTAATGGTGGAGATGTGAGAAAGAACCCTAGAGGTTACGGATCTACAGTGAGGAAGAAGATGGAGTACCTGAGAAGTGGCGGCGGAGTTTTCTCTGGTCAAGCTCAGGTCGATGCAGCGGCCGACGAGGACTTGGATTCGGCGGTCGACGGCGGTGGTTCGAGCTCGGGCGACAACGGAGTCTTGAGCTCGGGCGATGGAGAAAGAAGAACGAGCGGAGGAAGATAAAGAATGGGGCAGCGGTATTTATAGAAAGACATATCCGAAACGACAGGTGCGGGATTCGAGGAGGCAAAGGATTGGATAAAGATCCTTTGTTGCCTCGATTTTCGGAACAACCCTTAAACAAAGCCGATGGACAGCTCGCGGCGTTAAATGCGGAAGTGATGTCACAGTCAGATTAAGTGATTCTCGAGGATGACGTCAGGGCCTGTTTACAAAAATGAGAAGACACAAGAAGGAAAAGTATGCAAGACAGGGGAGATTGATGTGAACAAGTTCAAATCATTCTGGGGCCTAATGTCAGGGATATTACTAGCAGGTATGAACCGGCTAGTGTAAACCGGATTATTATAATATGTTTGTGTGGTTGTAATATTTAGTATAGGCTACGGCCCATGAGATCTTAGGCCCATGTATAGAGTTACGGTTTGTAAACCGCCTGATGATGTAACTTGAGAGATAAGAAGGAAAGACAGAGACCGAGGCGGACACAAGTATGAGCCGGCCTCGGGACTTTGTAAACCGGACCAGGCGTCGCCTCTATATAAAGGGACGACCCGGCGACGGTTCAGGAGGAGCAAGAAACAACCCGTCGAGACGCAGGCAAGCAATCCGCTCCCTGTTCATCGACGCCCAAGCAATACCAAACCAAACTAGACGTAGGCTTTTACCTTCATCGAAGGGGCCGAACTAGTATAAACCCTCTGTGTCCTTTGTGTGCTTTTAACCCCTTCAAGCTAACCCGTGCGATGGTTCCATCATCAAGTCCGTTTAACCGGACATCTGCCGTGTTAATTCCACGACAGGGGGGGTGGCCCACATGTCAGTCTCTCAGGGCCTGATTAAGTTTAGTTTTAAACTAAACTAATTCAACAGGGGTTGGCCCCACGTGTCAGTGACTTATAAAACTAAGCACAGTAATTAGCACTTAATTAACAACCTAAGCTAAAATTAGTCCAACGTCGGCCCCACATGTCATTGACACAGAGGGGGGTCCAGCCAGGGTCAAAGGTGGTCAAATCCACTAGCGACTCGCCGCCGGCGAGAGCCAGGACGGCGGCGTGGCTCGGAAACATCATTCCGGTGACCAAATTAGTGGCGGAGGGCTTCTACGGAGAGCTGGCGAACTCGCGCATCCAGTAGGGCAAGCAAGAGGAGCTGGGGTGGCCGGAGCTCGTCGGAACGGAGCTCGCGGCGGCGCCGGAGTACAGGATCGGTCGTGCGCGAGGCTGCAGTGCGCGGAGAGGCTAGCTGAGGTGATCTACAGGATCCTGGGAACTCCAAGAGTTCAACTACGGGCGGGAGCTCTCGGCTCCGGCGGCAAGGCAGGCTAGAGGGAGGTTTGACCGCGGGAAGGAGGGGGAGAACACTCGGAAGCTCACAGCGGTTCCGTAGGGAAGGCCAGCGTGCTCGGGGGCGTCCTCGACGGCGCGAATTGACCGACAACATCCGGCGGTTCCCGAGGTTGAAGACGACCAGATGGAGACGATGCAGGGCCTCCCGCGATGCGTGGCTCAGTGTTGAGGACTAGGAGGACGCGGCGGTGCTTCTGAGATCAACGGCAGGGCGAGGGGTGGCCTATAGCCATGGCTACGGCGAGCGGCGGCGACGGTGGCGTTCGGCCATGGCGAGGAGGGGCTGGGGAACGAGGGGAAAGTGAGTGCGGGGAGGTGAGATGGAACGGGGGGCCGTGACGTCTTCGTGGCACGACCAGAAGGTCGGAGGCGTCGCGGTGGAAGCAGGAGGTGGCCGGCGTGCGGCGGGCACACGCCCTCCGTCCCTCTGGCGAGAGGAGGGGGTGACTGGCATCGGTCAGTTGGGTTGGGCCGTGCTGGGCCAGGCTACAGGTAGGTGGGCCTCAGGTAAGCTTCTCTCTCTCTTTTTCTAATTCTGTTACTGTTTTCTAAATTTGACATATGCTTTGGCTTTATTAAAAATGCCAGAGTATTTTTAAAAATCATGAAACCATGCATGGCTACTGTTTAGAATAAGTCCAACAGTGAACATTTTAGTTTATGATTATTTGAGCATTTAAAATAATATATAAAATTTAAATGCCCAAATGCAAATATGGTATGATTTAAACCAGTGCCCAAAATATTCCACGAAAATGTTCACGATTTTTCGTTTGGTCTCAAAGCCTTGCCAAAATTATCAAACATTGATGAAGGCACTTTGGGTCATTGGAAATGATTTTATTCTTGACCCTAGTTGAATTCATTTGGTGCTAGGGTTTGAACACCCCCATTTCCAGTTTTCTGAGGAGATTAAACATGATGCACATGAAGACCAAGCAAGACAGGCAAGGGCTGGTCTAGGGCTGTGACAAAATATTGGGAGAAAGAAGCACCAGAGGGGGGCCACCAGCCATCCACAAGGGTGGGGGCACGCCCTACCCCCTAGGCGCGCCCCCTACCTTGTGGGACCCCTGGCAATCCCCCGACATCCATCTTCTGCTATATGATGTGTTTCGATGTGGAAAAATCATAAGGAGGTTTTCGGGACGAAGCGCCACCGTCTCGAGGCAGAACCTGGGCGAAACCAATCTAGAGCTCCAGCAGGGCTATTCTACCGGGGATACTTCCCTCTGCGAGGGGGAAATCGAAGCTATCATCATCACCAATGATCCTCTCATCGAGAGGGGGTCGATCTCCATCGACATCTTCACCAGCACCCTCTCTTCTCAAACCCTAGTTCATCTCTTGTATCCAATCTTTGTCTCAAAACCTCAGATTGGTACCTGTGGGTTGCTAGTAGTGTTGATTACTCCTTGTAGTTTATGCTAGTTAGTTTATTCGGTGGAAGATCATATGTTAAGATCCTTAATGCTATTCAATACCCCTCTGATTATGAACATAAATATGCTTTGTGAGTAGTTTCTTTTGTTCCTGAGGACATGGGAGAAGTCTTGTTATAAGTAATCATGTGAATTGGTATTCGTTCGATATTTTGATGAGATGTATGTTGTCTTTCCTCTAGTGGTGTTATGTGAACGTCGACTACATGACACTTCACCATTATTTGGGCCTAGGGGAAAACATTGGGAAGTAATAAGTAGATGATGGGTTGCTAGAGTGACAGAAGCTTAAACCCTAGTTTATGCGTTGCTTCGTAAGGGGCTGATTTAGATCCCTATGTTTGATGCTATCGTTAGTCTTAATACTTCTTTCGTAGTTGCGGATGCTTGCAAGAGTGGTTAATCATAAGTGGGTGGCTTTTCCAAGGAAGGACATCACCCAAGCACCGGTCAACCACATATCAAATTATCAAAGTACCGAACGCGAATCATATGAGCATGATGAAAACTAACTTGACAACAATTCCCATGTGTCCTAGAGAGAGCTTTACTTTATATAAGAGTACGTCCAGGCATGTCCTTTGCTACAAATAGGATTGGGACACCTTGTCGCACCTTGTTTACTTTTGTTACTTGTTACCAGTTACGAATTATACTATCGCACAACTATCTGTTACCAATAATTTCAGTGCTTGCATAGAAAACCTTGCTAAAAATCGCTTGTCATTTCCTTCTACTCCTCGTTGGGTTTGACACTCTTACTCATTAAAAGGACTATGATAGCTCCCCTACACTTGTGGGACATCAGTTGTCGCCGCTGTCCATATGGGTTCTAGTGAGATGGTATCCGTCGATGATAGGATCGAGTACCAGGGCCGCTAAACCTCCATGACGGATACTGGTTGGGTGGTCCCTGCGATCAAAGGTGATCGGATAGGCCGACCATGGGTTGAATTCTGGGGCGACTGGCTCTATGGCGTAGACGTCCCTTAATGCACGTTTGCGCTCGTTCTTGGGGATGTCGGTAGCATAGATCATGTTCACCATTTTCACCACGGGGGAAAATTGTTTATGTCCCCCAGTGTTTGGCGAGCGAGACTCGTCATCGTCCTCGCTTTGAGGTCCTTTCCCCTTGTATTTGGTATCTATTTTACCAGCCTGTTTGAGAACCCATCAATTTTTGTTGGTCTGGTTGGCAGGCTTGTCAGGGGTGCCATGAATCTGGCAAGGTCTCTCTAGTATTTTGTCTAGGTTGGATGGACCATCCCGATTGCCCATGAACGGCTTCTTCCGCTGGCCGAATTTGGAGCCACTGAATCCGGCATTTACTGTCGTATCCTTTACTTCTCCGTTGTTGTCCGACGCTTGTTTTTGGTGTGTTGTGGCCTGCCATTGCCATCCCTGGCCTCAAAAATGTCGGGGTCAGCGGTACTGTTGCTTCTACGAGCCAACCAGCTATCTTCGCCCGCGCAAAAGTGGGTCATAAGTGCAGTAAGAGCTGTCGTAGTCTTTGGCTTCTCCTGGCCGAGGTGTCGGGCGAGCCATTCATCATGGACACTGTTTGAATGCCGCTAAGGCTTCGGCGTCTGGACAGTCGACGATTTGGTTCATTTTTGTTAAGAATCGATTCCAGAGTTTGCGGGCTGACTCTCGTGGATTGCTGGACTATGTGGCTCAGGTCATAAGCATTCGGTGGCCGGACATAAGTCCCGTGAAAGTTGGCCCGGAAAGCATCCTCTAAATCTTCCCAGCTTCCAATGGAGTTCTCTCAGAGGCTGTTCAACCAATATCGTGCTGGTTCTTTCAGCTTTAGAGGGAGGTATCTAATGGCATGGAGGTCATCTCCGTGAGCCATGTGAATGTGGAGAAGAAAATCTTCAATCCATATGGCAGGATTCGTCGTTCCATTGTACTGCTCAATGTTTACGGGTTTAAACCCCTCCGGCAATTGGTGTTGCATTACCTCATCGATAGAGCACATATGGTGTCCGGCACCTCTATATCAGGCGACATCGCGACAGAGTTCGGATGACATCTGTGTTCGGTGCTGACTCTGAACTTGATTATATTTGTCATGCCAGGCTTGATGGTCGTTGTCCTGTGTGGGAGCGGGTCCTCTTGATCCATAGATTGATTTGATCCGGCCGGCTCTATTGGCCAGGTCCTGACATACGTCGTACTTGTAGCCCGAAGCTGCTGTCTCCTTGCCTCTATGGTAAGAGGGTGCGGGTCGGTGTTCGGCATTATTAGCCATTTTGTCCCTTCCTCGTGCTGGTTGGTCTGGTTGATCAGCCTGGTTGTATCTTGATGGTACTGGCGCAAGGGCCTCGTCATTAAATTGTGGCAGTAGTTTGCGTTTGGGATAGCTCTTTATTTGGCGCTTGAGGTCATATCCTTCTTTGGCCTCTAAGAATTTATTCCATCTGTCATTGAGCGTATCCTGTTTGGCTTTAAGCCGCTGCTGCTACGTTTTCAGGCTCCTCGCAGTGGCGATAAGCCATCGCTGAAAGCATTCTTGTTCGAGGGGTTCCTCTGGGACGATGAATTCTTCGTCACCAAGGCTAACATCCTCTTCGGAGACAGGTAAATAGTCACTATCTTTCAAATCCTCGTGATCAGTGAGTTTTTCGGGGCTGAATTGGCCCTCTTCCCTTTCATCATGCTCTAACGCTGGTTCCATGGGGTTATCAAGGTCTTTGGCATTATCTAGAGTGTCATTGTCTCCGGTGCCACTGTTGCTTTTCCTACCTCGACGCGATCGTGAGCGGCGACGCTGATGCCATCGTTTTGGTGGTTCATCGACGGGCTTATCCTCATCTGGATCTTTAGTTCCGTTATCGTCCTTCTTCTCAGGCATGTTCACCATGTATACATCGTAAGTAGAAGTGGTCGTCCAACTCACGGTGATGGGCGTGTTTGACTTGGTTCTGCTTCAGCATCATCGTCCATGCCATCGATGTTTTCGGAAGCGTAGTCTAGCATGTCGGTTAAATCCTCGGTAGTGGCTACCAAGTGGGTGGTGGGTGGGACGCAAAATTCCCTAGTCTCAGCCCCCAGTTCCAACTGGGCATAGTTCGAAGGTGATACCTCCGTGATGGCGACAGATTGTAGTAGGTCCAGCGCCTCGTTTAATAGCGAGAGTTGGACATGGGTCTGGGGATTGAGCCCGGAGGGCACGTACCCCAAGAGTTCGGAGCTCGTGATTGGAAGTGAGTCCGACTTCCCAACAACGGGAAGAGTCCCGTTTAGTTCCGGGTCTGCAAATGACGCGATCGCCTCTGAATCTCCAGCTAGAAGCTCCATGGAGGGAGAGAGTCCGGCGGGGTTTATCCTCCCATCTTCGAATGAAGTGGTTCGCTCCAGATCTAAGGCCAGAGCGAACATGAGCGTCGACCCCTGGATGGGATCTGATAGTAGATCCGAAGGGTCTTGTTCGTGCAGGTGGGGAGCAGCAGCCGATGCCATGAACTCCTCAAAGCTAAGATCTCCTTGGATATCGGCGATGTAGTTTAAACTTCCAAACCGGATCTGGTGACCAGGGGCGTAGCTATCGACCTCCTCAAGGTGATCGGTCGAGTTGGCACGTAGCACGCAGCTACCAAACACGAAAAGCTGACATAGCAGGAAGGTCTCCCCAGAGACAGCGCCATTGTTGGTGACAAGGCGAGCCATCAATCCTTCTGTTGACAACACAGCGGAACTCTCAATGAAAGCACCAATGTCGGTGTCAAAACTGGCAGATCTCGGGTAGGGGGTCCCAAGCTATGTATCTGAGGATCAATGGTAACAAGGGACAACAAGGACACGATGTTTACCTAGGTTTGGGCCCTCTTAAGGGAGGTAGAACCCTACTTCCTGCTTGATTTAATTTGATGTGTATAGGGGTTACAAGAGTTTATCTACCTCGAGATCGTATTGGCTAAACCCTAGCTGCCTAGCCTGAGATTATTCTGATAGCCTCTACGAACTAAACACTCCAGTTTATATACACACTGGAGGGACCTAGGGTTTTACAAAGTCATCTTGAAGAGGAAGGAAACATTACATCCAGACACAAAACTTGTCATTCTACGCACATAGGAGTCCTACCCGGACACGGGGGATAATCTTCTGCTCTATCTTCACGTCCCATCAGTCCGGCTCATATCGAGTAGTTCGGACACCCGAGGACCCCCTAGTCCAGGACTCCCTCAATGCTCAAGGTTCAAAACTCTATCAAATCTTGCGGTTGGGGATGATGTCAAAATCAAACTTTCTCGGCAAGGAGAGCTGATCCTGCTCAACATTGAATTTTTTTAGTAGCAGCATGCAACTGCCGAACTGATCTATCCTCTGAGAGCTTTTGATGTAATTAGATGGCATGGTGAAACAAGTGTCCTATGTGTATAAGTAGTACGACAAAATTATTTATCATGTAGGGTATCACGAAAGAATTGCAACTCTGATTGGTGGTTAGGAACTGTCATTCAATTTCATTCTAACAGCCGTTGTGCTTTATTTAATTTTCTGTATTCGCCTTAGGACATCATCTAAAACTAGCGCCGTACCGATCTCTTGCAATATGAAATGCGCTGAGTTAGAACACATGGGTCCTAAACATGCAGGCTCACCAGCCTATGGCTCAAAGTCCAGAAACGTGAGCTTGTCTGAGTATTATATTCTCAGCTGAACCCCCATATTATGTTACATATATTCCCCTTGATTTTTATTATGTAAGTATAAATTTGTGATATTAAAGATTTTTATATTTCTTTATAGATGGAGTATCTCTCTGTCAAAAATATATTTATGTGTAACTAGTTACTCGTTCCTTTCAACTTTCTTTCGCTGATATGTGGGGCATCCGGCAACGGGGTCCACATGCCATGCACCAAATTAGAGTGCACAACTGCACAGTAGACTCACCCCGGTCATAGCACCGCAGTAATGCCCAATGAGCCGTCAAATAAAAAAACACCTTTCCAGGCAGAAAGCTGGATGGACGAAGCAGTAATATTTCACTCGGCCTAAATCCCCTTCTCCCTCGTCTGCTTGTTCAGAGAAAACCCCTAATGTATACTACACAACCTTCTTCTTGTAGACTCGCGTTGGGCCTCCAAGCGCAGAGTTTTGTAGGACAGTAGAAATTTTCCCTCAAGTGGATCACCTAAGGTTTATCAATCCGTGGGAGGCATAGGATGAAGATGGTCTCTCTCAAACAACCCTGCAACCAAATAACAAAGAGTCTCTTGTGTCCCCAACACACCTAATACAATGGTAAATTGTATAGGTGCACTAGTTCGGCAAAGAGATAGTGATACAACTGTAATATGGATGGTAGATATAGGTTTGTAATCTTAAAATATAAAAACAGCAAGGTAACTGATGATAAAAGTGAGCACAAAGGGTATTAGAATGCTTAGAAACATGGCCAAGGGTTCATACTTTGACTAATGCAAGTTCTCTCAATAATGATAACATAATTAGATCATATAACAATCCCTCAATGTGCAAGAAAGAGTCACTCCAAAGTCACTAATAGCGGAGAACAAACAAAGAGATTATAATAGGGTATGAAACCACCTCAAAGTTATTCTTACTGATTGATCTATTGGGCTATTCCTATAAGTGTCACAAACAGCCCCAGAGTTCGTACTAAAATAACACCTTAAGACACACATCAACCAAAACCCTAATGTCACCTAGATACTCCAATGTCACCACAAGTATCCACGGGTTTGATTATACGATATGTATCACACAATCCCAGATTCATCTATTCAAACCAACACAAAGAACTTCAAAGAGTGCCGCAAAGTTTCTACCGGTGAGTCAAGACGAAAACATGTGCCAACCCCTATGCATATGTTCACATGGTCACTGAACCCGCAAGTTCATCACCAAAACATACATCAAGTGGATCACGGGAATATCACATTGTCACAAAAGATAAGCACATGCAAGACATACATCAAGTGTTCTCAAAACCTTAAAGACTCAATCCGATAAGATAGCTTCAAAGGGAAAACTCAATCCATTACAAGAAGGTAGAGGGGGAGAAACATCATCAGATCCAACTATAATAGCAAATCTCGCGGTACATCAAGATCGTGCCACATCTAAAACACGAGAGCGAGAGAGAGAGAGAGAGAGAGAGAGAGAGAGAGAGATAGAGAGATCAAACACATAGCTACTGGTACATACCCACAGCTCCGAGGGTAAACTACTCCATCCTCGTCGTGTAGACCGCTGGGATGATGAATATGGCCACCGGTGATGGTTTCCCCCTCCGGTAGAGTGCTGAAACGGGCTCCCGATTGGTTTTTCGTGGCTACAGAGGCTTTCGGCGACGGAACTCCTGATCTAGGTTTATTTTCAGAGGTTTCCCTATTTATAAGAATTTTTGGCATCGGGGACAAGTCAGGGGGACCCACGAGGCGACGACAAGGTAGGGGGAGCGCCCTAGGGGGAGCCCCCCACCCTTGTGGTGGCCTCGTGGATCTTTTGTTCCATCTTCGGTGCTCCATGGGCTTCTTTTGGTCCATAAACAATCACCGTGAATTTTTAGGTCAATTGGACTCCGTTTGATATTCCTTTTCTGTGAAACTCAAAAACAAGGAAAAAACAGAAACTGGCACTCAGCTCTAGTTAATAGGTTAGTCCCAAAAATCATATAAAATAGCATATAAATGCATATAAAACATCCAAAATAGATAATATAATAGCATGGAACAATAAAAAATTATAGATATATTGGAGACGTATCAAGCATCCCCAAGCTTAATTCCTGCTCGTCCTTGAGTAGGTAAATGATAAAAACAGTATTTTGATGTGGAATGTTACCCAAAGTATTTAGCAATGCAATATTATTTATTATGGCATGAACATTCAGATCCGTATGTTTCAAGAAAAATTTCATGTTGACATGAGAACAATACTATTTCAAGCATGCTAGAGAGTAAATCATTAAGCTTCAAAAATAACATGGCTAAAGGAAGTTATCCCTACAAAATCATATAGTCTTATTATGCTCCATCTTTTCAACACAAGGTAATCATGCCCACCCTGGTGTCAGCCAAGCAATTGGTTAATACTTTTTAACACACTTCAGCCTTTTCAACTTTTCACGCAATATATGAGCGTGAGCCATGGATATAGCACTATGGATGGAATAGAAGGTGGTAATAGACAAAAGTGGGGAGAAAGACTCACATCAACTAGGAAAATCAATGGACTATGGAGATGTCCATCAATTGATATCAATGTGAGTGAGTAGGGATTGCCATGTAATGGATGCACTAGAGCTATAAGAGTATGAAAGCTTAAAAGAAAACTAGTGGGTGTGCATCAACTTGCTTGCTCATGAAGACCTAGGGCATTTGAGGAAGCCCATCGTTGGAATATACAAGCCAAGTTCTATAACGACAATTCCCACTAGTATATGAAAGTGACAACATAGGAGATTCTCTATCATGAAGAACATGGTGCTACTCTGAAGCACAAGTGTGGAAAAGGATAGTAACATTGTCGCTTCTCTCTTTTTCTCTCATTTTTTTTTGAAGACTCCTTTCCTTTTTTGGAGTCTGTTTTTTCTCTTTTTTGGAGATCCTTTTGGCCTCTCTTTTTTATAACCTCACATGGGACAATATTCTAATAATGATAATCATCACATTTTATTTACTTAGAACTCGATACTATAACAAATATATGACTCTATATGGATGCCTCCGGCGGTGTACCGTGATGTGCAACGATCAAGAGTGACATGTATGAAAAATATGAATGGTGGCTTTGCCACAAATACTATGTCAACTACATGATCATGCAAAGCAATATGCAACGATGATGCATGTCATAATAAACGGAACGGTGGAGGTACATGGCAATATATCTCGGAATAGCTATGGGAACCCCATAATAGGTAGGTATGGTGGCTTTTTTGAGGAAGGGTATAAGGTGGTTTGATGCACCGGCGAAAGTTGCGCGGCATTAGAGTGGCTAGCAAGGTGGAAGGGTGAGAGTGCGTATAATCCATGGACTCAACATTAATCACAAAGAACTCACATACCTATTGCAAAAAGGTTTATTAGCCCTCGAAGCAAAGTACTACTAGCATGCCCCTAGGGGGGAGGTTGGTAGGAGTTAACCATCACGCGCCCCCGACCTTCACTCAAAGGTAAACAATCAAGACACAAGCACTTCAATTCGGTTACACAGTTAGGAGACCATACATGCATGCTATGGGAATCACGAACCTTAACACAATTATTTCCTCAATCCGGCAATTTACTACTAGCCTGATTCTAATATTACCATCCTCATATCTCAAAACAATCACAAGGAATCAATACTTCTCATACTATTAAATGCTCTATATGAAAGTTTTTATTACATCTCGCTTGGATGCCCACCTTATTAGGACTAAATTCATAACCCAAGCAAATTACCAAGCTATTTAGACACTCTTAAAATAATATAAGTGAAGCATGAGAGTTCATCAATTTCTATGAAATAAAACCATCGCTATGCTCTAAAAAGATATACGTGAAGCACCAGAGCAACTGACAAACTACTCCAAATGGATATAAGTGAAGATCAATGAGTAGGCAAATAATTAACTAGCTATGAGAAGACCCTCTCTCATTTAAGAATTTCAGATCTTAAGTACTTTATTCAAACAGTGAGCAAAATAAAATAAAATGACATTGCCAGGATAGCACATATCATGTGAAGAAGCAAACCCTTAGGCTAAACCGATACTAATCGATAGTTGTCGATGAAGAAAGGTGGGATGCCTACTGGGGCATCCCCAAGCTTAGATGCTTGAGACTTCTTGAAATATTATCTTGGGATGCCTTGGGCATCCCCAAACTTGAGCTTTTGTGTCTCCTTACTTCCTCTCATGTCTTGGTTTCCCAAAATCTCAAAAACTCAACAAGAACTCGTGAGAAAAGTAAGTATAAATCAACTCAAAACCTTATCATTCCGTACTGTAGAAAATCACTAAAATTATAATTCAACATTGCATACTAAGTGCCTCTGCATATTTAATACTCTTATCCTCAAATAGAATCATTAAACAGGCAAATATATGCAAACAATGCAAACATTACAGCAATCTGTCTAAACAGGACAGTCTGGAAAGAGTGGAATTGTTCTCATACTTCCCTAGCTCTAAACATTATAAAACATTACCACGTTACATAGAATTTATTCATGCTAACTTTGTGAAAATTTCAAGATTGTATCATGTTCTGACTATCTAGAAAAATTCAGAAAATGATAGAAAACTTTCTGTTTTTAAACAGCAACATATATACTTGCAAAATAAGCATGGTAAAGGCTATATTTGTCTTTTTTTTATTGAAACAAAAGTTACTAAAACTTAATCTAAATAACAGCAAGCAAATATGAGAAAAATAAAATGACGCTCCAAGCAAAACACATATCATATGGTCAATAAAAATATAACTCATGTAAATTTACCGATAGAGAATATGAAAGAGGGGATGCCATCGGGGGCATACCCAACCTTAGATGCTTGGTTGTCCTTGAATATTACCTTGGGGTGCCTTGGGCATCCCCAAGCTTAGGCTCTTACCGCTCCATATTCCATAGTCCATCAAATCTTTACCCAAAACTTGAAAACTTCACAACACAAAACTCAACAGAAAATCTTATGAGCTGCGTTAGTATAAGAAAGCAAATCATCACTTATGTACTATTGTGAACTCATTATAAATTCATATTGGTGTTATATCTACTGTATTCCAACTTCTCCATGGTTCATACCCTCTAATAGTACTCATGGATTCATCAAAATAAGCAAACAACACATGAAAAACAGAATATGTTTTAAACAGAACAGTCTGTAGTACTCTGGACAACCACCATACTTATGGAACTCTAAAAATTCTAAAAAAATTGGAAAACGTAGGCAAATTGTATATAAATCATGTGTAAAATTTTCAGCTAATTATCATGGTCCAGTGATTTATTGAATTTTTTGCACTGGACGCAAAACTTTCTATTTTTGCACATAATCAAGTCAACTATCAACCACACTATCCCAAAGGCTTTGCTTGGCACTTTATTGAAAAAAAAGCTACAGAACATGATTACTATAGTAGCTTAATAATGTGAACGCACAAAAATAGTAGGTAAAAGTATTGGGTTGTCTCCCAACAAGCGCTTTTCTTTAATGCCTTTTTAGCTAGGCATGATGATTTCCATGATGCTCACATAGAAGTAAAGAATTGAAACGCAAAAAGACCATCATGAATCGCATGACAAGCACATTTAAGTCTAACCCACTTCTTACGCATACGTATTCTGTGAGAAAAAAATTTATGGGAACAAAAATCAACTAGCATAGGAAGGAAAAACAAGCATGACTTCAAAACTTTCAACACAAGGAGAGGAAACTTAATATTATTGAGATATGTAAAAGCATAAGTTCCTCTCTCATAATAATTTTTAGTAGCATCATGAATGAAATCAACAATATAACCATCACATAAAGCATTCTTTTCATGATGAACAAACATAGAAATTTTATTACTCTCCACACAAGCAAATTTATTCTCATGAATAGTAGTCGGAGCAAACTCAACAAAATAACTATCATGTGACACTTGATTGGCATAATCAATTTGAGCATTAAAATTGTGATGATAAGTTTCATGGTTATCATTATTGTCTATAGCATACATGTCATCACAATAATCATCATAAATAGGAGGCATGCTTTCATCATAATAAATTTGCTCATGAAAACTTGGGGGACTAAAAATATCATCTTCATCAAACATAGCATGCCCAAGCTTGTGGCTTCGCAAATCATTAGCATGATGGATATTCAAAGAATTCATACTAACAATATTTCAATCATGCTCATCATTCAAAAATTTAGTGCCAAACATTTTATTGACTTCTTCTATCAACTGAGCACAATTTTGCTTCCCATCATTTTCACAAAAGACATTATAGAGATGAATAATATGTGGCAACCTCTATTCCCATTTTTGTAGTTTTATTTTATAAACCAAACTAGTGATAAAACAAGAAACTAAAAGATTCAATTGCAAGATCTAAAGATATAGCTTCAAGAACTCACCTCCCCGGCAACGGCGACAGAAAAGAGCTTGATGTCTACTACACAACCTTCTTCGTGTAGACTCGTGTTGGGCCTCCAAGCCTAGAGTTTTGTAGGACAGTAGCAATTTTCCCTCAAGTGGATGACCTAAGGTTTATCAATCTGTGGGAGGCATAGGATGAAGATGGTATCTCTCAAACAACCCTTCAACCAAATAGAAAAGAGTCTCTTGTGTCCCCAACACACCCAATACAATGGTAAATTGTATAGGTGCACTAGTACGGCGAAGAGATGGTGATACAAGTGTAATATGGATGGTAGATATAGGTTTTTGTAATCTGAAAATATAAAAACAGCAAGGTAACTAATGATAAAAAGTGAGCACAAACGGTATTGAAATGCTTAGAAACAAGGCCTAGGGTTCATACTTTCACTAGTGCAAGTTCTCTCAATAATGATAACATAATTAGATCATATAACAATCCCTCAACGTGCAACAAAGAGTCACTCCAAAGTCACTAATATCGGAGAACAAATGAAGATATTATTGTAAGGTACGAAACCACCTCAAAGTTATTCTTTCTGATCGATCTATTGGGCTATTCCTATAAGTGTCACAAACAGCCCTAGAGTTCGTACTAAAATAACACCTAGATACTCCAATGTCACCTAGATACTCTAATGTCACCTAGATACTCCAAATAGCCCTATAAGTGTCACACACATCAACCAAAACCATAATGTCACCTAGATACTCCAATGTCACCACAAGTATCCAAGGGTTTGATTATACGATAAGTATCACACAATCTCAGATTCATCTATTCAAACCAACACAAAGAACTTCAAAGAGCGACCCAAAGTTTCTACCGGTGAGTCAAGACGAAAACATGTACCAACCCCTATGCATAAGTTCACAAGGTCACTGAACCCGCAAGTTGATCACCAAAACATACATCAAGTGGATCACGTGAATATCCCATTGTTTTAACAGATAAGCACATGCCAGACATACATCAAGTGTTCTCAAATCCTTAAAGACTCAATCTGATAAGATAACTTCAAAGGGAAAACTCAATCCATTACAAGAAGGTAGAGGGGGAGAAACATCATAAGATCCAACTATAATAGCAAAGCTCGCGGTACATCAAGATCATGCCACATGAAGAACACGAGAGAGAGAGAGAGAGAGGGAGAGAGGGAGAGAGAGATCAAACACATAGCTACTCTTACATACCCTCAGCCCCGAGGGTAAACTACTCCCTCCTCGCCATGGAGACCACTGTGATGATGAAGATGTCCACCAGTGATGGTTTCCCCCTCCGGCAGGGTGCCGAAACATGCTTCCGACTGGTTTTTTCGTGGCTATAGAGGCTTTCGGCGGCGGAACTCCCGATCTAGGTTTATTTTTGGAGCTTTCCCTATTTATAAGAATTTTTGGCGTCGGGGAAAAGTCAGGGGGACCCACGAGGCAACGACAAGGTACGGGGGCGCGCCCCCCACCCTTGTTGTGGCCACGTGGCTCTTCTGGTCCATCTCCGGCGCTCCGTGGGCTTCTTTTGGTCCACAAAATATCACCGTAAATTTTCAGGTCAATTGGACTCCATTTGACATTCATTTTTCTGCGAAACTCAAAAACAAGGAAAAACAGAAACTGGCACTGGGCTCTAGGTTAGTCCCAAAAATTATATAAAATAGCATATTAATTCATATAAAATATTCAAAACAGATAATATAATAGCATGGAACATTAAAAAATTATAGATACATTGGAGATGTATCAAGCATCCCAAGCTTAATTCCTGCTCGTCCTCGAGTAGGTAAATGATAAAAACAAAAAAATTGATGTGGAATGCTACCTAACATTTTTATCAATGCAATATTATTTTTTGTGGCATGGATATTCGGATCCGTTGTTTCAAGCAAAAGTTCATGTTGACATGAGAACAATAATATTTCAAGCATGCTAGATAGTAAATCATTAATCTTCAAAAATAACATGGCTAAAGGAAGTTATCCCTACAAAATCATATAGTCTTATTATGCTCCCTCTTTTCAACACAAGGTAATAGTACCCACCCCGGTCAGCCAAGAAATTGGTTCATACTTTTTAACGCGCTTCAGCCTTTTCAACTTTTCATGCTATATATGAGCGTGAGACATGGATATAGCACTATGGGTGGAATAGAAGGTGGTAATAGACAAAAGTGGGGAGAAAGTCTCACATCAACTAGGAAATTAATGGACTATGGAGATGTCCATCAATTGACATTAATGTGAGTGAGTAGGGATTGCCATGTAATGGATGCACTAGAGCTATAAGAGTATGGAAGCTCAAGAGAAAACTAGTGGGTGTGCATCAACTTGCTTTCTCATGAAGACCTAGGGCATTTGAGGAAGCCCATCGTTGGAATATACAAGCCAAGTGCTATAACGAAAATTCCCACTAGTATATGAAAGTGACAACATAGGAGACTCTCTATCATGAATACATGGTGCTACTCTAAAGCACAAGTGTGGAAAAGGATAGTAACATTGTCCCTTCTCTCTTTTTCTCTCATATTTTTTTGAAGACTCCTTTCCTTTTTTTGGAGTCTATTTTTTCTCTATTTTTGGAGACTCTTTTGGCCTATTTTTTTTTATAACCTCACATGGGACTATATTCTAATAATGATGATCATCACACTTTTATTTACTTACAACTCGATACTAGAACAAAGATATGACTCTATATGGATGCCTTCGGCGGTGTACCGAGATGTGCAATGGTCAAGAGTGACATGTATGAAAAATATGAATGGTGGCTTTGCCAAAAATACTATGTCAACTACATGATCATGCAAAGCAATATGACAGCGATGTTGTGTGTCATAATAAACGGAACGGTGGAGTTACATGGAAATATATCTCGGAATGGCTATGGAAATCCCAAAATAGGTAGGTATGGTGGCTTTTTGAGGAAGGGTATAAGGTGGTTTGATACACGGGTGAAAGTTGCACGGCACTAGAGTGGCTAGCAAGGTGGAAGGGTGAAAGTGCGTATAATCCATGGACTCAACATTAGTCATAAAGAACTCACATACTTATTGCAAAAAGGTTCATTAGCCCTCGAAGCAAAGTACTACTACGCATGCCCCTAGGGGGGAGGTTGGTAGCAGTTAACCATCGCGCGCCCCCGACCTTCACGCAAAGGTAAACAATCAAGACACAAGCGCTTAAATTCGGTAACACAGTTAGGAGACCATACGTGCATGCTACTAGAATCACGAACCTTAACACAATTGTTTCCTCAATCCCACAATTTATTACTAGCCTGATTCTAATATTACCATCCTCGTATCTCAAAACTATCACAAGGAATTAATACTTCTCATACTATTAAATGCTCTATATGAAAGTTTTTATTATATCTCCCTTGGATGCCCATCTTACTAGGACTAAATTCATAACCCAAGAAAATTACCATGTTGTTTGAAGACTCCCTAAATAATATAAGTGAGGCATAAGAGTTCATCAATTTCTATAAAATAAAACCACCGTTGTGCTCTAAAAAGATATATGTGAAGGAGTAGAGCAACGGACAAACAACTCGAAAATGATATAAGTGAAGATTAATGAGTAGGCAAATAATTAACTAGAAGACCCTCTCTCATTTAAGAATTTCAGATCTTAAGTACTTTATTTAAACAGTAAGCAATACAAAACAAAATTACATTGCAAGGATAACACATATCATGTGAAGAAGCAAAAACTTAGGCTAAACCGATACTAACCGATAGTTATCGATGAAGAAAGGTGGGATGCCTACCGGGGCATACCCAATATTAGATGCTTGATACTTCTTGAAATATTATCTTCGGATGCCTTGGGTATCCCAAAACTTAAGATTTTGTGTCTCCTTAATTCATATCATGCCGCGGTTTCCCTAAATCACAAAAACTTCATCCACACAAAACTCAACAAGAACTCGTGAGATAAGTAAGTATAAATCAACTCAAAACCTTATCATTCCATACTGTAGAAAATCACTAAAACTATAATTCAACAATGCATACTAAATGCCTCTACATATTTAATACTTTTATCCTTAGATAGAATCATTAAACATGCAAACATATGCAAACAATGCAAACATAACAACAATATGTCTAAACAGGACAGTCTGTAAAGAGTGGAATTTTTCTCATACTTCCCTAGCTCTAAAAATTCTGAATTATTACCATGTTACAGAGAACTTATTCATGCTAACTTTGTAAAAATTTCAAGATTTTATCATGTTCTGATTATCCAGAAGAATTCAGACAATGATAGAAACTTTCTGTTTTCAAACAGCAACATATATACTTGCCAAATAAGCATGGTAAAGGCTATACTTGTCTTTTTTATTGAAACAAAAGTTAATAATACTTTATCTAAATAACAACAAGAAAATATGAGCAAAAGAAAAAGATGCTCCAAGCAAAACACATATCATGTGGTGAATAAAAATATAGCCTCAAGTAAATTTCCCGATAGACGAAGACGAAAGATGGGATGCCATCTGGGGCATCCCCAAGCTTTGATGCTTGGTTGTCCTTGAATATTACCTCGGGGTGTGTTGGGCATCCCCAAGCTTTGGATCTTGCCGCTCCTTATTCGATAGTCCATCAAATGTTTACCCAAAACTTGAAAACTTCACAACACAAAACTCAACAGAAAATCTTGTGAGCTCCGTTAGTATAAGAATGCAAATCACCACTTAGGTACTATTGTGAACTCATTCTAAATTCATATTGGTGTTATATCTACTGAATTCCAACTTCTCCATGGTTCATACCTCCGATACTACTAATGGATTCATCAAATAAGCAAACAATACATGAAAATTAGAATCTATTCAAAACAGAACACTCTGTAGTACTCTCGAAAACCACCATACTTCTGGAACTCTAAAAATTCTGAAAATTAGGAAAACGTAGGCAATTTGTATAGCAATCATGTATAAACATTTCAGCTAATTATCACGTTTCAGTGATTTATTGAATTTTCTTCACTGGATGGAAAACTTTCAATTTTTGCACAAAATCAAGTCAACTATCAACCACACTATCCAAGAGGCTTTACTTGGCACTTTATTGAAACAAAAGCTATAAAACATGATTACTACAGTAGCTTAATCATTTGAACACACAAAAACAGTAGGTAAGAGTATTGGGTTGTCTCCCAACAAGCGCTAAAGATATACCTTCAAGAAACTAAAAGATTCAATTGCAAGATCTAAAGATATACCTTCAAGCACTCACCTCCCCGGCAACGGCGGCAACAAAGAGCTTGATGTCTACTACAAAACCTTCTTCTTGTAGACTCGTGTTGGGCCTCCAAGCGCAGAGTTTTGTAGGACAGTAGCAATTTTCCCTCAAGTGGTAGACCTAAGGTTTATCAATCCATGGGAGGCGTAGGATGAAGATAGTCTCTCTCAAACAACCCTTCAACCAAATAACAAAGAGTCTCTTGTGTCCCCAACACACCCAATACAATGGTAAATTGTATAGGTGCACTAGTTCGGCGAAGAGACGGTGATACAAGTGTAATATGGATGGTAGATATAGGTTTTTGTAATCTGAAAATATAAAAACAGCAAGGTAACTAATGATAAAAGTGAGCACAAACGGTATTGCAATGCCTAAAACCAGGCCTAGGGTTCATACTTTCACTAGTGCAAGTTCTCTGCACAATGATAACATAATTAGATCATATAACAATCCCCTTAACGTGCGACAAAGAGTAACTCCAAAGTCACTAATAGCGGAGAACAAACGAAGGGATTATTGTAGGGTATGAAACCACCTCAAAGTAATTCTTTCTAATCGATCTATTGGGCTATTCCTATAAGTGTCACAAATAGCCCTAGAGTTTGTACTAAAATAACACCTTAAGACACACATCAACCAAAACCCTAATGTCACCTAGATACTCCAATGTCACCACAAGTATCTGCGGGTTTGATTATACGATATGTATCGCACAATCTCAGATTCATCTATTCAAACCAAAACAAAGGACTTTAAAGAGCGCCTCAAAGTATCTAGTTAAGAGTCAAGACGAAAACCTGTGCCAACCCCTATGCATAAGTTCACAAGGTCACTGAACCCGCAAGTTGATCACCAAAACATACATCAAGTGGATCACGTGAATATCCCATTGTCACCACAGATAAGCACATGCAAGACATACATCAAGTGTTCTCAAATCTGTAAAGACTCAATCCGATAAGATAACTTCAAAGGGAAAACTCAATCCATTACAAGAAGGTAGAGGGGAAGAAACATCATAAGATCCAACTATAATGTTGGGGAACGTAGTATTTCAAAACAATCCTACGATCACACAAGATCTATCTAGGCATAGCAACGAGCGGGGAGAGTGTGTCCACGTACCCTCGTAGACCGAAAGCGGAAGCGTCTAGTGACGTGGTTGATGTAGTCCAAGCACCGAACATACGGCACCTTCGCGTTCAGCACACGTTCAGCTCGATGACGTCCCACAAACTCTTGATACGGTTGAGCGTCGCGAGAGAGTTTCGTCAGCACGACGGCATGGTGATGGTGATGATGATGTTGCTGGCGCAGGGCTTCGCCTAAGCACTGCAACAATCTGACCGAGGTGCATAACTGTGGGGAGGGGCACCGCACATGGCTTGCAAATCAACTTGTGTGTCTATGGGGTGCCCCTCCCCACGTATATAAAGGAGGGAGGGAGGAGGGTGCGGCCGAGGAGGGGGCGCGCCAAGAGGGTGGGTCCTACTCCCACTAGGAGTAGGACTCCTCCTTTTTCTAGTAGGAGTAGGAGAGGGGGAAGGATGGGAGAGGAGGAGAAGGAAAGATGGGCCGGCCCCCCTTTCCCTAAACCAATTCAGTTTGGGCCTTAGGGGGGGAACCCCACACTCCCCTTGATGCCCTCGATTTCAACTAAGGCCCATGTAGGCCCATTAAGCCCCCGAGGGTTCCGGTAACCCCCGGTACTCCGGTATTTATCCGGTGACCCCCGGAACACTTCCGGTGTCCGAATATAACCTTCCAATATATCAATCTTTATGTATCGACCATTTCAAGACTCCTCATCATCTCCGTGATCACATCCGGGACTCCGAACAACCTTCGGTACATCAAAACACATAAACTCATAATACCGATCGTCATCAAACGTTAAGCGTGCGGACCCTACGGGTTCGAGAACTATGTAGACATGACTTAGACTCATCTCTGGTCAATAACCAATAGCGGAACCTGGATGTTCATATTGGCTCCCACATATTCTACGAAGATCTTTATCCGTCAAACCGCATAACAACATACGTTGTTCCCTTTGTCATCGGTATGTTGCTTGCCCGAGATTCAATCGTCGGTATCATCATACCTAGTTCAATCTCGTCACTGGCAAGTCTCTTTACTCGTTACGTAATGCATCATCTCGTGGCTAACTCATTAGTCATTTGCTTGCAAGGCTTATTACGATGTGTATTACCGAGAGGGCCCAGAGATACCTCTCCGACACTCGGAGTGACAAATCATATTCTTGATCTATGCCAACACCACAAACACCTCCGGAGACACCTGTAGAGCATCTTTATAATCACCAAGTGATGTTGTGACGTTTGATAGCACACAAGGTGTTCCTTCGGTATTCGGGAGTTGCATAATCTCATAGCCATAGGAACATGTATAAGCCATGAAGAAAGCAATAACAGTAAAACTAAACTATCATAGTGCTAAGCTAACGGATGGGTCTTTTCCATCACATCATTCTCCTAATGATGTGATCATGTTCATCAAATGAGAACATATGTCTATGGTTAGGAAACATAACCATCTTTGATCAACAAGCTAGTCAAGTAGAGGCATACTAGGGACACTCTGTTTTGTCTATGTATTCACACATGTACTAAGTTTCTGGTTAATAGAATTCTAGCATGAATAATGAACATTTATCGTGATATAAGTAAATATAAATAACAACTTTATTAGTGCCTCTAGGGCACATTTCCCTCAGTCTCCCACTTGCACTAGAGTCAATAATCTAGTTCACACTGCCATGCGATTTAATACCGATAGTTCACATCGTTATGTGAATAACACCAACAGTTCACATCGCCATGTGACCAACACCCAAAGGGTTTACTAGAGTCAATAATCTAGTTCACATCGCCATGTGATTAACACCCAAAGAGTACTAAGGTGTGATCATGTTTTGCTTCGTGAGAGAAGTTTAGTCAGCGGGTCTGTTACATTAAGATCTGTATGTATTTCATAAATTTATATGTCTACAATGCTCTGCATGGAGCTACTCTAGCTAATTGCTCCCACTTTCTATACATATCCAGATTGATAATTCGAGTCATCTGGATTAGTGTCAAATCTTGCATCATCGTAACTCTTTACGATAAACTCCTTATCACCTCCATAATCAAGAAACATTTCCTTAGTCATCCAGTAACTAAGGATAATTTTGACCGTTGTCAAGTGATCTACTCCTGGATCACTTTTGTACCTCCCTGCCAAACTCATGGCAAGGTACACAACAGGTTTGGTACACAGCATGGCATACTTTATAGAACCTATGGCTGAGGCATATAGGGAATGACTTTCGTTCTTTATCTATCTTCTGCCGTGGTCGGGTTTTGAGTCTTACTCGACTTCATACCTTACAACTCAGGAAAGAACTCCTTCTTTAAATGATCCATTTTGAACTTCTTCAAAATCTTATTAAGGTTTGTTCTCATTGAAAATCTTATCAAGCATCTTAATCTATCTGTATAGATCTTGGTGCCCAATATGTAAGCAGCTTCATCAAGGTATTTTATTGAAAAACTCTTTTAAACAATCCTTTATGCTTTCCAGAACATTCTACATCATTTCCGATCAACAATATGTCATTCACATATACTTATTAGAAAGGTTGTAGTGCTCCACTCACGTTCTTGTAAATACAGGATTCACCGCAAGTCTGTATAAAACCATATGCTTTGATCACTTCATCAAGGCGTATATTCTAACTCCTAGATGCTTGCACCAGTCCATAGATGGATTGTTGGAGCTTGCACACTTTGTTAGCACCTTTAGGATCGAAAAAATCTTCTGGTTGCATCATATACAACTCCTCTTTGAGGTATCCATTAAGGAATGCAGTATTGACACCCATTTGCCAGATTTCATAATCATAAAATGTGGCGATTGCTAACATGATTCAGACAGACTTAAGCATCGCTACGGGTGAGAAAGTCTCATCGTAGTTAACTCCTTGAACTTGTCGAAAACCTTTTGCAACAAGTCGAGCTTTGTAGACGGTAACATTACCATCGGCGACAATCTTCCTCTTAAAAATCCATTTATTTTCAATGGCTTGCTGATCATGGGGGAAGTCAACCAAAGTCCATACTTTGTTCTCATACATGGATCCCATCTCAGATTTCATGGCCTCAAGGCATTTTGTGGAAACTGGGCTCATCATCGCTTCCTCATAGTTCGTAGGTTCATCATGGTATAGTAACATGACTTCCAGAACCGGGTTACCATACCACTCTGGCGCGAAACCTACTCTGGTTGACCTACGAGGTTCAGTAGTAACTTGATCTGAAGTTTCATGATCATCATCATTAGCTTCCTCGCTGATTGGTGTAGGAATCACTGGAACTAGTTTCTGTGATGTACTACATTCCAATTCAGGAGAAGGTACAATTACCTCATCAAGTTCTACTTTCCTCCCACTCACTTCTTTCAAGAGAAACTCCTTCTCTAGAAAGTATCCATTCTTAGCAACGAATATCTTGCCTTCGGATCTGTGATAGAAGGTGTACCCAACTGTTTCCTTCGGGTATCCTATGAAGACACATTTCTCCGACTTGGGTTCGAGCTTATCAGGTTGAAGCTTTTTCACATAAGCATCGCAGCCCCAAACTTTCAGAAACAACAACTTTGGTTTCTTGCCAAACCATAGTTCATAAGGCGTCATCTCAACGGATTTAGATGGTGCCCTATTTAACCTGAATGCAGTTGTCTCTAATGCATACCCCCAAAATGATAGTGGCAAGATGGTAAGAAACATCATAGATCGCACCATATCTAATAAAATACGGTTACGATGTTCGGACACACCATTACACTGTGGTGTTCCGGGTGGCATAAGCTGTGAAACTATTCCACATTGTTTCAAATGAAGACCCAACTTGTAAACCAAATAATCGCCTCCATGATGAGATCGTAGAAACTTTATTTTCTTGTTATGATGATTCTCCACTTCACTCTGAAATTGTTTGAACTTTTCAAATGTTTCAGACTTGTGCTTCATTAAGTAGATATACCCATATCTGCTCAAATCATCAGTGAAGGTCAGAAAATAACGATACCCGCCGCGAGCCTAAACACTCATCGATCCACATACATCAATATGTATGATTTCCAACAAATTTGTTGCTCGCTCCATTGTTTCGGAGAACGGAGTTTTAGTCATCTTGCCCATGAGGCATGGTTCGCAAGCATCAAAAGATTCATAATCAAGTGATTCCAAAAGTCTATTAGCATGGAGTTTCTTCATGCGCTTTACACCAATATGACCTAAACGACAGTGCCACAAATAAGTTGCACTATCATTATCAACTTTGCATCTTTTGCCTTCAATATTATGAATATGTGTATTACTACGATCGAGATTCAATAAACCATTTACCTTGGGTGTATGAACATAGAAGGTTTTATTCATGTAAACAGAATAACAATTATTCTCTCACTTAAATGAATTACCATATTACAATAAACACGATCCAATCTTGTTCATGCTCAACGCAAACACCAGATAACATTTATTTAGGTTTAACATAATCCCGAAAGTATAGGGAGTGTGGGATGATGATCATATCAGTTTTGGAACTACTTCCAACACACATCGTCACCTCACCCTCACCTAGTCTTTGTTTATTCTACAACTCCTGTTTCGAGTTACTAATCTTAGCAACTGAACTAGTATCAAATACCCAGGGGCTACTATGAATACTAGTAAGGTACACATCGATAACATGTATATCAAATATACCTTTGTTCACTTTGCCATCCATCTTATCCGCCAAATATTCGGGGAACTTCCGCTTCTAGTGACCATTTCCTTTGTAGTTAGAAGTACTCAGTTTCAAGCTTAGGTCCAACTTTGGGCTTCTTCACGAGAGTGACAGCTTGCTTGCCATTCTTCTTGAAGTTCCCTTTCTTCCCCTTACCCTTTTCTTGAAACTAGTGGTCTTGTTAACCATCAACAATTGATGCTCTTTCTTGATTTCTACCTTCGCCGATTTCAGTATCACGAAGAGCTCGGGAATTACTCTCATCATCCCTTGCATATTATAGTTCATCATGAAGTCCTAGTAACTTGGTGATGGTGACTAGAGAACTTTGTCAATTACTATATTATCTGGAAGATTAACTCCCACTTGATTCAAGCAATTGTAGTACCCTGACAATTTGTGCGCATGATCACTGGTTGAGCTATTCTCCTCCATCTTGTAGGCAAAGTATTGTGAGAGGTCTCATACCTATCGACACGTGCATGAGTCTGAAATACTATTTTCAACTCTTGGAACATCTCATATGCTCTGTGGCATTCAAAACATTTTTGAAGTCCCGGTTATAAGCCGTAAAGCATGGCGCACTAAACTATCAAGTAGTCATCATACCGAGCTTGTCAAACGTTCATAACATCTGCATCTGCTCCTGCAATAGGTTTGTCACCTAGCGGTGCATCAAGGACATAATACTTCTGTGCAGCAATGAGGATAATCCTCAGATCACGGACCTAGTCCGCATCATTGCTACTAACATCTTTCAAATTAGTTTTCTCTAGGCACATATCAAAAAACATAGGGGAGCTATAACGCGAGCTATATATTGATCTACAACATAATTCGCAAATACTATCAGGACTAAGTTCATGATAAATTAAAGTTCAATTAATCATATTACTTAAGAACTCCCACTTAGATAGACAACCCTCAAGTAATCTAAATGATCACGTGATCCATATCAACTAAACCATGTCCGATCATCACATGAGATGGAGTAGTTTTCAATGGTGGACATCTTATGTTGATCATATCTACTATATGATTCACGCTCGACCTTGATCATATCTACTATATGATTCACGCTCGACCTTTCGGTCTCTAGTGTTCCGAGGCCATGTCTGTACGTGCAAGGCTCGTCAAGTTCAACCCGAGTGTTTTGCATGTGCAAAACGGTCTTACACCCGTTGTATTTGAATGTAGAGCTTATCACACCCAATCATCACGTGGTGTCTCGGCACAACAAACTTTCGCAATAGTGCACACTCAGGGAGAACACTTGTACCTTGAAATTTCGTAAGGGATCATCTTATAATGCTACCGCTGTACTAAGCAAAATAAGAAGCATAATAAGATAAACATCACATGCAATCAAAATATGTGACATGATATGGCCATCATTATCTTGTGCTTTTGATCTCCATCTCCAAAGCACCGTCATGATCTCCATCGTCACCGGATTGACACCATGATCTTCATTGTAACGTCGTGGTCGTCTCGCCAACTATTGCTACTACTACTATCGCTAACTCATAGTGATAAAGTAAAGCAATTACATGGCCTTCGGAATTCATACAATAAAGAGACAACCATAAGGCTCCTGCCAGTTTCCAATAATTTACAAAACATGATCATCTCATACAATAACGTATAACTCATCATGTCTTGACCATATCACATCACAACATGCCCTGCAAAAACAAGTTAGACGTCCTCTACTTTGTTGTTGCAAGTTTTATGTGACTGTTGCAGGATTAGCAAGAACCATTCTTACGTACGCATACAAAACCACAATGATTTTTCGTCAAGTTTGCTGTTTTAACCTTCACAAGGACCGGGCGTAGCCACACTCGATTCAACTAAAGTGAGAGAGACAGCCACCCGCCGGTCACCTTTAAGCAACGAGTGCTTGCAACGGTGAAACCAGTCTCGCGTAAGCATACGCGTAATGTCGGTCCTGGCCGCCTCATTTCACAATACCGCCCAATCAAAGTATGACATGCTGGTAAGCAGTATGACTATTATCACCCACAACTCATTGTGTTCTACTCATGCATATCATCTACGCATAGACCTGGCTCTGATACCACTGTTGGGAACGTAGTATTTCAAAAATATCCTACGATCACGCAAGATCTATCTATGCATAGCAACAAGCGGGGAGAGTGTGTCCATGTACCCTCGTAGACCGAAAGCAAAAGCATCTAGTGACATGGTTGATGTAGTCGAACGTCTTCGCGATCCAACCGATCCAACCACCGAACGTACGGCACCTCCGTGTTCAGCACACATTCAGCTCGATGACGTCCCATGAACTCTTGATCCAGTTGAGTGTCACGGGAGAGTTTCGTCAGCACGACGGCGTGGTGATGGTGATGATCATGTTACTTGCGCAGGGCTTCTCCTAATCACTTCAACTATATGACCGAGGTGTGTAACTGTGGGGAGGGGCACCGCACACGGCTTGCAAATCAACTTGTGTGTCTATGGGGTGCCCCCTCCCCACGTATATAAAGGAGGAAGGGAGGAGGGGGCGGCCAAGGAGGGGGCGCGCCAAGAGGGGGAGTCCTACTCCCACTAGGAGTAGGACTCCTCCTTTTCCTAGTAGGAGTAGGAGAGGGGGAAGGAAGGGAGAGGATGAAAAGGAAAGAGGGGGTCGGCTCCCCTTGCCCTAAACCAATTCCGATTGGGCCTTGGGGGGCGCGCCCCACACTTGTGTCACCCCGAGACCGGTGCGCCAGGTGTCAGCGAGTCATTCGTTGTTAGTGCCATGTCATCTGCTTGCGTGATGCATCTTGCCATGTCATCATGTTTGTTGCTTATTAATCTTTTCAAAACTTGCATCCGTCCGAGTTCCCATCGTCCTTTCCATTGTCCGTTCTGAGCCCAGACACACTCACACGCGCCCGCGGTGCCTCCGAATATTTATTTTATAAGTGGCCAAAAAATATTCTCGGAATGAGATGAAACTTGGCATGTGGTCTTATTATACTGTAGACAGGCCGCCTGCCAAATTTCATCGCATTCGGAGCTCGTTTGATAGCCCAACGGATATATATATAGCGGCACTAGTAGCCGGTCTAAACGTCGGACGTTTTCGGTCTCCGAAAACCCCCACGGGCCTCTTTTCCCTTCTCTCCTCTCAGCCCGAAGCCCCTCTAACACAGCCCACTAACCTCCCCTAGGCCCATCCTACCTCACCTCGCGATCGAATCCGTCGGATCGCGA
>LR738712.1:178375192-178482951 GCA_902687465.1 Secale cereale | reverse complement strand
CCCCCCAAACCCTAGCATTTTGCTATATATAGCCCCTCTCCATGCCATTTTTGGCCTTCCCCAACCCTCTCCTCCATTTCCGCAGCTTCCTCCCACCTCTGCCTCGTTTTCAGCGCCTCCCCAGCCGTTTGCCGCCACTTGGCACGCCCGGAGTGGCTAGCCGCCGCCGGATCAGCCGCCCTGGCCAACCACAGGCCGCCGCATGGAACAGCCACGTCCTACCGCGTCCTCCCAGCCGCCTGCCCGCCGAAGCCCGCTTGGGGCCCGCCCGAGCCGCGTCTAGGCCGCCCGAGCCCCGCGCCCCCGAGTCGTCGTCCCCGCCTCCCGTTCGATACCCATGCGTCACCGCCCGCAGGCGCCCAGCTCCTCGCCTCCGTCGCCAACTCCGGCCATCGGAGCACCTCGCCGGAGCAAGCCACCGAGGCCTCCCCGCCGTCCCGCTCGCCCTCCCGCCGGTGGACCTCGCCGCCGCCTCGGTTCCAGCTCGCCGCCGTCCCGCGCACTGCTCGCCGCCACCTGAGCCAGATCCCACCGCCAGGCTTCGCCTCCGGCCGGATCCCGTCAACCCCGGCCTCTCCGACCTCACCGCCGGCGCCGTAGGCCGTCCCAGCGCCGCCGCTGCGGGTCTCCAGCGCGCCAGCCGCCGATTAGCTCGGGAACGGGCGTCCGAGCGCGCCCGATCCGGTAGCCCCAGCGCCTGGGCCTCGCCCCGCCGCCGTCGTGGGCCACGGCCTCGTCCGGCCCAGGTCCCAGCGCTCGGGCCTACCTCCTCCACGTTGGCTCGGCCCACCATGGTGAGCCCAGCTCCACCTCCCCCCTCCTTCCCCTTATCCGACGCCCTGGCCGTGTTTTAGTATTAGACGCTCTTTGTGTTTTTTTTCCTAAGTCTAAAATCTGCCAAGTCCCTAGAAAACTGTTGTTATGTTGCATCTTTGCATAGTGATAACTTTTTGTGTGTTTATCCAAATTGAGTGAATGATATGTCAAAATGATCGTGGTGACATGCTCTACACTTTGTTCCATTGTGCCATGCTTGTTTGAGTTCATCTAGATGCTCTAATCTCTGTTGCAATAGTGCTACTTGATATAAACTGCTGCTACTTGTTATTTTGTTTCCATGTTTGAGATATGATAACTTGGTGCATGTTTATCCAAATGATGCGAATGATATGTAAAAATGTTCATTGTGAAGTGTACTACATGATGGTTGCTGTAGCATGCTTGTTTGAGTTCATATTGCCATGTTATTCTCTGTTGCAAAAGTGCATTTGGATGTTGAGTGCTGAAACTTGTTACGAGATGCCTAGTTGAGGAGCTCGTTGCTATTGATGTGTTTGATCCCATGTCACATGCCCATATGTTTTAGATTCCCCATCATGTGTTCTTTGCTGTGGTGCAAACCTTTTGCTATGATATGCCTTGAGGTGACTTAAACATGCTCGCAAACATGCCATGATAATGTTACTGTAATAACACTTAGTGAAATTTCACTAAGTCTGGAATCTGTTTTATCCTGATGTTATGTTTGCTTGATGTCCTAGGTAAATCCATGTTAGTTTTGGGGTGGCCATTGATCATTCCTTGTTGTATATTTTATTGTCTATCCATTCATGCTCTTACTTGCTCATATGACCTGTTGTAGATTATTTAATTCTTGCTCCCAAGTTGCTTTAAAATATTACTGTCAAGTTTTTAATGTCATGATCAAAATGTTGTAGCTTGTTGCTATTGATCCATGCCTCCTATGGAGTTGCTCCAATGGAGTTGGTTGCTGTAGGATATGTCTACTCCATGTCCATGCTTCTTGTCACCATGTTTGAGTGATGTAGAGTATATATTTCTTACTCCAAAGTTGCTATGTGGCTGTTATTTACAACTTTGCATTGTTTCTTGTTTCGAGTGTATGTTTTGATCAGTTGCTCCGTTTTGAGCGTGCCCTACATGAAAATTGTGTGATTTTGCATGTGGAATCATAATATCATATTATTTTAATGTTTGGAGTGAGTTTACTTGATGTTTGGGTGCTTCTTGCACCGTTGCCATGTTTGACTTGTTTTGCTCATATCTTCTAGGCCGTAGCTCCGAATTAAACAAACTTTATATGAAACTTGACTAGATTTTCGTGTAGATCATCATGGTGCATGTTAACTTGCTGTTTAACAACTTTAACTTAAGGTTTGTTCAGATCTGGTCTAATTTCAAATTATGCATATGAAGACTTACCGGATTTGTTATGTGTAGTTTCCGGCCTCATTTAAACTTGTTGACTTGTATTGTTCTTGTGTGCTTCCTTCCTTGCCATGTATTGCATCATATATAGACTTGTCTTGCATCATACTTGCTTGAGCATATTGTCATGTTCTTGTGTTGTTTTTCTGTGCTTCCTACCTTGCCATGAATTGCTTCCTGTATAGACTTGTATTGCATCATACCTTGCCATGTATTGCATCATATATACTTGTGTTGTTTTTCTGTGCTTCCTACCTTGCCATGTTTTGCTTCCTGTATAGACTTGTAGTGCATCCTATATAGAACTGTCTTGCATCATACTTGGTTGAGCATATTGTCATGTCTCGTGTGGTGTGTTTACCGTGTTGCTTGCTTCTTCTCGTTAGTGCTTGTTCCGTTGCGTTCGTGAGGATTCGTTCGACTACCCGTGGTTCTTCTTCAAGGCTTCTTCTTCGTCTTCTTCATGGATCCATTCTTCTTCCTTGCGGGATCTCAGGCAAGATGACCATACCCTTGGATGCCTTTACTATCATTGCCAGGCTTAGTGTCTCGATGCTATCGTTACATGTCGCGCTACCCATCATTATTGTCAGCCTCTCCTTGTTGCCATAAAACCTCTAACTTTTGACACCTTCCCAGCAAAACCATTGTTTGGCTATGTTACCCGCTTGCTCAGCCCCTCTTATAGCGTTGTTAGTTGCAGGTGAAGATGAAGATCGTTCCATGTCGGAACTTGTTGTTGGAATATCACAATATCTATTATTATTATTAACACACATATATACTGGGCATGGGTGGAAGGCTTGGCCTTTTGCTCGGTGTTTTGTTCCACTCATGCCACCTTAGGCGCCGATAAACCGGCATTATGTTCCTTGATTTTGCGTTCCTTACATGGTTGGGTATGTGGGGACCTCTTGACACTTCGTCTTTGAATAAAACTCCTCCAGCAAGGCCCAACATTGGTTTTAATTTTCCTCATAATAACAACTTAATTAATTAATTAAAATTGCATAGGGGGACGCTCCCTCGAGATTCTTTTCCACATAGCAGGGGGGCCAGTGCTGATGTTGTTGGTCCCAAACTAGAGCCACTTGCGGTGCCACCTAGTTATCTGGGGTCTTCGGTTGCTGTACGTAGTGCTCATCCGGACGTGGCCTGAGACGAGATGCGCGCGGCTACCATCAGGGTGTCGGCATGCCAGGAGGTCTTGTTGGACTTGTTTTACCATTGTCAAAATGTCTTGTGCACCGGGATGCCGAGCCTGATCGGATTTCCCTAAGATAAGGGGTGATAATATTATATTTATCACTTCAGCTGATTGTGAGAGCTTGTGATGGGCTAAGTTGGGACACCCCTGCAGGGTTATGATCTTTCGAAAGCCGTGCCCGCGGTTATGTGGCAGATTGGAATTTGTTAATGTCCGGTTGTAGAAAACTTGACAGAGGATCCGAAGTAAAACACACAACTGTGTGAGTTACCGTTACTGTCTCTTTTCACTTTGAGAAGAGGACACGGTGGGATTATGTTTGACTCGTAGGTAGTTCAGGATCTTTAGCGATCACTACTAGTTGCGACCGTTTGTGTAGATGCTCATCTTATTCTTGTACTCGTAAGTTAGCCACCATACTTTTGCTTAGTCGCTGCTGCAACCTCACCACTTTACCTCTTCCTACCTATTAATCTTTGATAGTCTTGATACCCCTGGTTATGGGATTGCTGAGTCCTCGTGGCTCACAGATACTACAACAACAGTTGCAGGTGCAGGTTTCCGATGTGTTGACGTGAGAGCGTTGTTCTTTTGTTGGAGTCCTTCTTCTTCAGTCTTGGGTTAGGTTCCGGGTCAGTAGCCTGGGATAGCAGATGGATGTCATTGTACTTTTCTTATTTGCATCCGTAGTCGGATGCTTTGTATTGATGTTGTTGTATTCATGTGACATGTATGTATTGTTGTATCCCCATGTATGTATATAATGGTACGATGTAATGATATCCATCTTGCTAAGCGCCCGAAATGTGGTTGTGCCCCAATCACGTAAGTGTCACGTGATCGGGATAGAATCGCATCTTGGGCCTGACAAGTTGGTATCAGAGCCTCGACCGACCATAGGAGCCCCCTTGATTGATCGTAGCTTGGCCGTTGTCTAGTCTAGCAGAAAACTTTTTCGGAGTCTAGTTATATCGGAGAGTAGGAATTCTTTTTACTCCTCAGTCCCTTCGTCGCTTTGGTGAGGAATCTTGACGTAGGTGTTTTGAATTTCTCCTCTTCCCCTTCAATTTTTTTAGGATCGCGTGCTTAGTTTTTCATTTTTTGTGTTGTTAGTTCTTTCATCTGGTGCATCTCTCGTCAAGTGGATTCAACCCTCTTCTTCTTTGCAAGTGCAACCTCAGTTCTTTCAGTCGGTGTTGTTTCCCCTCCCAAAGTTGTCTTTCTTTTCCCACCCGCCCACCCTTTTTCTTCTCGGAGCCGGAGCCCTTAATTGAGTATCCATACTACTCGTGTGAATCCTTGCATTCTTTCCCCGGTTATTTCAACTGGTGAATTCTCATCTAGCTCGTCATCTTTCTTCTCTTTTCTTCTTCGAGGAATTCTCGTCCCGTTCGATATTCTCACCTCTTCTTCTTTTTTGGTGGATTTTAATTCCAATATCTCAGTGTTGTTCTTCTTCTTTCATCGTCTCAAGTGTTTTCCCCTGTCTTGCTCGTTCGTCTCTCGCCATTTAATTGTTCCAGAGTTCCGAAGATATCCCAGGATATTCGTCTGTGTTCTAGTTCATTCGAGGTTGTCACCACATTCGAGTCTTTGAATCATTTCCGGTGCATCATGTCCTCTTGTAAATCAATTCTCAACGGTGGTGTTTCTCTTTGGTGGGCTCATAACCCACAGGTCTTTCCCAGGATCTTACCTGACTCTTCTAATTTCCCGGAGTGTTTCGAAATTCTTTCAAGTGTGACGTAAGTATGGATTCCATCAGTCATATGCCTTCTCCAAGATCGTTTGTAATTATTTTCATCATTGATTCAACCTTTATTCTTGTCATTCTTCCGGAGTATTTCAGGAATTATTTTCTTTGTGTTCCTCTGAAGGTCATCATTTCAGAAGATTTTTTCGTTCTCAGTTTTCAACTTCGTCCTCCAAATATTCTTCTTTGATGCCTCTTTGTTCATCTCACATTCGTCCGGTGTTTCATCCAAGTATTCTTTAATCAGTTCACGATCTCTTCGTTCTTTTGCATCTAAATTCTCCAAGTTCCTTATTCTTCCCGGTGGTTCACTCATCGTATTCACTCAATTTCAATTTCTTACGGTGGTCATTGTCTTTCTTCACTCGATTTTAATTCTTCCCGGTGGTTCGTTCATTTTCATCACTCGGCTTTAATTCTCTTACGGTGGTTCGCTCAACAGAGTTCTATTCCGGTGTTATCATATCCATCCATTCATTTTATTCCAACCCTACCGGTGTTTCATGAAGATTGTCGCAAGTTCGCGATATATCCCTCTTTAATCATTTTCAACGCGAATAAGTGTTATGTGAATCCATTGCTTTTCATCAATTTAATTGATGGAGGATAAGCATAACATAATTCTTCTTCTTTCTTCAAGTTCATTTAATTCCGTCCTTCAGAGTTTATTCTTGATGAATAAATTCTAGTTCCAAGTGTTTTATTCTTTCTTTTCCGGAGTTCAAAGTTTCTCGGTTATCTCGTCGGAACCCCGACTAATCATCGCAAGGCTTTAATCTTATTCTTTTCGTCCGTCATTTCTATATCATCATCCTTCGTACCGGAGTTCCTCATGGTGATTCTTCATCATTTAATTCCTTCTTCTAGTGTTCGTCAAATTCTTTTGGTTCAAGCTCAAGCATTCTTATTCTTTTGCCTCTCGAGTGCAAATAATTCTCCATATTCTTTTGAAGTGGAGTTTTGCATTTCTTTCTTCATTCTCATCTATTCAATATTTTCGTTCCGGCATTATTCACCTCAAGTTTTGAGATGTTTAAATAAGTCCACAACAAGTTAATTCTTTTGTTGTTGATTTTCTCAACAACTCCGTTTAAGTCTTTCTCTTATAAATTCTCGTTCATGTCACTTGTGCTCAAGTTGTCATCTTCTTCTCCATCCTTTTAATTCCATCATTTCAATTCTTTCGGAGGCATTGTGTTGTTGCTCTCGTTGAGTATCATCTCATCTTTTCGAGTTCTTGTTCCATTCCATTCATGTACAATCGGTGTGCTATTTCTTTCAGTTTCAGCAGGACTGCTGCCCGAATTCCTTCGTGAAGATTTCTGTTCTATCTCTTTTAACCGGAGTGGTTTTCAATGTATTCTTGTTCCTTCAGCTCTTGTTTCATAGCCTTCAACCTTTTGGTTCTTGTCGTGTGTGTTCTTCCTCTTGTCTAACGAAGTCTTGCAACTTCGTTCATCTCCATTGCATTTCCTTTCGAGTGGCTCAACCTCTCAAGGTCCTTTGGTTTCACTCTTTAATTCTCAAAGAACTTTGTTCTTCCTTTCCTCTCCCGTCTCGTTCCTAAGATCTCGGGACGAGATCTCTAGTTAGTAGGGGAGTGTTGTGACACCCCGAGACCGGTGCGCCAGGTGTCAGCCAGTCATTCGTTGTCAGTGCCATGTCATCTGCTTGCGTGTTGCATCTTGCCATGTCATCATGTGCGTTGCATCTTCATGTTTTCAAAACTTGCATCCGTCAGAGTTCCCTTCGTCCTTTCCGTTGTCCGTTCTGAGCCCAGACACACTCACACGCGCCGCGGTGCCTCCGAATATTTATTTTATAAGTGGCCGAAAAATGTTCTCGGAATGAGATGAAACTTGGTGTGTGGTCTTATTATAGTGTAGAAAGGCCGCCTGCCAAATTTCATCGCATTCGGAGCTCGTTTGATAGCCCAACGGATATATATAGCGGCACTAGTAGCCGGTCTAAACATCGGACGTTTTCGGTCTCCGAAAACCCCCGCGAGCCTCTTTTCCCTTCTCTCCTCTCAGCCCGAAGCCCCTCTAACACAGCCCACTAACCTCCCCTAGGCTCATCCTACCTCACCTCGCGATCGGATCCGTCGGATCGCGATCGGAGGGCTCTAAAACCCCTCCAAACCCCCCAAACCCTAGCATTTTGCTATATATAGCCCCTCTCCATGCCATTTTCGGCCTTCCCCAACCACTTCCTCCATTTCCGCAGCTTCCTCCCACCTCTGCCTCGTTTTCCACGCCTCCCCAGCCGCCGGCCGCTACTTGGCGCACCCGGAGTGGCTAGCCTCCGCCGGATCAGCCGCCCTGGCCAACCATAGGCCGCCGCGTGGAACAGCCACGTCCTCCCAGCCGTCGGGCCGCCGAAGCCCGCTCGGGGCCCACCCGAGCCGCGTCTGGGCCGCCCGAGCCCCGCGCCCCCAGAGTCGTCGTCCCCGCCCCCCGTTCGATCCCCGTGCGCCGCCGCCCGCAGGTGCCCAGCGCCTTGCCTCCTTCGCCGACTCCAGCCACCGGAGCACCTCGCCGGAGCAAGCCACCGAGGCCTCCCCGCCGTCCCGCTCGCCCCGCCGCCGGTGGACCTCGCCGCCGCCTCGGTTCCAGCTCGCCGCCGCCCCACGCACTGCTCGCCGCCACCTGAGCCAGATCCCGCCGCCAGGCTTCGCCTCCGGCCGGATCCCGTCAACCCCGGCCTCTCTGACCTTGCCGCCGGCGTCGTAGGCCGTCCCAGCGCCGCCTCTGCGGGTCTCCAGCGCGCCAGCCGCCGATCCGCTCGGGAACGGGCGTCCGGGTGCGCCCGATCCAGTAGCCCCAGCGCCTGGGCCTCGCCCCGCCGCCGTCGTGGGCCACGGCCTCGTTCGGCCCAGGTCCCAGCGCTCGGGCCTGCCTCCTCCACGTGGGCTCGGCCCACCATGATGAGCCCAGCTCCACTTCCCCCCTCCTTTCCCATATCCGACGCCCTGGCCATGTTTTAGTATTAGACGCTCTTTGTGTTTTTTTTCCTAAGTCTAAAATCTGCTAAGTCCCCAGAAAACTGTTATTAAGTTGCATCTTTGCATAGTGATAACTTTTTGTGTGCTTATCCAAATTGAGTGAATGATATGTCAAAATGATCGTGGTGACATGATCTACACTTTGTTCCATTGTGCCATGCTTGTTTGAGTTCATCTAGATGCTCTAATCTCTGTTGCAAGAGTGCTACTTGATATAAAATGCTGCTACTTGTTATTTTGCTGCCATGTTTGAGATATGATAACTTGGTGCATGTTTATCCAAATGATGCAAATGATATGTCAAAATGTTCATTGTGAAGTGTACTACATGATGGTTGCTGTAGCATGCTTGTTTGAGTTCATATTTCCATGTTAATCTCTGTTGCAAAAGTGCATTTGGATGTTGAGTGCTGAAACTTGTTACGAGATGCCTAGTTGAGGAGCTCGTTGCTATTGATGTGTTTGATCTCATGTCACATGCCCATATGTTTTAGATTCCCCATCATGTGTTCTTTGCTGTGATACAAACCATTTTCTATGATATGCCTTGAGGTGACATAAACATGCTCGCAAACATACCATGATAATGTTACTGTTTTAACACTTAGTGAAATTTCTCCAAGTCTGGAATCTGTCTTATCCTGATGCTATGTTTGCTTGATGCCCTAGGTAAATCCATGTTAGTTTTGGGGTGGCCATTGATGATTCCTTGTTGTATATGTTATTTTCTATCCATTCATGCTCTTACTTGCTCATATGACCTGCTGTAGCTTATTTAATTCTTGCTCCCAAGTTGCTATAAAATATTACTGTCAGGTTTTTAATGTCATGATCAAAATGTTGTAGCTTGTTGCTATTGATCCATGCCTCCTATGGAGTTGCTCCAATGGAGTTGGTTGCTGTAGGATATCTCTACATCATGTCCACGCTTCTTGTCACCATGTTTGAGTGTTGTAGAGTATATATTTCTTGCTCCAAAGTTGCTATGTGGCTGTTATTTACAGCTTTGCATTGTTTCTTGTTTCGAGTGTATGTTTTGATCCGTTGCTCCGTTTTGAGCGTGCCCTACATGAAACTTGTGTGATTTTGCATGTAGAATCATAATATCATATTGTTTCCATGTTTGGAGTGAGTTTACTTGATGTTTGGGCGCTTCTTGCATCGTTGCCATGTTTGACTTGTTTTGCTCATATCTTCTAGGCCGTAGCTCCGAATTAAACAAACTTTATATGAAACTTGACTAGATTTTCATGTAGATCATCATGGTGCATGTTAACTTGCTGTTTAACAACTTTAACTTAAGGTTTGTTCAGATCTGATCTAATTTCAAATTATGCATATGAGGACTTACCGGATTTGTTATGTGTAGTTTCCGGCCTCATTTAAACTTGTTGACTTGTGTTGTTCTTGTGTGCTTCCTGCCTTGCCATGTATTGCATCATATATAGACTTGTCTTGCATCATACTTGCTTGAGCATATTGTCATGTTCTTGTGTTGTTTTTCTGTGCTTCCTACCTTGCCATGAATTGCTTCCTGTATAGACTTGTCTTGGATCATACCTTGCCATGTATTGCATCATATATACTTGTGTTGTTTTTCTGTGCTTCCTACCTTGCCATGTTTTGCTTCCTGTATAGACTTGTAGTGCATCCTATATAGAACTGTCTTGCATCATACTTGGTTGAGCATATTGTCATGTCTCGTGTGGTGTTTTTACCGTGTTGCTTGCTTCTTCTCGTTAGTGCTTGTTCCGTTGCGTTCGTGAGGATTCGTTCGACTACCCGTGGTTCTTCTTCAAGGCTTCTTCTTCGTCTTCTTCATGGATCCGTTCTTCTTCCTTGCGGGATCTCAGGCAAGATGACCATACCCTTGGATGCCTTCACTATCATTGTCAGGCTTAGTGTCTCGATGCTATCGTTACATGTCGCGCTACCCATCATTATTGTCAACCTCTCCTTGTTGCCATGAAACCTCTAACTTTTGACACCTTCCCAGCAAAACCATTGTTTGGCTATGTTACCCGCTTGCTCAGCCCCTCTTATAGCGTTGTTAGTTGCAGGTGAAGATGAAGATCGTTCCATGTCGGAACTTGTTGTTGGAATATCACAATATCTATTATTATTATTAACACACCTATATACTGGGCATGGGTGGAAGGCTTGGCCTTTTGCTCGGTGTTAGCGTCCCCCCTATGCAATTTTAACCGGCATTATGTTCCTTGATTTTGCGTTCCTTGCACGGTTGGGTATATGGGGACCCCTTGACACTTCGTCTTTGAATAAAACTCCTCCAGCAAGGCCAAACATTGGTTTTAATTTGCCTCATAATAACAACTTAATTAATTAATTAAAATTGCATAGGGGGGACGCTCCCTCGAGATTCTTTTCCACATAGCAGGGGGGGCCAGTGCTGATGTTGTTGGTCCGAAACTAGAGCCACTTGTGGTGCCACCCAGTTATCTGGGGTCTTCGGTTGCTGTACGTAGTGCTCATCCGGACGTGGCCTAAGACGAGATGCGCGCGGCTACCATCAGGGTGTCGGCACGCTGGGAGGTCTTCCTGGACTTGTTTTACCATTGTCGAAATGTCTTATGCACCGGGATGCCGAGCCTGATCGGATTTCCCTAAGATAAGGGGTGATAATATTATATTTATCACTTCAGCTGATCGTGAGAGCTTGTGATGGACTAAGTTGGGACACCCCTGCAGGGTTATGATCTTTCAAAAGCCGTGCCCGCGGTTATGTGGCAGATTGGAATTTGTTAATGTCCGGTTGTAGAAAACTTGACAGAGGATCCGAAGTAAAACACACAACTGTGTGAGTAACCGTGACTGTCTCTTTTCACTTTGAGAAGAGGACACGGTGGGGTTATGTTTGACTCGTAGGTAGTTCAGGATCTTTAGCGATCACTACTAGTTGCGACCGTTTGCGTAGATGCTCATCTTATTCTTGTACTCGTAAGTTAGCCACCATACTTTTGCTTAGTCGCTGCTGCAACCTCACCACTTTACCTCTTCCTACCTATTAAGCTTTGATAGTCTTGATACCCCTGGTTATGGGATTGCTGAGTCCTCATGGCTCACATATACTACAACAACAGTTGCAGCTGCAGGTTTCCGATGTGTTGACGTGAGAGCGTTGTTCTTTTGTTGGAGTCCTTCTTCTTCAGTCTTGGGTTAGGTTCCGGGTCGGCAGCCTGGGATAGCAGATGGATGTCTTTGTGCTTTTTTTGTTTGCATCCGTAGTCGGATGCTTTGTATTGATGTTGTTGTATTCATGTGACATGTATGTATTGTTGTATCCCCATGTATGTATGTAATGGTACGATGTAATGTTATCCATCTTGCTAAGCGCCCGAAATGCGGTTGTGCCCCAATCACGTAAGTGTCACGTGATCGGGATAGAATCGCATCTTGGGCCTGACAACACTCCCCTTGCTTCCCTCTATTTCCACTATGGCCCATGTAGGCCCATTAAGCCCCCGGGGGTTCCGGTAACCCCCCCCCCCCCATTAGTCTGGTATTTATCCGGTGACCCCCAGAACCCTTCCGATGTCTGAATATAACCTTCCAATATATCATTCTTTATGTCTCAACCATTTCGAGGCTCCTCGTCATGTCCGTGATCACATCCGGGACTCCGAACAACCTTCGGTACATCAAAACACATAAACTCATAATACTGATCGTCATTGAACGTTAAGCGTGCGAACCCTACGGGTTCAAGAACTATGTAGACATGACCGAGATTCATCTCTGGTAAATAACCAATAGCGGAACCTGGATGTTCATGTTGTCTCCCACATATTCTACGAAGATCTTTATCGGTCAAACCGCATAACAACATACGTTGTTCCCTTTGTCATCGGTATGTTACTTGCCAGAGATTCGATCGTCGGTATCATCATACCTAGTTCAATCTCGTCATCTGCAAGTCTCTTTACTCGTTCCGTAATACATCATCTTGTGACTAACTCATTAGTCATTTCCTTGCAAGGCTTATTATGATGTGTATTACCGAGAGGGCCCAGAGATACCTCTCCTACACTCGGAGTGACAAATCCTATTCTCGATCTATGCCAACACCACAAACACCTTCGGAGACACCTATAAAGCATCTTTATAATCACCCAGTTACGTTGTGACATTCGATAGCACACAATTCCTCCGATATTCGGGAGTTGCATAATATCATAGTCATACGAACATGTATAACTCATGAAAGCAATAGCAGTAAAACTAAACGATCATAGTGCTAAGCTAACGGATTGGTCTTGTTCATCACATCATTCTCCTAATGATGTGATCCCGTTCATCAAATGACAACACATGTCTATGGTTAGGAAACATAACCATCTTTGATCAACGAGCTAGTCAAGTAGAGGCATACTAGGGACACTCTGTTTTGTCTATGTATTCACACATGTACTAAGTTTTCGGTTAATACAATTCTAGCATGAATAATAAACATTTATCATAATGTAAGGAAATATAAATAACAACTTTATTATTGCCTCTAGGGCATATTTCCTTCATACAATAGCAAAGCTCGCGGTACATCAAGATCGTTCCACATCAAGAACACGGGAGAGAGAGAGAGAGATCAAACACATAGCTACTGGTACATACCCTCAGCCCCGAGGGTAAACTACTCCCTCCTCATCATGGTGACCACCGAGATGATGAAGATGGCCATCGCGGTGATGGTTTCCCCCTCCGACAGGGTGCCGAAACGGGCTCCCGATTGGTTTTTCATGGCTACAGAGGCTTTCGGCTGGGGAACTCCCGATCTCGGTTTATTTTCGGAGGTTTTCCTATTTATAAGAATTTTTGGCGTCGGGAACAAGTCAGGGAGACCCATGAGGCGATGACAAGGTAGGGCGCGCCCTAGGGGGTGGGGCGTGATACGTCTCCAACGTATCTATAATTTTTGTTTGTTCCATGCTATTATATTATCTGTTTTGGATGTTTAATGGGATTTATTATACACTTTTATATTATTTTTGGGACTAACCTACTAACCCAAGGCCTAGTGCAAATTGCTCTTTTTTGCCTATTTCAGTGTTTCACAGAAAAGGAATATCAAACGGAGTCCAAATGGAATGAAACCTTCGAGAGGATCGTTTTTGGAACAAATGCAACACAGAAGACTTGGAGTACACGTCAGGGAAGAAACGAGGTAGCCACGAGGGGGGAGGGCGTGCCCAGGGGGGTAGGCACGCCCCCACCCTCCTGGGCCCCCCGTTGCTCCACCGACGTGCCTCTTCCTCCTATATATATCCATGTACGTTGAATACATACGAGAGCACCACGAAACCCTACTTGCACCGCCACAACCTTCTGTACCCATGAGATCCCATCTTGGGCCTGTTCCAGAGCTCCACCGGAGGGGGGGGTCGATCACGGAGGGCTTCTACATCAACACCATTGCCACTCCAATGAGTTGTGACTAGTTTACCACAGACCTTCGGGTCCATAGTTATTAGCTAGATGGTTTCTTCTCTCTCTTTGGATCTCAATACAAAGTTCTCCTCGATCTTCTTGGAGATCTATTTGGTGTAATTCCTTTTGCGGTGTGTTTCTCGAGATTCGATGAATTGTGGGTTTATGATCAAGATTATCTATGAACAATATTTAATTCTTTTCTGAAATCTTTTATGCATGATTTAAATATATTTGCAAGTCTCTTTGAATTATCAGTTTGGTTTGGCCTGCTAGATTGATCTTTCTTGCAACGGGAGAAGTGCTTAGCTTTGGGTTCAATCTTGCGGTGTCCTTTCCCAGTGACAGCAGGGGCAGCAAGGCACGTATTGTATTGTTTCCATCGAGGATAAAACCATGGGTTTATATCATATTGCATGAGTTTATCCCTCTACATCATGTCATCTTGCTTAAAGCGTTACTCTGTTCTTATGAACTTAATACTCTAGATGCATGCTGGATAGCGGTCGATGTGTGGAGTAATAGTAGTAGATGAAGAATCGTTTCGGTCTACTTATCACGGATGTGATGCCTATATACAATGATCATGCCTAGATATTCTCATGACTCGATTTTCTATCAATTGCTTGACAGTAATTTGTTTACCCGCCGTGGAAATCTTCTATCTTGAGAGAAGCCACTAGTGAAACCTGTGGACCCCGGGTCTATCTTCCATCATATTAATCTTCTTTATCTTTACTTTACTTTATTTTGCAATCTTTACTTTCAATCTATAAAACAAAATACCAAAAATATTTATCTTATTATCTCTATCAGGTCTCACTTTTGCAAGTGGCTGAGAATGGATTGACAACCCCTTGATCGCGTTGGTTGCAAGGTTCTTATTTGTTTGTGTAAGTACGAGGGACTCACGTGTAGTCTCCTACTGGATTGCTACCTTGGTTCTCAAAAACTGAGGGAAATACTTACGCTACTGTGCTACATCACCCTTTCCTCTTCAAGGGAAAAACAACGCAAGCTCAAGAGGTAGCAAGAAGAATTTCTGGCGTCATTGCCAGGGAGATTTACACAAAAGTCATATACCAAGTACCCATCACAAACTCTTATCCTTCGCATTACATTATTTGCCATTTACCTCTCATTTTCCTCTCCCCCACTTCACCTTTGTCGTTTTATTCGCCCTCTTATTTGCTCCGCGTGTTTTATCGTTTGCTTTACCGTCATGGCTAGTCCTTTATCTGCTCCTTTGTCCCCCGAGTTTGAAGTTATCCACTTCAAAAGAAGGCAAGGAGAAAACTTAAGAGATGCTTGGTATAGGATGATGGAATCTTATCGTAATTGCACCTTAGAGGTAAATTTCAGAATTTTACTTCGCAATTTTTATGTTGGGCTAAATATGTCCCATAGACAACTCTTGGATTGTGTTGCCAAAGGAAATTTTATCGAAATTGATCCCAGTATTGCGCATTAAATTATAGAGGGAATAGTGGGAAGACTACCTCAACAAAAGGGGTTACACCATACCCAGGAAGAGACACAAGTTTTTGAGAAAATTTGTGAAGTAACGAAAATTCTACAAAAGTCTCTTGAACCTCTTAAGAGTGTTAGTGGAAATCTTCACTGCTTGAATATGTTGATCACCCTTTGCAATAAGCGGTTGGATTCTTTAGATCTAAAAATTTCTAAATATGAAGGGAAACGCAAAGAGCCTCCCAGATTCGAGCATGACCTCGCTAAAAAAATAAAAACCAAAGATGGCAATACCTAGATCTATTCTTGTATCATGCCTGGCTAGGGGCGTTAAACAATAGCGTTTGTTGGGAGGCAACCCAATTTTATTTTCTTTGATTTTACTTCTGTTTAGTAATAAATAATGCATCTAGCTTCTGTTTAGATGTGGTTTTGTGTTTTAATTAGTGTTTGTGCCAAGTAGAACCTTTGGGAAGACTTGGGTGAAGTCTTTGAGATCTTGCTGTAAAAAACAAACTTTTGCGCTCACAAGTGTTGCTGCCATATTTTACTGGAGAGTGCTTTTAAGTTGATTCTTTTTGCAGATGATTAATAGAAAAATTCCTCACGTCCAACAATTTATTTAAAAAAATTAGAGTTACAAAAGTATTCAAAAGTTACAAATTGCTACAGACTGTTCTGTTTTTGACAGATTCTATTTTTCCTGTGTTGTTTGCTTATTTTGATGAATCTATGAGTAGTATCGGCGGGTATGAATCATAGAGAAGTTGGAATACAGTAGGTTTAACACCAACATAAATAAAGAATGAGTTCAATACAGTACCTTAAAGTGGTGGTTTGTTTTCTTATACTAACGGAGCTCACGAGATTTTTGCGAAGTTTTGTGTTGTGAAGTTTTCAAGTTTTGGGGTAAGGATTTGATGGACTATGGAACAAAGAGTGGCAAAAGACTAAGCTTGGGGATGCCCAAGGCACCCCAAGGTAAAATTCAAGGACAACCAAAAGCCTAAGCTTGGGGATGCCCCGGGAAGGCATCCCCTCTTTCGTCTTCGTCTATCGGTAACTTTACTTGAGACTATATTTTTATTCACCACATGATATGTGTTTTGCTTGGAGCGTCATGTATGATTTGAGTCTTTGCTTTTTAGTTTACCACAATCATCCTTGTTGTACACACCTTTTGAGAGAGAAACACATGAATCGGAATTTATTAGAATACTCTATGTGCTTCACTTATATCTTTTGAGCTAGATAATTTTGCTCTAGTGCTTCACTTATATCTTTTAGAGCACGGTGGTGGTTTTATTTTATCGAAATTATATACTCTCATGCTTCACTTATATTATTTTGAGAGTCCTTTAGAACAGCATGGTAATTTGCTTTGGCTATAAAATTAGTCCTAATATGATAGGCATCCAAGATGGGTATAATAAAAACTTTCATATAAAGTGCATTGAATATTATGAGCAGTTTGATACTTGATGATTGTTTTGAGATATGAGGATGGTGATATTAGAGTCATGCTAGTAGAGTAGTTGTGAATTCGAGAAATACTTGTGTTGAGGTTTGCAAGTCCTGTAGCATGCATGTATGGTAACTGTTGTGTGACAAATTTGAAGCATGAGGTATTTCATTGAGTGTCATCCTTTGTGTGGAGGTCGGGATCGCGCGATGGTTAACTCCTACCAACCCTTCCCCTAGGAGCATGCGTGTAGTACTTTGTTTTGATGACTTGTAGATTTTTGCAACAAGTATGTGAGTTCTTTATGACTAATGTTGTGTCCATGGATTATACGCACTCTCACCCTTCCACCATTGCTAGCCTCTCTTGTACCGCGCAACTTTCGCTGGTACCATACACCCACCATATACCTTCCTCAAAACATCCACCATACCTACCTATTATGGCATTTCCATAGCCATTCCGAGATATATTGCAATGCAACTTTCCACCGTTCCGTTTACTATGACACGCTTCATCATTGTCATATTGCCATGCATGATCATGTAGTTGACATTGTATTAGTGGCAAGGCCACCATGCATACTTTTTCATACAGGTCACTCTTGATTCATTGCACATCCTGGTACACTACCGGAGGCATCCATATAGAGTCATAAGTTGTTCTAGTATCGAGTTGTAATCTTTGAGTTGTAAATAAATAGAAGTGTGATGATCATCATTATTAGAGCATTGTCCCAAATAAAAAAGAAGGAAATGCCAAAGAAAAAAAGGCCCAAAAAAAGAAAAAAAAGAAAAGAAGAAAAAAGGGACAATGCTACTATCTTTTTCCACACATGTGCTTCAAAGTAGCACCATGATCTTCATGATAGACAGTCTCTTGTTTTGTCACTTTCATATACTAGTGGGAATTTTCATTATAGAACTTGGCTTGTATATTCCAACCATGGGCTTACTCAAATGCCCTAAGTCTTCGTGAGCAAGCAAGTTGGATGCACACCCACTTAGTTTCTTTTGTTGAGCTTTCATACATTTATAGCTCTAGTGCATCCGTTGCATGGCAATCCCTACTCACTCACATTGATATCTATTGATGGGCATCTCCCAGCCCATTTGTCGGTGTACTAGAGTAGGGGTACCCTAGTATCCCGAACTTGTGCACGGGCAGTCGCAGCATCCCGCGGCAAGGCTTGCCGGGTGACCGCCAAGGTCTTCCGTGGTTCCTTTGGAGCCATTCAAGAACAAAGTATTCAAGCCACTCAAGGCACAAGACCCCGGCAAGAGGAGCTTGCCGGGAAGGCCAACCAAGGCATCTCAAGGAACTTGCCGCGACGCGCCACGCGTCCCGGCAAGGCCCGGTGAGCGACGAGCTCCCGGACGGGACAAGACAACGACCGCGGCAAGGCGCTTGCCGCGGCAAGCTACCACTCTGTACCCGCGCTCCAGCACATCCACCAACGTGTCGCTCTAGGACCTTTCCAGGCGTACGTGGCGGGAGGCTGTGCAGCCAGCGGTGCGCGGTGGCAAGCGGTGCTGACAAGATTGCCATCATGGCAAGCAATGGCGTCCCTGACGGTCCCTTTTGCACTATTTGGGCGACGCAGATGGGCATTCAATGCCTTTGTCCCCTGCCGTCAGAGTTAGGTATGATACACTGTAGCAGGTATTTGTACCAACCGTAACACCTTTCCATTTTTACCCTTGTCTACGTTGCCACCTGTCGGTGTCCCCTTGAGCATATAAAAGGAGGCCCATGCGCAACGTAGAGGGGGGGGGGAGGGAAAAACACTCACGCTCGGCCTCGTTAGCTGCTGGTGCGTACTGTAGCACTCAGCGCTCCCGAGCAAGAACTCAATACAAACCACAAAGCAGGAGTAGGGTTTTACGCATCCGTGCGGCCCGAACCTGGGTAAACTGCTCGTGTGTTTTGCCTCGATCTGCTCTTCGTGCGATCTTCGCCCCCGCCGAACCGAAAGGGGCTCGGTCCGCCGGTCCCATAGGTGCTCGTGGATTCGTTCCCAGACATCTTTGGCGCGCCAGGTAGGGGGTGTCGAGGTTGCGTGAACCTAATCCGGCGCTCACACGAGCTAGATCTTCATCATCTTCATCGACATGCCGCCGAAGAAGAAGGCTTCGGAGGCGGCTGCTCCGTCCGCGCCGAACCCACCACCGCCGGAGCAAACGGCTGGTGGGGTATACGCCGGCGGAAGAATGGGCGTCAACGAGGGAGCTCACGGTGCTGCCAGGTCCAAGGACAAGGCTGCGCTGCCCATCGGCGGCGTAGCCGGCTCCCACAACGACCGGGCGCACTCCAAGACCTCGGCGTCTGTACATGCACCGCGCCCATATCAGGAGGCGCGGGACCGGCAGCGTCATGGTACTCACGGTACCATACGTTTGCTGGACCAAGATCGAGCTGGTGGATCTCGGAGTGCCCAAGACTAGCATGCACGCCAACATGCTGGCACGAGCGAGGCACGGTCGCCTGGACGGGATACTGCTCCTTCTAACATAGTTAGAAGTCCGAGCATATCCCGCTCCTCACACCGTTCCCCACCGCCACCCGCCACTTCAGCAGAAGCTTTGGCGCGAGCTCAACTGCTCCTGGACTACCCTCCAACGGAAGACAAGATCAACGACTGGAGGGCCGCCATTCAGAGTCTCATCGGCTTCGCCAACGGCGACACTCCACGGCAGCCGAGTACATCGCAGCCGCGGCAAGCCAGCCAGGCACGAGCCGGTGGCGACAAGACCGGTGGGGGCGCAACCACCATGCACTCTCCGCCCCGAAGACCAAGATCGCCGACTCGTCGGATCCACCTCGACAGCGACTCCACTGCGTCATCAGATCCACGAGCTCGTCACGATCAGCGCCAAGTTCTTCACGAACGACAGCAAGAAGACGCTCGTACTCGCATCGAGCGCCGAAGAGAAGCGCGGCGTCAATCGGACCAGCGCGCTGGGCCCTCTGACGACATGCATGCGCCAGGGGAACCAGGCGACTTGCCGTACGCGGTAGGTTGCCCTGCGTTTACTCGTGAGCTGCGGCAAGTCCAGTGGCCCAGCAAGAAGAATTTCAAGCCAGACGTACAAGAGAAGTACGACGGCAAGTCGCATCCGTCGGAGTTCCTCAGCATCTACACCATCGCGGTGCAAGCTGCCGGGGGGCGGGACGACAAGATCCTTGCCAACTACTTCCCGCTGGTGCTCAAGCCCAACGTCAGGTCCTGGCTCATGCACTTGCCGGACAACTCCATATCCTCCTGGGCAGACCTATGCCATCAGTTTGTCGGCGCCTTTACAGGCGGCCACAAACCTCATGGCCAAGAGAGTGACCTTCATCTGCTCGCCCAGAAGGAAGGAGAGCCCCTGCGCAAGTACATTCAGAGATTCAGCCGTGTACAGCACAACATCCCAGATGTCCACCCTGCCGCGGTCATCAGCACGTTCCATCAGAATGTGCATAACCGCAGGATGCGGGAGGAGATGGCGATGTGCAAGATCAAAGACGTCAGCGAGCTGTATGCCCTGGCCGACAAGTGTTCACGTGCTGAGGAAGGGAGGAAACTCCCCGGAGAGAATACAGGAGCAGGGGGATCTGACAGCGAGGATGCTGCCCCGACAAAGAAAAACCGGCGGTGGAACAATAGGAAGAAGAAAGGCAAAGATGTGCTAGTCATTGAGCAGTCCGGCAATGAAGGTGGCGCCAAGAAGCCCAAAGCTGGTAGCTCCGGCAAGGAGATTGCCGCATGCACTAACTGTCAGGCTATGGCGGTCGCCGACAAGCAGGACGGCACCGACAAGCAGTACTGCAAGATCTACCGCACCAAGGGCCATGACCTCCAGAGCTGCAAGAAGGTCGAGCAGCTTGTCGAGTAGCAAAAGGCTGAATACGAGCGACGCGACAAGGAGAAGGCCCAAGGAGGTGCTGGAGGATCCGGCAAGAAGCGCGCCGGCCGGGGAGGATACCGCGGCAAGGCCAAGTAGCGGCAAGGAGACACACCTCCTCGTGGCCGCGACAAGGATGAAGATGACGACGACGATGAAGACATGGATGATGTCGAGACCAGTGAGCAGGAGTTCCAGAAAGCCACAGAGGTCTTGTGTGTTGACGGCGGTGCTTCTCTGCATACTTCACACCGCCAACACAAGCAGTGGGTGCGGGAAGTCAATGCGGCAGAACCACCTGTCGAGTCACGCAAGCTTCTGAAATGGTCCAACACGCCTATCATCTTTGATATTGAGGACCACCCTGATCGCACAACTGCGGTCGGGTGCTTGCCGATGTTGGTTTCACCAACTATACGCAACCTCAAGGTCACTAAGATGCTAGTTGACGGCGGGGCCGGCTTGAACCTGATCTCCTCCGCTGCACTCCAGAAAATCCAGATCCCTGACAGCGAGCTTGAAGAGACCGGCACATTCCAAGGAATCAACCCGGGAAGGAGCTAGCCAAAGGGGAAGATCACGTTGCCGGTGACATTTGGCAGCGAGTTGAACTTCAGGACTGAGAGGGTCACTTTTGACGTTGCCGATTTTCCATTGCCTTACAATGGGATACTCGGCCGTCCAGCACTCGCCAAGTTCATGGCAGCCTCTCACTACGCATACAACATGCTGAAGATGCCAGGCCCGATAAGTGTCATCTCTATCCCTGGCGACAAGAAGGATGCTCTTATCTGCGTCGACAAGATCTACCGGGAGGCGGCAGCCGCAACAGATCGCAAGTCACCTGCCGTTGAAGCTCCCGGGGGGAAGAAGAAGACCAAGTCCGGCAAGAGTTCTGATGCCCACTCCGGCAAGCGCACCTCTTCGGAGTGCTGCGCTACCGTCGAGGACGCACCATCGAGCTCCACCGGCAAGTGTAAGAAGACAATGGCAGCTCCGCCAGAGACTAAGAAGGTGTCCGCCAAGGAGGACGGCACTGGTGGTACCTTCACCATCAGTGCCACTCTTGACCCTAAATAGGAAAGCACGCTCATTGCTTTCCTGCGGGCAAACATCGACGTGTTTGCGTGGCAACCGTCTGACATCCCCGGTGTTCCCAGGAAAGTAATTGAGCACCATCTTTCCGTCTGTCCTCACGCGCGGCCCGTCAAACAAAAGGTCAGGAAGCAAGCAGTGGAGCGCCAAGAATTCATCGCAGAAGAGATCAAGAAGTTGGAACCAGCAGGCCTTGTCAGAGGAGTGCTCCGTCCTACGTGGTTGGCCAATCCTGTAGTCGTGCGCAAGGCAAACGGGAAATGGAGGCTTTGTATCGACTTTACCGATGTTAATAAAGCTTGTCCCAAAGACCCATTTCCCTTGCCGCGCATTGACCAGATTGTTGACTCCACGGCCGGATGTGACTTGCTTTCATTTCTTGACGCATACTCAGGATACAATAAGATCTTCAGGGCAGAAGAGGATGAGGAGAAGACCGCATTCATCACTCCATGTGGCACGTATTGTTTCATACGGATGCCTTTTGGTTTGAAGAATGCCGGTTCAACATTTGCAAGGATAGTCCATGTCGCTTTTGAGCGACAAATACACATAAATGTGGAAGCCTACATGGATGACATAGTAGTCAAGAGCAAGGACAAGGCAACTCTGATTCAAGATTTAGACGAGACCTTTGCAAATCTGCGCAAGATCAGCCTCAAGCTCAACCCCGAGAAGTGTGTGTTTGGAGTCCCTTCCGGCAAGCTTCTCGGGTTGTTCGTGTCTCAGCGGGGAATTGAAGCCAATCCCGACAAGATCAAGGCCATTGAGCAGATTGAAGCACCAAAGCGCGTCAAGGATGTACGAAGACTTGTCGGTTGCGTGGCTGCTCTCAGCAGGTTTATCTCTAAGTCTGCTGAGCGCGCCCTGCCATTTTTCAAAATATTGAAAAAGGCAGGTCCAATGAAATGGACTCCGGAAGCGGAGGCTGCGCTGCAAGACTTGAAGAGATACCTGTCCTCCACTCCAACACTTGTCGCACCTAAGCCACAAGAGAAGTTGCTGCGGTATATAGCGGCAACCAATCAAGTGGTTAGTGATGCGTTAGTAGCGGAGAGGGAGGCAGATGATGAGCCAGCAACTACGACAGGCGCATCCAGCGACAAGCAGGGGGCTTCCCCGACAAGCTCTGGTCCCGACAAAGATGGATCTGCGCAGGCGCGCGAGGAGATACAGAAGAGAATGGTGCAGCGCCCAGTTTACTTTGTCAGTTCCCTTCTGCAGGGGGCTAGATCAAGGTACTCTGGTGTGCAGAAATTGCTTTTCGGCCTTCTCATGGCCTCGAGAAAGCTGCGCCACTACTTCCAAGCACATGAGATCACAGTTGTCACGCGTTTTCTGTTGAAGAGGATACAACAGAATCCAAAGCAGAGCATTGGTAGAATTCATAGCAGAGTGGACGCCAACACCAGATGAAGAAATTCCAGAAACGAGCATCCCCGTCAAGGAATCAAGCAAAGAGTGGCTGATGTACCTTGATGGTGCCTTCTCGCCGCAGGGCGCCGGTGCTGGCTCAAGAAGCTCATTGTCAGGGGTGACTCGCAGCTTGTCGTCCGCCAAGTGAACAAGAGTTATCAGAGTCCGTTGATGAAGTGAGAAAGCTAGAAGAGCACTTTGACGGCCTACAGATGGAGCATGTTCCAAGAGCTCAGAACGACATTGCCGATGGCCTGTCAAAGTGCGCCGCACTTAAGTTACTTGTGGAACCAGGGATCTTTGTGCTCAAGCTGACTCAACCGTCTGTAACGCCATCAACTGGACAGAACAAGAAGAGGAAGTTGATTTCTGGTGACTATTTTGCGGCAGAGCTTCCCGAAGCCGCCGCCAAGAAGGTCCCCAAGATCAACACCAAGAGTGCTGAGGAGCAGTCTGCTCCGGCAAGCCCCAGGGTTTGTTCCGTTGAAGCAGAGGCTCCCGACAAGTTTTGCTCCGGCAAGCTTGCCGGGGAACGTCAAGCTCCGGCTGAGCCGCAGGTTCTCGTCGTAGAAGCGGATGCTCCCGCAGCAGCAGATGTGCCTTTAGTCCTTGTTGTCGAGCCACAAGCTCCAGCACGGGCACAGCAGATTGTCGTTTCCTTCAGACATGAGAACTTCCCAAAGAACAAGAAGAAGCGGAAAGAGTAGCCCGGCAGTCAAGTATGTACCAGTTTGTCGACAACACACTGTGCAGAAGAAGACTCAATGGTGTGAAATTGAAGTGTATTCACCGGGAAGGCGGACAAAAGCTGTTGGCAGAGATACATGGAGGCATATGTGGTCACCACATTGGCGCAAGAGCACTTGCCGGCAAAGCATTCAGGCAAGGTTTCTTTTGGCCGACAGCCCTCCAGGATGCAACTGCACAAGTAACCAAGTGTGAAGCGTGCCAGTTCCATTCCAAGCAGATACACCAGCCAGCTCAAGCTCTCCAGACGATCCCTTTATCCTGGCCATTTTCGGTCTGGGGGCTCGACATCCTTGGCCCCTTTCCCCAAGAAGTCGGGTGCTTTGAGTACTTGTACGTTGCAATCGACAAGTTCACAAAGTGGCCGGAAGTGGAAGCGGTGAGGAAGGTGACAGCACAGTCAGCAGTCAAGTTCTTCAGGTCGATTGTTTGCCGCTTCGGGATCCCTCACAGGATCATCACCGACAACGGTACGCAATTCACGAGCCGCACCTTCATGCAGTACGTCCAAGATCTTGGCGCCAAGGTCTGCTTCGCTTCTGTTGCTCACCCGAGAAGCAACGGTCAAGCGAAGAGGGCAAATGCTGAAGTGCTACGTGGGCTCAAGACCAGGACTTTTGACAGGCTGCGAAAGTGCGGAAGAAACTGGATTGAGGAGCTGCCGGTGGTTCTTTGGTCGATCAGGACGACGCCAAATCGAGCCACTGGCCAGACACCTTTAGCTCTAGTCTATGGAGCAGAGGCAGTTCTCCCCACGGAACTCGTATACGGGTCACCTCGAGTGCTCGCTTATGATGAGCTTGAGCAAGAGCAGCTGCGACAAGATGACGCGCTGCTCCTTGAGGAAGACCGTCTTCAGGCTGCTGTACGAGCTGCTCGCTACCAGCAAGCTTTGCGCCGCTACCATAGCCGCAAAGTTAACGCCAGAAGTCTCGAGGAAGGCGACCTTGTTCTTCGGCACGTTGATACGTCCAAAACGTATCTATAATTTCTGCTTTCTCCATGCCACTTTTGGGTGATATTGCTATGATATTTATACACTTCCATACACTTTTGATCATATTTGGACTAACCTACTAATCCAGTGCACCCTAGTGCCAGTTTCTGTTTTCGGCTATTTTTGTATTTCAGGTTTTCACATTACGAGAACTGTCAGGAAAAATCCAGAAAAATTATATAAAAAATCAGCGTTCCAGAACCTACCTTGCGCCCGAAGTACAGCCGGGAGGGGGGGGCACCAGGGCCCCAGGCGCCCTGGCGGCGCCCCCCCCCCCCTGGGCCACGCCGGGGGGGCGCCTGGGCCCCCCAAGCCCCGTCTGGTGCCCCCCTTTGGCATATATTTAGAGCGTCCTTCGAAACCCTCGAGACGGAAACTCTTTTTGGCGATCTCATCTCTGTTCCGCCGCCGCCGCCGCTTCCAAGATTGGGAGCACCAGGAGAACTCTTCCCGGCACCCTGCCGGAGGGGAGGATCACCATCAGGAGCCTCTCCACCACCATGGACGCCTCCCGGACGAGTTGTGAGTAGTCTCCCTTGGACCATGAGTCCATGACCAGTAGCTATGTGATGTTCTCCTCCCGTTCTTGTGCTTCACTAATTAGTCCTCGTGAGCTGCCCTACATGATCGAGGCACATATGTAATCCTTATGCTGTTGCTATGATGAGTTTGCTGGGATCCGATGGATTATGAGATTATGTTCAGATTGTGATTGAGTGATATATTTGATCTACCTCTTTTATATTTATGTTCGTAAGTAATTCGTGCATGTTCTCCGTTGTTATTTATTGCTTTGGCCAAGTAATACGTAGTGACTCCAAGAGGGAACGTTATGCTCGATTGTGGGTTCATGCCCCTCGATGACTAGCTTGAGTGACAGAAACATGAGTCTAGGGGATGTGCTATTGCCACAAGGGGGAAAACAACGGTGCTTGTGCCCGCGGGTGCAAGGATTGTTTACTTTACGCAAAGTTCTTTTAATGCAGTTGTCTGTTGCTTTGAGTTTACACTATGGGTGGGGCTCGCAACTTAATACCAGCGAGATGTTCTGGATAGATATCTCAAGGTGGATGATTAGTAGTAGATATTGATGGATTTCGGTCTACTTACTTTGGCGTACCGCCCATGCTTTGAACCTCAACCTTTCTTGCAATGTAGTCAGCATTGGTTTGCGTTCGTGGTCCTGTCAATTGCCCAGCTGTAATTCGTTTACCTCACATAGCTGTTTTATCGTCTTTTGGGAGAGAGACATCACTAGTGAACATCATGAGACTCCGGTCCATATTACCATCATTGATCACATCCGCTATTTACTTTTCGCTATTATTTACTATTGCAAACATTATCTATCACTACTATCATTTGTGTTTAATCCTTTGTGAACTACAAGGCCGGAGGGATTGACAACCTCTCTGCACTCGTTGGGAGCAAAGTTATTTGTATCTGTGTGCAGGTCCATGTTGATTGCTAATATCTGGCGCCGTTAGCAGTTGACACCTACTTGTTGAACCTAGGAGTCTCTAGGGATTCGATCCTTGGCATCTTTGCTAAGGGAAAAACTTCCACAACACTGCATCTCACACCTTCCACTTGGGGTAACCAACGAGGGGTTAGAGGCCCATCAAGGAGTTTTTCTGGCGCCGTTGCCGGGGACTCCACTCTTCAGGATAGGGGAGTTGCATGCTATCTTTTACCTTTGCTTTTTAGTCTTGTTAGTTTACGTTTCAGTTTTTGCTTTAGTACCCTTTATCGAAAATCACAAAAATAGTTATCTTGCTTGCTTGCTACTATGGGTTCCACCGAGAACACCAAGTTGTGTGACTTCACTAGTCACAACAATGATGACTTTATCGGCACACCTATCACTACACCTGCCACTTCAGCACCTTCATATGAAATTAAACCTGCTTTACTGAACTTAGTCATGAAAGATTAATTCTCCGGTGCTGGAGATGATGCTGCTTTACACTTAAACAACTTTGTTGAACTTTGTGATATGCAAAAGTACCAAGAAATAGATGGTAATATTGTTAAGCTTAAGCTTTTTCCTTTCTCCTTGAGAGGAGGAGCTAAAATTTGGTTTCAGTCTTTGCCTAGAAATAGCATAGATTCATGGGACAAGTGCAAAGATGCTTTTATCGGAAAATACTATCCACCTGCTAAAATTATCCAACTGAGAAGTAACATAATGAATTTTAAACAATTGTATAATGAACACGTTGCCCAAGCTTGGGAACGTATGAAATCTCTTATCAAGAACTACCCTACTCATGGTTTGACTACTTGGATGGTTATCCAAACTTTTTATGCAGGCTTGAACTTTACCTCGAGGAACTTGTTAGATTCGGCCGCGGGAGGAACTTTTATGTCAACTACACTTGGTGCTGCCACAAAGCTTCTCGATGAGATGATGACCAACTATTCCCAATGGCACACCGAACTCGCTCCAACAGGTAGGAAGGTAAACTCTGTCGAGGAGATTTCCTCCTTAAATGAAAAAGTTGACTTGATCATGTCTCTACTTTCGAAGCAATCTTCTGTTGATCCTCGCGATGTTCCTTTAAATTCTTTGATTGCTCAAGAACAAGTAGATGTGAACTTTATCTCTAGAAACAATTTTAACAACAATGCTTATAGGAGTAACTTTGGTAACAATCCTAGACCGTTCCCCTCTAATTCTTATGGGAACAACAATGCTTATCCTAGTACCAAGAACTCCACTACTGAACTAGAGATTATGCTTAAAGATTTCATCACTACCCAAAAAGCCTTTAATAAGAGTGTAGAAGAAAAACTACATAAACTAGATGATCTTTCTTTTAAGGTAGACCATTTAGCCAATGAGGTAAAATTGCTAAAAATTAAAACTTCTCCTCTTGAGGAGAGGGAAGTCACTCCTATAAATGCTATTCAAGTGCAAATTAATGAAAACATTAGGATGATGGCTAAACTTAAAGAGAGATGGGCTAGAGAAAGGGAGGAAGAAGATAGAATTAAGAGCCTTCCTACCCACCACACTGTTGCTACTATCCAAGTTGTTGAGGATGTTCAAACTCTTAGCACCCAATGTACTCCTGGTCCCATTGGACCTATTAAGGGTGATGCTATGACTATAGAAACTACCAAACAAATGAACCTAAAGGACACCACTACCACTTTACTTGATGCTAATGACCTTGATTTTGATAATTGCACTCTTACCAAAGTTATTGATTTCCTTCACAAGATGTCTAGAGATCCCCGCACTAGCACGCTTAACCTTGCCTTCACGGAGCATATCACTAATGCTCTCATCAAAGCTAGGGAGGAGAAACTTAGAGTAGAAGCCTCCATACCTAGAAAGCTAGAAGATGGTTGGGATCCTATGATAAAAATTAAGTTGAATGACTTCTCTTGCTATGCATTATGTGATGTTGGAGCTAGTACCTCTGTTATGCCCAAAAGAATATATGATATGCTTAAATTGAAACCTTGTGATTCTTGTTCTTTTGGTGTTCGTCTCGTTGATTCTTCCATAAAGAAACCTTTGGGGAGGATCGACGATGTTCTTATCGTTGTCAATGACAACTACGTTCCCGTTGATTTTACTATAATGGATATTGAATGTGATCCTTCATGTCCAATTATTTTGGGACGTCCCTTTTTACGCACCGTTGGTGCTATCATTGACATGAAAGAGGGTAATATAAAATTTCAGTTTCCTCTCAAGAAAGGGATGGAACACTCCCCTCTAAAGAAGATCAAGTTACCTTTTGAGTCCGTTGTACGGGCTAGCTATTCTTTTACTCTTGATAAAACTTGATCTCTATGCATTATGCCTAGCTTAAAGGCATAAAAGAAAGCGCTTTTGGGAGGCAGCCCACATGAATAAATTTTTATATTTTGCTTTTGTTGTGTCTTGATGTTGTTTACTACAGTAGCATCATCATTGTATCTTTTCTTTTCATATTTGTGCCAAGTATAGCCTCTGATTGCTAGAAAGTTTAAAAGTTGTGAGGTGCTGTCCAGGAAACAGATTCTGTCCTTGGATAAAAAAATTGGTATAAAATCACCAGATCATCTTTTAGGTCTGAATTTTTTCGACAGCGTTCTCTATATAATTTTATTTCGTGCATCCGTTCTGAGTTTTTTGATTTGAGTTGCAGAAGTACCCCGAACAAATCATTTACTACCTGCTGTTCTGTTTTTCATAGATTCTGTCCTGTTTTGCCTTTCCTTCATTTTGCAAACCAAGAGCTTGCTTTTTCTTTGCAAAAACCTTTTGGCAATCTTGAGAAACAGTAGACCTTCAAGAATATCTTTATATACAGCAAGGAACAATTATTTTATTAAGGGTACTAACCTCGCTAATCAGATTATGATGAGTTATGTATGAAGGGAGTTTTCAAGTGTGCGAGGGAAGATGATAAAAAGATTCAGGAGTATCAAGCGCTCAAGCTTGGGGATGCCCCCGTGCACCCCCAAGAAATATTCAAGGAGACTCAAGCGTCTAAGCTTGGGGATGCCCCCGTGCATCCCCTTCTCCATCAACATTATCAGTTCGTCTTTCGTTCCGCTATATTTTTATCACTTCATGTGTTATGTGCTATGCTTGGAGCGTCTTGCTTTTAGTTTTCTTTTTAGTTTTTCATAACGAGTCGGAACTCAGCGTTCTTTATGTGGGAGAGAAACACGCTCCACTTCTACCTAGAACATAACATAGAATTTTCATATCTATCTTTGTTGTGTGTGTTCTTTGTCTTTAAATAGCTACTATCATGTTCAGCTCTTAGTATTCATGCTTATCTTTTCAAAGAGCTTTTGTTTAGTTGGTTGCTTGAACTCTCTTTAATTATCATGCTCACCTTATTAAGAGAGTTTGCTTCCGTTGCATTGGTTAATATGTCTATGATAAAGATGCTACGTGCATAATGGCGCTTAGTAGTTCAGATTTTCTTATGGTTAATCTCAAATAGCTGGGGGATTCCCAATGTGTTATTGGAGTACCAACTTGATTTGTTTGCCTATGATGTGGTATGGTTTAGTAATATCTTCCTTCGAGAATTTATTTTGATTGACTTGGCGTATGCTCACGCATATTTAAGACTGTAAAGAAAGTCTGTCAAGCCTTGATGATCTTTTATTTCTGAGTAGCGATATAACTACCATGCATGATTCAATGTTGCTTTGTCGCTCTGCATGATTATGACCGTCATTGCTCTCTTAGTTGGTCGCTCCCAGTCTTTTGCTAACCTCCACCTGTACTAAGCAAACTAACTTTGCAATACATAGCTCATGGGAAAGTAGCTTAAAAACTATTGTGGTAAAGAATATGTTGCCTATGTATCTTATTTCTTATAAGTTGCTTGCTGAGCGGTAACCATGTTTCTGGGGACGCCATCAACTGTCACACTTTTGTTGAATATCATGTGAGTTGCTATGCATGTTCGTCTTGTCTGAAGTAAGGGTGATTTGCCATGGGTTGAATGAGTATGCATATTGTTAGAGAAGAACATTGGGCCGCCAACCAAAGCCATGTATCATGGTGGAAGTTTTAGCTTGGACATTAATCCTCAATCTCTTATGAGAATATGCTTAAGCATTAAAGAGGAGTCCATCATCTATTTTCTATGTTGTCCCGGTATGGATGTCCTCAAGTTGAGATCTATCAAAAACGCGAAATCAAATGCGATTTATCTCCTTGGACCTTTGTACAGGTGGCATAGAGGTACCCCTTTGTGACACTTGGTTGAAACATATGTAATGCAATGATAACCCATGGAAATCCGAGCTAATTCGGACAAGGTGCGAGCACTATTGGTATTCGATGCATGAGGCTTGCAACTTATTGGATGTCTTATGCATGACACATATGAAGTACTACTACCGTTGACAAAATTGCTTCTATGTTTTCAAAATAAAAAAAAAAGCTCTAGCACATAACCATTCTTTTACTTTTATGTTGAGTCTCCACCTTCTTTCTTCAAGCACCAACTACTGAGAGCATGATTGTCATTCTAAGTGTAATGTGCATTGTTCCAAAGTAGCATTGTCTTTTGCATGATTGTGATATCGTTTATTTTGAAATCATTGTATCTAGTCATCACTTAAACCTTGAAGGTGCCCCTGCATTTATGTTTTGCTTCACTAAAGGGGCCAAGCTAGATATCACTTTATCATATTTTCACACCATGTTCATTGCAAATCTTTTTGATGTTTCAGTTTCATATTGTAAAACTTTCAGTCCTTTGTGATTTTCTCATGAGGCAACTTAATTACTATAGAATCATTGTCTCAGTAAGCTTTTGTCATATGACTATAAAAAGTCCTATATGGTTAATAGCATGTCACCACAGAAATTATTCTTGTTATCATTTACCTACTCGAGGACGAGCAGGAATTAAGCTTGGGGATGTTGATACGTCCAAAATGTATCTATAATTTCTGCTTGCTCCATGCCACTTTTGGGTGATATTGCTATGATATTTATACACTTCCATACACTTTTGATCATATTTGGACTAACCTACTAATCCAGTGCACCCCAGTGCCAGTTTCTGTTTTCGGCTGTTTTTGTATTTCAGGTTTTCACATTACGAGAACTGTCAGGAAAAATCCAGAAAAAATATATAAAAAATCAGCGTTCCAGAACCTACCTTGCGCCCGAAGTATAGCCGGGGGTGGGGGCCACCAGGGCCCCAGGCGCCCAGGCGGCGCCACCCCCCTGGGCCGCGCCGGGAGGCGCCTGGGCCCCCCAAGCCCCGTCTGGTGCCCCCCTTTGGCATATATTTAGAGCGTCCTTCGAAACCCTCGGGACGGAAACTCTTTTTGGCGATCTCATCTATGTTCCGCCGCCGCCGCCGCTTCCAAGATCGGGAGCACCAGGAGAACTCTTCCTGGCACCCTGTCGGAGGGGAGGATCACCATCGGGAGCCTCTCCACCACCATGGACGCCTCCCGGATGAGTTGTGAGTAGTCTCCCTTGGACCATGAGTCCATGACCAGTAGCTATGTGATGTTCTCCTCCCGTTCTTGTGCTTCACTAATTAGTCATCGTGAGCTGCCCTACATGATCGAGGCACATATGTAATCCTTATGTTGTTGCTATGATGAGTTTGCTGGGATCCGATGGATTATGAGATTATGTTCAGATTGTGATTGAGTAATATATTTGATCTACCTCTTTTATATTTATGTTCGTAAGTAATTCTTGCATGTTCTCCGTTGTTATTTATTGCTTTGGCCAAGTAATACGTAGTGACTCCAAGAGGGAACGTTATGCTCGATTGTGGGTTCATGCCCCTCGATGACTAGCTTGAGTGACAGAAACATGAGTCTAGGGGATGTGATGTTGCCACAAGGGGGAAAACAACGGTGCTTGTGCCCGCGGGTGCAAGGATTGTTTACTTTACGCAAAGTTCTTTTAATGCAGTTGTCTGTTGCTTTGAGTTTACACTATGAGTGGGGCTCGCAACTTAATACCAGCGAGATGTTCTGGATAGATATCTCAAGGTGGATGATTAGTAGTAGATATTGATGGATTTCGGTCTACTTACTTTGGCGTACCGCCCATGCTTTGAACCTCAACCTTTCTTGTAATGTAGTCAGCATTGGTTTGCGTTCGTGGTCCTGTCAATTGCCCAGCTGTAATTCGTTTACGTCACATAGCTGTTTTATCGTCTTTTGGCAGAGAGACATCACTAGTGAACATCATGAGACTCCGGTCCATATTACCATCATTGATCACATCCGCTATTTACTTTTCGCTATTATTTACTATTGCAAACATTATCTATCACTACTATCATTTGCGTTTAATCCTTTGTGAACTACAAGGCCGGAGGGATTGACAACCTCTCTGTACTCGTTGGGAGCAAAGTTATTTGTATCTGTGTGCAGGTCCACGTTGATTGCTAATATCTGGCGCCGTTAGTAGTTGACACCTACTTGTTGAACCTAGGAGTCTCTGGGGATTCGATCCTTGGCATCTTTGCTAAGGGAAAAACTTCCACAACACTGCATCTCACACCTTCCACTTGGGGTAACCAACGAGGGGTTAGAGGCCCATCACGCGTTCAGTCCGCCAAGAATTCCAACAAGTTGACGCCGAAGTGGGAAGGCCCTTACCAGGTGAAACGAGTCACTAGGCCTGGCGCTGTCCGCCTTGAGACCGAAGATGGTATTCCGGTGAGCAACTCCTGGAACATTGAGCATCTTCGTAAGTTTTACCCGTAAGGCGCGGTTGCCGGAACCTGTTTTGGCAACCACCTTTTGTACAAGTCTTGCCGCTGTTGCATGTAATCCTTTGTACAAAGCCAAGCGCGGACCCCATGCATAAGTAAAGCTCATGTGTTCTGCACATCTTGACAATTTCATGCTTTCTATTTTTTGCATGTGTTATCTGACACTTTGTGCAGCACCTACCCCCGGTAAGCAATAACGAGCCGTAAGGCTCCATATCTTTATTTTCTCTTCTTTCTTTTTCTCAATGAAAGGAAGGTTCCCTCGCCCACAAGTTCGCCGGGGGGGAAAGGAGAAGATAATGGTATGGACCAGGCGTCGTTCAAGAAAGTTTCGCCTTACCGGGAAGCAAACAACAGAAAAGCTAAGTTGCCAAAGTTTGAGCAATCAGATTTTTAAAAAATTTAAGTTATCTTCCTTGAACGACCGTGCTTTGTATGGAAAACCTGTGCGCGGAGGAACCAACTCGTAGCTAGTTGCGCCCTTAATTTGTTTCGAGTCCGCTCAACAACTTAAGTGTGCTGCGACTAGTTGCGACAAGGTTTCTTGTCGGTAACGGCACCGCCAGCAGGCTGCTGACGTCCCGCACTCAGCGCTCGCGGCTAAGGTGCCTGCGCCGGCGAGTTCCCTAAAAGCGTAGGGCGAAAACATACAAAGGAAGGAGTCAAGTAAAGCAAATAACATTGCAATCATTACCCAAAATAGAGTTATATTACAAGGTAGCTTGTCGCGGCTCTAACAGATTGTTCTCATAACATGACCAGCAGCGACAAGAAAAGAAGAAAACGGGCGGCCTAGTCTACGCGATCGCCCTCAATCCTTTTGATCCCGCTCACCTTGTCCACAATGGGTGCGACAAGGGTCTTGAGCGCTTCCAGATCAGCATCCGACGGCAGGGTCTTGAGGACGTTGGTGAGGTTGAGGCCCGGGTTGCGGAAGGCCACCTTCACCAACACCTTTTGAAGAGCTCCCGCGCAGATCTTGCGCGACTCGTCGGCCAGCTGCTTTGGAATCTTCTCCCGGAACCGCTGGAGGGCCGTCGCCACGCCTTTGAAGAACAAGGTGAGCTTGGCGCTGGGTTGGAGGTTCTCATCGAAGGGATACCCGAGATCCTCCATCCCCAGCTGCGCCAGCTCCGTGTCAATGTCTGCGGCAGCATCCACGAGACCCTCCGTCCAGTGCTCCACATTCTCCCTAAAAGCGTTCTGGGCGGCAGTAGCACTCGCCAGCAGCGCCTCATCGGCCTTGATTTTCTACTTCAAAGCCACCTCCTGCTCCCTGGTGCCGTCCAGCGTCTTGGTCAAAGTAGTCAGCTTCAACTCAAGATCTGCGTTGGAGTCCTTGGCGGCGCCAAGTTCCTTGCCCTTCTCGGCGAGACGAACCTGCAGCTCTAACAAGGTGTAGGCGTCCTTCTCCCGCTCACGCTTGAGCGCGGCAAGCTCTTCACCGCTCGCCTTGAGATCGGCCTCCAGCCGCGCCACCTTCATCTCCAGCTCCTTCTTGGCGGCCTCGGCAGCTGCGGCAGCATCCTCTGCTTGCTTGAGGGCTCCGCCGAGTGTTTGCTCGCGCGCAGTAAGCTCCTCCTCGTGGCTGTCAAGGTTAACCTTCCGCTGCGCCAGCTCGCCCTCCTGCGCAGACAGCTTCTCAACGGCAAGCCGCTGTTGCTCTTCGACGTCAGCCTTCTCGAGGAGGAAGGCCTTCTGCTCCTCAGCAAGTTGCGCCCGCTCCTCTGCCATGGACTGGAGAGCTTCCTGGTTAAGACCCCAGAGCTCCTCCGCGCGCTTCTCGATGTTCGCTCCCGCCTTCGCGACAAGCGCCTCTCGGGATTCTAGCTTGGCCTGCCGAGCACGGAAGAGCGACACCAGCTTCCGCAGCAGCCGTTCCTCCTCAGGCTCTCCGCTGCTGCTGCTCGGTGCATCAACCAGCGTCAGCCCAGCGGAGGCGAGCACCTCTCCATCAAAGCTTTCTCCTTCGACCGGCGCCTTGGAGCTTGACGCCCAGGGGAGGTTGATGAAAACGTTTTCGCCAGCCTTCAAGTAGACGCCGGGCTGGGGCTCTTCGGAGCCTGGCGCCGCGGCAACGGCGGAAGGATCGGCGGTCGGTGTAGCGCCTGGCGCTCCTGCGGCCTCAGGGCCATCAGTGCGATCGCCAGACCCCTCGCCAGCTTCTGCGGCGGCAACTCTGGCGGCCTCTTCGCCGGCAAGATCATCAGCGCCGGCTGCTTCTGCGGTGACAGCGGCGTCGTCGGCGGCCTCGGTGATGTTCTCCTCGCCAGCAACCTCGGTCTCCATCGGCTCCGCAGCAGATGGGTCTGACGACGGAAAAGGGAGAAAAGTCAAGCAAATATCCAAAAAAAAGATCAAAAGAAGAAGAACCCAAGGGAAGTTTTGAAGCGAGAGGATTACCTATACCGGGTTCTGCAGTCGAAGTCTCCGCCTCCGGGGGGCGCTGGTGCTATCCCTTGCCGGAGAACTCTCCCTTGGCATGTCGGGGACGGCCTCCGGGCGCTCCTGGTGGGGCAGCTCTGCTCCTACACAAACCAACAATCAGATGTCAGCAAAGAAAGAGCATCCATGCGCGCCTAACAGCGGAAGGTGAACCATATACTTACGCTGGGGGCTGCTCTGGAGAATAGCTGCCGGGTCCGGCAAGGGGGTCTCCGACGCATCCTCTGCTGTCGCGATGGGTTCGTCCTCGATGATAATCACCCTCTTTGGACGCGCCGGGACCTTGGCTCTCTTCGCCGCTCTCTGGGCCAGAGTCCTGAAAAGGAATAAGTTCGGAGTAAAGCAAATGAGATACAAGACAAAACAGCAAGAATTGAAGAACTACAAGTACAACAAAGAATCTTACTCTTCTTCTTCCTCGTCGGAGCTGAACGCGGAGAAGTCGAAGTCCGGCTCACCTCCGGCGCGAGGAGGCGGAGGAGTAGGTTCCCTTGGCCGCTTGGCGGGAACAGTGGCGGTGGTCCGAGACGACCCCGCTCCGGCTGCCACCGCGGCGTGAGAAGCGGCAGGAGCGGAAGCCGTGGTCCGGGTGGACCCCGCTCCAGTTGCCGCAGCAGCGTGAGGTGCTCCCGCGGCAACAGTGCTTGCCGCGGTGGAGCGTGTCACGCGGCGCGGCGACTGTCGACTCGTCCGCCACTCCGCTACGTCCCCGGCCTTGCGGAGACGCCTTCTCGGTGGAGCTGGGGTTCTGCTTCCGACGAGCTGTCTGAAGATGAGGAGGAAGAGGAGTTGATCTCCAACAAGCCGCTCGTATCCTCGGCGGGCTCGCTCGACTCGACGTCATGCCCGGCAAGCTCTTCCTCGCCAGCAAGCTCCTCTCGCTCGGCACGGCTTGCCGACTCTGCTGCCTCTGCCTCCTCCACGGTGAATCCAAACTCGCCCGCGGCTGCAGCTGCCGCCGCCTCTTCCAGCCTAGTGGCGATGCGTTTCATCTCCGCATCGGTGGTGGCGCGAGTGAGGCTTTTCTGTTCGTCGGAGCGGACCGGCACTTCTACCAAGCCGTCAAAGAACTCCTGCATGACGACGTCTGCAGGCTCTTGCCAAGTTGGGACAATTCCATGCGAGTCGCACAGCGGCATCATTGCACGGATGCGATCGAGCGAGGAGTTGTTGCACAGCGGAACGACATCCTTCGGCAACCTAAACACTTCGGGATGTTGAGGGTCGTACTTGAACAGCTCCCGGAGCATTGCGTCAAGTTCCATAACAGTGAAGTTGAAGTTGAGGCCCGGTGTAATGCCCAGGATGGGACTATACCTCCTACGTGTCGAGGCACGACTTAAAGGTATAAGCCCATCCTAGAATGATCTCAAGTTTGGTATCTTTGCACGACTCATGTAAAAGAGGGATTAAAATGCAAAGGAAGATAGTTGGCTTACACTCGCCACTTCACACAATACATTACATAATCATAACATCATTCAAAACATCACAGCCCATCTAAGGGTAAGAACCAAAAGACAAGAAACCAAACAACATAAAGCCACAGGTCAGGATCGAATCCTAGTAGAAGAACCACTACTGAACATCGAAACGTCACAAGCATACGGCCAACTCTTCATCGAACTCCCGGTGAAGAACTGATCCATCTCCTGCATCAAACTCGGCTGAACCTGCATCTGGTGTGGTGAAGTAACTGTGAGCCACAGAGGACTCAGCAATCCCGTTCCCGGGAAACACGACTATTTAAGCCTTGGGTGAGGACAAGGCTGAAGAAATAACAAGAGGTGAAGGAACAACAAGAGTCTGCAGCAGCAACTAGCACTAGCTTACGTATACGAGAGCGAGAAGAGAAGGTGCCTCGGTCGAGAGATGATCACAAAGTGATCCTAACTAAAGCACGTTAAACATAACCCCACCGTGTTCATCTCCCGAAAACCCTTTCGGAAAATGACAGTCACGGTACACACGCTGGTAGTGTATTGGAACATGGTGTCAAGTTATCTACAACCGGATATTAACAAGCTCCCATCTGCCACATAACCGTGGGCACGGCTTTCGAAAGTTTATAACCCTGCAGGGGTGTTTCAACTTGACCCATTACAAGCCCACGATCCGCGGAGTCGCAACTCCAAGGTGGGAAGACCCGAGTATTCTCGGAATCCCGTGCTCAAGATACTCCGAACTAAGGTAAGGCTAATCCAGCAAATCCTCCCGGCATGTCGACACCCTGATAGGTAGCCGTGCGTATCTAGTCTCAGGACACGACCGGATGGGTGATGCTACAGGTTTTTACCAGACCTTGAGTTTCCTCGAGGTGGCCCTGCAGGACCCCCAGTTCGGACCAACACTCATGTGGAGCACTGGCCCGGGGTTGTTGAATTAAAATAAAAGAGGGTTTGCAAGACCCTATGCAAGTTTTATTAGTTATTAGGCGAATAGTACCAATGTTGGGACTTGCTGGAAAAGACTTAACACTTAGCGGTTTATCAAGGGGGTCCCATACACCCCAACCGTGTTAGGAACGCATAATCAAGGAACATAACACCGGTTTATTCGGTTCCTAACGGCATGAGTGGAACAAAACACCAAGCAAAAGGCTTAGCCTTCCACCCTTGCCAATATATAGATGATTTCATTTAAGCATTTATATAGTGTGATATAACCCAACAACTTCAACATGAAGCAAGCATCTACAATCTTCACCTACAACTAACAATGCTATAAGAGGGGCTGAGCGAGCCTACGTATAGCCATTCAACAGTTTGCATAGGTAGGGTAGTTAGGCAGGTTCATGGTTACAAATAGGAGGCTGACAGGAAAGACATGGGCATCGAGGCAAAACTATAGAGCGAGACTACTAGCAATAGGCAAAGATAGTAATGGTATCCGGGTTCGGTCATCTTGCCTGGGATTCCGCAAGGGAGAAGAACGGATCCTCGAAGTAGACGGAGCAACACAGACGAGCGAATCCTCACAACTCCGGAACGAAACCGATGCTAACAAGAGAAGCAACCGGAAAGAAAGAAACAACACGGTAAACACACAAGCATAAACATGGCATACGATGCACAAGCAAGCATGATGCATGTCCGGTTTAAATATGCATGGCATGGTAGAGTGCACAAACAACACTACAAGTTAAGTGGAGCTCAATATGCAACGAGTTGCATATTGACGAAACACCACATTTATTTATTTAGTTGACTCTCGTTATTTACAAGACAAGATTAAATGTTTTTAACATGGCAAGAGGTGAAGCATAATAAAACTACACTAACTAGGCAATTTAAATGAGGCCGGAGAATAACAACAACATCTCCGGAAAATCCCCATAAGCATGTTTAGTAATTATAAACAAACAACAACTAAACATTCAAAGGTTGTTAACATGATGCGGATGACATGATCAAGTTTATGCAATTTTAATTAAAAGGTTAACAAGAAGAAGATATGAAGTATTGTCCCCGTGGTGAAAGGAAAGGGTGCCACGGCAACGATTCCGAAAATGATGCCACGGCAACATATAGGTTCCGGTAACTCGTTGAGAGTCCGGTGAAAAAGGAAAGATGGCATGAGCGAGTCAAACGAGATGAAAGGTGGGGCGATCCCGTCACCGGGTTCCCACGGGTCGGCGACGAGGCAACCGAGGAACATGACAAAAGGCGACATGGGCACGATGCACACAAGGGAAACATCTCATACAACACAAGCATACATCTCACGGGGTCATCGTCTCGGGGTTATACCTTCGGGATGATCGTTTCGGGGCGGTTCGAGATCATAGAGGAAGGATTCGTTCTCACGAGTCGTAGAGGAAGTTGTGGTTCACGTTTCCGAAGAGGAAGTAGTCGTTCCGATATCGTGCCGTGGTACTTGCGGCGTCGGACATCTTCGGGGCGACGGTAGTGGTACACGTTCCGTAGGGGTACTTGTCGCATCGCCATGTAGTTGTTCACGTTCATCGGAGAGGTACTCGCCATCGTAGCCGTTCGGTCGTCGTGGTACTTGGTCGTGGTACTTGGCATCGGTAGATGTACTCGTTCCGTTCGGTCTTGCCGGACTCGTCTCGAGTCGTAGTTGTACATGTCGTCGAGGTACTTGCCGCATCGACGTGTAGGGGTACTTGGTCGGGTCATGTAGATGCTCCAGTCGTCATACACGGGTCCACTGTCAATTCCACAGTACAAGGCAACACACAAAACAAACAAAAAAAACAACACGGGAGGGCGACGCGGCCATGGCAGCGGCAGCAACAGCAGAAAGATGATGATGGAGCTGGTGAGGCCGGCGGCCTCGAGGAGAACGGAGGGAGATGGTGCGGGACGACGGGCGCTACCTTGGGCGGAGGAGGCGCTGGACGGCCTCGACGGGAGGAGGGCTCAGGGCGCCGGGCTTCGCCTTCGCGAGGAGACGACCTAGCTGGCCCTGGCGTCGGGGAAGGGAGGCCGGAGGAAGGACCTGAGGGTCGGGCTAGTCGCGGCCTTGGCGATGGAGGGACGGGCGCGGGCCGCTGGTGGCGAGGGCCTGGCCGGCGGGAGGAACGAGGCCGGGCGCGGCGGGGCTCGCCGGCTCGCGGCACCGCGGCGCTGGGGCCATGGCCTGGAGGGTGCGGGCGCTGGAGAGGGGCCGCACGGGACCAGAGGCGAGGCAAGGCGAGGCCTGGGGGATCGGGATGAAGGGGGCGACGCGAGGGGAGATCGAGAGGGACGCGAGCTGTGGCGCTGGGAGGGAATCGGAGGAGCGAAGCTGGGGATCGGGATGAAGGGAACGAGCGGTCGAGGGAGAAGGTCCGGGCTTCGAAGGGAGGAAAAGAAGCTAGCGGCGGGGATCGGTAGGAGGAGGAGAGAGCGATGGGGAGTTGGGGTCGGGCTGCTAGGGTTAGGAGGGATGTTGGGCCTAGAAGGGAGGAGAAGTGGGCCGGCTGCGGCTGGGCCCTCTTCTGCCTTATAATTTCTGCCACTTCCAATTACAGATAAGCCAAGAAGAAAAAGAGAAGAAGGAGGGGGTTAGGGCAAAATTAGCACAAAGGACTATTTTTCTCGGGCATCATAAAATGAGCAAGGTCCGAGGAAAATAGAAAAGGCATGAACGGAAAAAATAATTCAAACATATTTGAATTTAATTCAAATGGGTTTGAACTAAGACTTGATTATTGAAGTGTCCAAAAATGTTGAGGATTTTCGGAGGAACCTCGAAACAACGGAAAAGAATTATTGCCAAGGTTTTTGAAGGAGAAACTCGAAGTGAAAAAGACATGGGGAAAATAATATGCAAGTGTGTTGGGTTAATTCCAAACAAATTGAATATTTAAAATATAGCTCCCTAATAATATTGAGAGGCTTTTATATGTTTTAAAGAGAAGACATCCTTCCCTCGATTTAAATGGACCGATGGTCCACACAATTTATTTAGGTTGAGATGCAAAATAAAAATGACATGATGGCATGATGACATGATGCAATGCAAAAAATAAATAACACAAGCACAAAGAACACCCGGGCAACCCGGAACATCTGGAATCTTCTGGAATCTTCTGGGACGTCGGTCTTCGGGCGTCACAACTCTCCCACACTAACAGAGGATCTCGACCCGACATCCTAGAGATAGCACCGGGTAAAAACGAAAAGAAGAAGAGGTAAAACAAAGTTGATTCTTTGATAGACGAGTGAAACCAAAGAACCTTGAGAGGTTGAACAAAATGAAAGAAGAATACCACAGAGATGAACGAAGATGAAAACACTCCGTTAGAAAGAGTAACAAGGAACATAATGAGAACCTTGTAGGTTGAAAGACATTAAACAAGAGCTCACAGACGGAAAGAATAAGAAACCGCAATGGTATAGCCAAGGAATAAGAATGACAGAATTTGGGCAGCACTCCGTCTGAAAATGGAAGGAATTGAACAAGAACTTGCCAAGTTGGGAAGATACTTGATGAAAACAACAGCATATTGCCTCCGAAACAATTAAAAGAATGGCACAAGGGGTAAGAAAGACTCAGACAGCACTCCGGTTGAAAAGAGAGGCAAAACTAGATAAAAGACGGAACTTGAATTGATGAATACAACACTCCGGTAAAATGATGAGCAAGGTAAAAAAAACATGATCTCGATAAAACGATATGATGGTCAAGAGAGAGAAATATCACAATGCCTCCGGAATGAAAGAATATATGCCAGGTCGTTGGAAAGAAAATAACGGAGAAGAAAAGACAACTTCTCCCACGAATGAATTAGGAAATCCTCCTTACGAAGAAGGGTTGAACAGAGTTGATGGGAAATCAACAACGAAACGAATGAGGTTCATGTGGGCTTATGGAAAACATCTCAAAATTAAGAGGTGATAACCAGCCACTGAGGAGAACATTTGATTGGATTGAGATCAACAAGGAGACGATAAACTTATTACGCCGGAATGATAAATGAAGAATTTGGTTCATTTATAAGCACCATAATAGCAACAATTCTCAGGGAAAGCTTATAGGTGAAATGCAACCCAAGATAACTCCAATGAATAAATTGAAGGGTTGAAAAGATCTCCTGAACAAGGAAAATGATGGGTTTTAAATATCTCATTCCTGACAACTCGTGAATCATGAAACATGAAGGAATTGTCAAAATGACATAACACCATCTCAAAAGATAAGGGAGAAAGAATTGCACTTGGAAAACAAGATGAAGAATGCTTGAGCTCCAACAAGAATCTTGATGAAGACTACGAGGATGAATTAAATCTTGATGAACCACCATGAAGAACTCCGGTACTGAAAGCATGGGAAGTGAAAGATGAAAAGAATAAGATTCAAGGCCCGCAATGAATTAGATGGAGCTTGAAATGATGTAATAGAAATAACTTGGAGCTCCGGAACACAAGATGGACAACTTAGAACCGAGATATGATATGATGAACAAGCTCCGGAAAAAGAGATTACATCACCTTGAAGGAATAAGAATAAGAATTATGTCATGCATCTCCTTCACCAATTTAAATTGATGACAACCAAAGGATTTGACATACTACTTATTCTCGTTGGAAAGAATTAAAAGAGATCTCGCACAAGCTTGGGTAATTCTCAACGAACCACCGGTAGGATTATGAAAATAACAAATGAAATAAAACGATAACAACGGAAGGGTAAACTTGAAAGAACCACCGTAAAAATATGGAGACGAACGAAGAGGCATCAATGGAGAATATTTGGAGGACGAAGTTGAAAAACTGAGAACGAAGAAATATTCTGAAATGATGGCCTTCGGAGGAATACAAGGAAAAGAATTCATGAAATGCTTCGGATGGGTATAAAAGAATTCCTCGTGATCGAAAACAATAATGAGGATGGCATGAAGCTAGAACCATGAATCTTGAGAACGGGTCAAAATTTAAGAGAAACACTTCTCCGGTCTTCAAATGTTGAGAGTGAAGACGAGAAATGCCATGAAGAATTTCGAGATACTCCGGACGAATGACAAGAGGAAGGTGGAGCTAAAGATGGAAATGATTGAAAATAAGCTTGGAGAAGGCATGTGACTGATGGGAATCATTCTTACGTCACATTTCAAAAGAATTCTCCGGAAAAAGAAGAGTCAGGTAAGATCCTGGGAAAAGACATGTGGGTTAGGGCCCACTCAAAAGAAATCACCGTTGAAAAAGATTGCTTAAGAGATATTGCACCGGTTGAATTAAATGGCTTGAGTAAGATAACAATCCTCAAAATAATTTGAACGGAATAAGAGTGGAATTATGAATCTTCAGCACTCTGGATAAGAATAGCAAGAGGAGAATGATTAATTGGTGCACCGGAATAAGAAAGCATTGTGAAAAGAGGAAAAGGATTAGATCCACACCGAATTCTTGAATTACATCCACCGGTAGAATTTGAGAACAAAAGAATGATGAACTTGAAACTCTCGAGCATCTTCACGATAAAGCACCGGATAAGAACATTGAAGGAAAAGAATGAAGAAACATCACATGAATAAAATGGATACTCCATTTGAGAATTTCTGGCTCCAAGAAGAAGAAGGGTGGGAGGGCGGGGAAAAACAAGACAACTTGAGACGAACAAAACGGACACCGGTTGAAAAGAATTTAACATGACTATCTTGATGATTAAGAAGGACTAGCACTCCCATAGAAATATGAGAACACCGATAAGGAAAGGTATGGAATCAACATTTGACATCGAAGCAACTCGAATACCAGAATCAAGACAAGAACAAAGGATAGATATGCAACATGATCTTCACAATCTCATCCGAACAGAGAATTGAACGAATGAATTCCGCAGGTACATCAGCTTGACGAGAAGCCACTTGGAGAACAAAAGATAAATAAAAAAAGGAACAAGGAACAGATAGAACAAATACAAGATAGAAGCTTCGTTCGACATCTTCGTGCTGAAAGCTCATGGAACGTGTTACAAAAGGGTTTTGCAATCCCCGGATCAGCATAGCCATGGACCCTTTAAGATGCAACTCCCGATCAGAACAAGTCCATAAAACCACTTCACTCAATGTAGAACCCCGAACTTCATATCATGCACTCGTTGGAAGAATGCCTAGAACTACTGGATGAACCCACCTATTAATTTCCGAAAGTTTCCAGTTATGCAATCAGGTGTTGGGGATACAGGGGAAGCACCACGCAATCAACTCTAAACCTACATCCAGCTGTATCCATCCTTCAACACATAACCAGTTGTTCTCGGAAACCGTTTACCTCGGACCTTCGAAACACATCCACTATACAAGCTATGGCAATACTCTCGAACTACCTCCCCAGTACTGGGTGATGTCGGGGTTATCTTGCCACTAACCGTATAGGAGAGTTTTCGATATCGGCCGTCTTAAGTATTCTAGTCATGCCGCGATGGATTTGTGACGACAACACCTCGGAGCTCAACTCCCCAGGACACTGCCACAACCCCTAATGACAGGAGGCATCGAGAACAATGTTCTCGTCACAAAGACATCGAAACAATCCAAACAATACTCGCGAGATCCTAAAAAAATAAAAAAAATTGGTGCAATTTTTGAATGTAGAAGAGGCAAGAGTAATCGTCATGAGTCCTCACCAGAGTGAAAAGAGAAGAGGAGCAAAAGAAATCCTACTCTCCGATATAAATATAAGACTCAAAACATTTTCAGTGTGTGCCTAGACTCAACCGTCAACGATTCGATCAATCAGTGGGGGCTTCTAGGTCGAAGAAGGCTCTGAATACCAAATTGTAATGCCCAGGATGGGACTATACCTCCTACGTGTCGAGGCACGACTTAAAGGTATAAGCCCATCCTAGACTGATCTCAAGTTTGGTATCTTTGCACGACTCATGTAAAAGAGGGATTAAAATGCAAAGGAAGATAGTTGGCTTACACTCGCCACTTCACACAATACATTACATAATCATAACATCATTCAAAACATCACAGCCCATCTAAGGGTAAGAACCAAAAGACAAGAAACCAAACAACATAAAGCCACAGGTCAGGATCGAATCCTAGTAGAAGAACCACTACTGAACATCGAAACGTCACAAGCATACGGCCAACTCTTCATCGAACTCCCGGTGAAGAACTGATCCATCTCCTGCATCAAACTCGGCTGAACCTGCATCTGGTGTGGTGAAGTAACTGTGAGCCACAGAGGACTCAGCAATCCCGTTCCCGGGTAACACGACTATTTAAGCCTTGGGTGAGGACAAGGCTGAAGAAAGAACAAGAGGTGAAGGAACAACAAGAGTCTGCAGCAGCAACTAGCACTAGCTTACGTATACGAGAGTGAGAAGAGAAGGTGCCTCAGTCGAGAGATGATCACGAAGTGATACTAACTAAAGCACGTCAAACATAACCCCACCGTGTTCATCTCCCGAAAACCCTTTCGGAAAATGACAGTCACGGTACACACGCTGGTAGTGTATTGGAACATGGTGTCAAGTTATCTACAACCGGATATTAACAAGCTCCCATCTGCCACATAACCGCGGGCACGGCTTTCGAAAGTTCATAACCCTGCAGGGGTGTTCCAACTTGACCCATTACAAGCCCACGATCCGCGGAGTCGCAACTCCAAGGTGGGAAGACCCGAGTATTCTCGGAATCCCGTGCTCAAGATACTCCGAACTAAGGTAAGGCTAATCCAGCAAATCCTCCCGGCGTGTCGACACCCTGATAGGTAGCCGCGCGTATCTAGTCTCAGGACACGACCGGATGGGTGATGCTACAAGGTTTTACCAGACCTTGAGTTTCCTCGAGGTGGCCCTGCAGGACCCCCAGTTCGGACCAACACTCATGTGGAGCACTGGCCCGGGGTTGTTGAATTAAAATAAAAGAGGGTTTGCAAGACCCTATGCAAGTTTTATTAGTTATTAGGCGAATAGTACCAATGTTGGGACTTGCTGGAAAAGACTTAACACTTAGCGGTTTATCAAGGGGGTCCCATACACCCCAACCGTGTTAGGAACGCATAATCAAGGAACATAACACCGGTTTATACGGTTCCTAACGGCATGAGTGGAACAAAACACCAAGCAAAAGACTTAGCCTTCCACCCTTGCCAATATATAGATGATTTCATTTAAGCATTTATATAGTGTGATATAACCCAACAACTTCAACATGAAGCAAGCATCTTCAATCTTTACCTGCAACTAACAATGCTATAAGAGGGGCTGAGCGAGCCTACGTATAGCCATTCAACGGTTTGCATAGGTAGGGTGGTTAGACAGGTTCATGGTTACAAATAGGAGGCTGACAGGAAAGACATGGGCATCGAGGCAAAACTATAGAGCGAGACTACTAGCAATAGGCAAAGATAGTAATGGTATCCGGGTTCGGTCATCTTGCCTGGGATTCCGCAAGGGAGAAGAACGGATCCTCGAAGTAGACGGAGCAACACAGACGAGCGAATCCTCACAACTCCGGAATGAAACCGAAGCTAACAAGAGAAGCAACCGGAAAGAAAGAAACAACACGGTAAACACACAAGCATAAACATGGCATACGAAGCACAAGCAAGCATGATGCATGTCCGGTTTAAATATGCATGGCATGGCAGAGTGCACAAACAACACTACAAGTTAAGTGGAGCTCAATATGCAACGAGTTGCATATTGACGAAACACCACATTTATTTATTTAGTTGACTCTCGTTATTTACAAGACAAGATTAAATGTTTTTAACATGGCAAGAGGTGAAGCATAATAAAACTACACTAACTAGGCAATTTAAATGAGGCCGGAGAATAACAACAACATCTCCGGAAAATCCCCATAAGCATGTTTAGTAATTATAAACAAACAACAATTAAACATTCAAAGGTTGTTAACATGATGCGGATGACATGATCAAGTTTATGCAATTTTAATTAAAAGGTTAACAAGAAGAAGATATGAAGTATTGTCCCCGTGGTGAAAGGAAAGGGTGCCACGGCAACGATTCCGAAAATGATGCCACGGCAACATATCGGTTCCGGTAACTCGTTGAGAGTCCAGTGAAAAAGGAAAGATGGCGTGAGCGAGTCAAACGAGATGAAAGGTGGGGCGATCCCGTCACCGGGTTCCCACGGGTCGGCGACGAGGCAACCGAGGAACATGACAAAAGGCGACACGGGCACAATGCACACAAGGGAAACATCTCATACAACACAAGCATACATCTCACGGGGTCATCATCTCGGGGTTATACCTTCGGGATGATCGTTTTGGGGCGGTTCGAGATCGTAGAGGAAGGAGTCGTTCTCACGAGTCGTAGAGGAAGTAGTGGTTCACGTTTCCGAAGAGGAAGTAGTCGTTCCGATATCGTGTCGTGGTACTTGCGGCGTCGGACATCTTCGGGGCGACGGTAGTGGTACACGTTCCGTAGGGGTACTTGTCGCATCGCCATGTAGTTGTTCACGTTCATCGGAGAGGTACTCGCCATCGTAGCCGTTCGGTCGTCGTGGTACTTGGCATCGGTAGATGTACTCGTTCCGTTCGGTCTTGCCGGACTCGTCTCGAGTCGTAGTTGTACATGTCGTCGAGGTACTTGCCGCATCGACGTGTAGGGGTACTTGGTCGGGTCATGTAGATGCTCCAGTCGTCATACACGGGTCCACTGTCAATTCCACAGTACAATGCAACACACAAAAAAAACAAAAAAAACAACACGGGAGGGCGACGCGGCCATGGCAGCGGCAGCAACAGCAGAAAGATGATGATGGAGCTGGTGAGGCCGGCGGCCTCGAGGAGAACGGAGGGAGATGGTGCGGGACGATGGGCTCTGCCTTGGGCGGAGGAGGCGCTGGACGGCCTCGACGGGAGGAGGGCTCGGGGCGCCGGGCTTCGCCTTCGCGAGGAGACGACCTAGCTGGCCCTGGCGTCGGGGAAGGGAGGCCGGAGGAAGGACCTGAGGGTCGGGCTAGTCGCGGCCTTGGCGACGGAGGGACGGGCGCGGGCCGCTGGAGGCGAGGGCCTGGCCGGCGGGAGGAACGAGGCCGGGCGCGGCGGGGCTCACCGGCTCGCGGCACCGTGGCGCTGGGGCCATGGCCTGGAGGGTGCGGGCGCTGGAGAGGGGCCGCACGGGACCAGAGGCGAGGCAAGGCGAGGCCTGGGGGATCGGGATGAAGGGGGCGACGCGGGGGGAGATCGAGAGGGACGCGAGCTGTGGCGCTGGGAGGGAATCGGAGGAGCGAAGCTGGGGATCGGGATGAAGGGAACGAGTGGTCGAGGGAGAAGGTCCGGGCTTCGAAGGGAGGAAAAGAAGCTGGCGGCGGGGGTCGGTAGGAGGAGGAGAGAGCGATGGGGAGTTGGGGTCGGGCTGCTAGCGTTAGGAGGGATGTTGGGCCTAGAAGGGAGGAGAAGTGGGCCGGCTGCGGCTGGGCCCTCTTCTGCCTTATAATTTCTGCCACTTCCAATTACAGATAAGCCAAGAAGAAAAAGAGAAGAAGGAGGGGGTTAGGGCAAAATTAGCACAAAGGTCTATTTTTCTCGGGCATCATAAAATGAGCAAGGTCCGAGAAAAATAGAAAAGGCATGAACGGAAAAAATAATTCAAACATATTTGAATTTAATTCAAATGGGTTTGAACTAAGACTTGATTATTGAAGTGTCCAAAAATGTTGAGGATTTTCGGAGGAACCTCGAAACAACGGAAAAGAATTATTGGCAAGGTTTTTGAAGGAGAAACTCGAAGTGAAAAAGACATGGGGAAAAATAATATGCAAGTGTGTTGGGTTAATTCCAAACAAATGGAATATTTAAAATATAGCTCCCTAATAATATTGAGAGGCTTTTATATGTTTTAAAGAGAAGACATCCTTCCCTCGATTTAAATGGACCGAAGGTCCACACAATTTATTTAGGTTGAGATGCAAAATAAAAATGACATGATGGCATGATGACATGATGCAATGCAAAAAATAAATAACACAAGCACAAAGAACACCTGGGCAACCCGGAACATCTGGAATCTTCTGGGACGTCGGTCTTCGGGCGTCACACCCGGGCGCAGCCTCATGATGTCCGCCGCATTCTTGAAGTCCCAGGCGGGCCTCCTCCTCTCCTGGAGAGGGGCGATGCGGCGGCGAAGAAAATTTGCGCCAACCGCGCCCACAGTGAGCCCGGCAAGCCGCTGCGCCTCGGTCGACTTCACGACCTTCCCCTTGTCGGCTTTCGGAGCCATGACGGGAGTGGTGGGGGAGGTCGATGGCGTTGGTGGTGCTGGTGGCGATGGTGGGGCAGAGCGCTGCTCTCTTTCAGCTTTGGGAAGAAGTGGGAGCGGCGGAGGTTTCCGAGATTGGAATAGCAACCGGCGAGTGGGCGAACTGCCCCTGTTTCCCCTGCTTATAAGGAATGAGGGGGCGGACGTTCTGTCTTTCTGAATAAAGAAACCACCCACGATCTCTCCCACGACGCTGCATTCAACGTGCGTCGTTCGGGGAGGGCGCGGTGGATACGGAGAGAGATACGGCGTAACCCAGGCCGCGCGTGCCCGTGCCCTGTTTTGGGCCTGACCCAACAGCGCTCGGCACCGTGTATGGCCCTGGCCCAGGGGCTCCTGTCGGTGTACTAGAGTAGGGGTACCCTAGTATCCCGAACTTGTGCACGGGCAGTCGCAGCATCCCGGGGCAAGGCTTGCCGGGTGACCGCCAAGGTCCTCCGTGGTTCCTTTGGAGCCATTCAAGAACAAAGTATTCAAGCCACTCAAGGCACAAGACCCCGGCAAGAGGAGCTTGCCGAGAAGGCCAACCAAGGCATCTCAAGGAACTTGCCGCGACGCGCCACGCGTCCCGGCAAAGCCCGGTGAGCGACGAGCTCCCGGACGAGACAAGACAACGACCGCGGCAAGGCTGTAATGCCCCGGATGTAATACTTTCCCTTTTGGGCATATAATATATCTCCGGCTTCATCAATTCCATTCCGGGTTCTTTGTCTTTCGGCTTTTTCGTCGTTTTGTTGCGTGCGTGTGTGGCATTCATTCATATCATGTAGTCATGTGCATCGCATTGCATTTGTGTTATCGTTTGCATCCGGTTCCACGCGTTCCTTCCGTTGTCCGTTTCGCGTTCCGGAGCTCCCTCACGTATCTGTGGCGTCCCGTAGGCCTACTTTGGTGTTTGGCCGTGTAACGTTACCGGTTTGGCGCGAGACTTGTCGTGTGTTGTTGTTTTGGTGTGTGTAACCTGCCTGTCAAATCTCGTCGCGTTTCGAGTCCGTTTGCTACCCCAACAGTTATTCTCGTGGGCTCAAAGTGCCTCCTCTTTGAGGCCCAAGACACCCCTCCAACAACCCACCAACCACTCCTAGCAACTTCTTTCATCTAGGCCATCCAATCTGATCGTGTGGCCGAAAACCGCACTCCATTTGGACAACCCTAGCTACTTGTGCCTATATATTTGTCCACTCCCCCAATTTTGCCCCAAATTCAAGGAAACCCTAGCCCCCACTTCATCCCCTTCCTCCAGCCACCATCACCTCGCCGGAGCTTCGCCGGAGTCTCGTCGGAATTTCGCCGGAGCACCACCACCTCGCCGGAGTTCACCTCCTCTCACCTCACCACCAACCACCACCTCCCATCAAGCCGCCAGGTCGCCGGCCCCACGCCTCCCCGACCGTACCTTCCCTCCTCGCCGGTTCCCAGCCGCCAGAGCGCTCGAGCGAGCGCTCGAGGAGCCGCCGCCGTCGCGCCTGGGAGCCAGTGCCCCGCAACCCCCTCGATCCGATCTGGAGTCGCCAGATCGAGGCGCAGCCTTCCGCCTGGGCCAGAACGCCGACGGCCCAGCCGAGCGTCGCCAGATCGCCTCCCCGAGCCCGAGCCGGGTCGGTCCCTCCGTCGCTTCGCCAGCCGCCTTCCGCAGCGGCCTAACCGCCATCCCGCATGGCCGCACCTGGCCCGCCCCGCCTTCGCCGCCTCAGCCGCCGGACGCCTCCCTCACCCAGGCCCAGGACGAGCCGGGCCTCTCCAGCGCCAGCCGCCGCTAGGCTCTCCTCCCGCGGCCCGTCCCGTCCGCCTCCTGGGCTCCCCGCCAGCCAGGCCAGCTCGGGAGCCTCCACTCCGGGCCGCTCCACCGCATCGCCCCGGGCCGCCTCCACTCCTCCGGCCGGTTGACTTCTTTTCAGATCTGAGAGGTTGCTTCAAAAATTCCTAAGTCCCCAGTTTTTGTCTGTCTGATGCAATATTGGATCTGTGATAACTTTTTGTGTGTTGCTCCATTTTGCGCAAATGACATGTCCAGACGTCCGTGGTGACTAGCACTACGTTTCGTTCCTTTGTGCCATGCATGTTTGGGATCATCTAGATGCTTATTTTTCTGTTGCAAGAGTGCATCCCGTTATAAACTGTTGTTATGTGTTGTTTTTATGCCATCTTTGCATAGTGATATCTTTTAGCTCCTTTATCCGAATGACGCAAATGACATGTCCACGTGTTCGTCTTGCCATGCTCTACATGTTGCTTGTGTTAGGTTGCATGATAGATTTAATCTTGCCATGTTTATCCTTGTTGCAAAGTGCTATGTGGCTGTTTAGTTGTTTAACTTGTTATGAGATGCCATCTTGTTGAGCTCATTGCTATCGTTGTGTTTATCTCCATGATGCATGCTTAGGTGTTTTGGAATCACCATCATGTGTACTTTGATGTGGTGCTTACCACTTGCCATGGTTAGTTGTGAGGTGACTTAAACTTGCTCTCTTAGATGCCATGATGAAACTGTTGTTTTAACACTTAGTGGATTTTCACTAAGTCTGGAATCTGTTATTCTCAGATGCCACGTTCGCTTGCTGTTCTACGACAAACCATGATAGTTTTGGAGTGTCTCTTGATGGTTCCTTGTAGTATATATTGTTGGCTATCCATTAATGTTCTCACATGCTTATTTAAGTGGCTGTAGCATATTTAACTTTTGCTCCAAAGTTTCAATAAAATTCCGCTGTCAGGATTTTGTTGTCAAGTTCAATATGTCCAAGCTTGTTGCTATTGATCCGTGGCTCCTTTGGGCGTGCACCTTTGGACTTATTTGCTGTAGGATATGTCTAGTTTATGTTCATGCTCTTTGCCATGGTGTTTGACTGCTGTAGCTTAATTATCTTGTGCTCCGAAGTTGCTATGTTGCTGTAATTTTCAGCTTTCGAATGATTATTGTTTTGTGTGTAACTTTTAGCCCGTAGCTCCGATTTCAGCGAGTCTTATATGAAACTTGATTGATTTTCCGTGTAGATTCATAATATCCTATTGTTATCATGTTTTGACGTATTTTTCTTGAGTGCTATTTTTCCGTGCTCCGTGTGCTCTCATAGTGCATCCATCATTTTGGTGTGCGCATTGCATCTTGTTGATTCGTGCCTTGTGTGATTGTATTGTTTAGAGCCGGAAGCTGAGACCGAGTACGAGTACGAGAACGAGGTTACCAACGAGGTTGAGCACGAGGACCCTTCTTACGATCCGAACGACAACTCTTCAGGCAAGATGACCGAACCCGGATACCATTACTATTTTTGCCTATTGCTAGAAGTCTCGATCTATAGTTTTGCCTCGATGCCCATGTCTTTCATGTCAGCCTCCTACTTGTAACCATGTCCATGTCTAACCACCCTACCTATGCAAACCGTTGAATGGCTAAGTACGCTTCGCTCAGCCCCTCTTATAGCGTTGCTAGTTGCAGGTGAAGTTGAAGATGATTGCTTCATGTTGAAGTTTGTTGGGTTATATCACGCTATAACAAGTGCTTAAAATGAAATCATCTATATATTGTCAAGGGTGGAAGGCTAAGCCTTTTGCTTGGTGATTTGGTCCACTCGTGCCGCTAGGAACCGTATAAACCGGTGTTATGTTCCTTGATTATGCGTTCCTCACACGGTTGGGGTTTATGGGTCCCCCCTCGATAAACCGCTAAGTGCTAAGTCTTTTCCAGCAAGTCCCAACATTGGTACTATTCGCCTAAACAACTAAAACTTTCCGAGGGAGTAATTAACCCGAGGCTTAATTAATTCAACCCCCCTGGGCCAGTGCTCGATGTGAGTGTTGGTCCAAACTAGAGTCGTGTGCGGGGCCCCCCTTGGCAACTTGGGTATTTCGGCCACTGTACGCTGTGCTCATCCGGTCGTGGCCTGAGACTAGATACGCGCGGCTACTATCAGGATGTCGGCACGCCGGGAGGATTTGCTGGATTAGCCTTACCTTAGTTCGGAGTATCTTGAGCACGGGATTCCGAGAATACTCGGGTCTTCCCACCTTGGAGTTGCGACTCCGCGGATCGTGGGCTTGTCATGGGCCAAGTTGGAACACCCCTGCAGGGTTATGAACTTTCGAAAGCCGTGCCCGCGGTTATGTGGCAGATGGGAGCTTGTTAATATCCGGTTGTAGATAACTTGACACATTGTTCTAATACACTACCAGCGTGTGTACCGTGACTGTCAATTTCCGAATAGGGATTCGGGAGTTGAACACGATGGGGTTATGTTTGTTGAGCTTTAGCTAGGATCACTTCGTGATCATCTTTCGACCGAGGCACTTCTCTTCTCGCACTCTTTCACGTAAGCTAGTGCTAGTTGCTGCTGCAGACACTTATTCTTTTCTTCAGCCTTATCCTCTCCCAAGGCTTAAATAGTCTTGTTACCCGGGAACGGGATTGCTGAGTCCTCTGTGGCTCACAGTTACTTCACCACACCAGATGCAGGTCCGATGGTGAGCTATCCAGGTGATGGCACCGAGCTAGACTGGGAGTATGACGAGGAGCGTAGTCGATACTATGTTCGTTATCCTGATGATCAGTAGTGGAGACTTCTAGTAGGATTCGATACGACCTGTGGTTTTAAATTATGTTTGGTATCTTGTCATTTGGATTTTTCCCTTAGAGGGCTGTGATGTTTTATTGAATGATGATTGAGACATGAATTGTATTTGTGTGACGTGGCGATTGTAAGCCAACTATTTTATGTTTTCCATCCCCATCTTTTACATGAGTTGTGCAAAGATGCCAGACTTGCGATCATTCCAGCATGGGGTTATGTCTCTAAGTCGTGCCTCGACACGTAGGAGATATAGTCCCATCCTGGGCATTACAAGTTGGTATTCAGAGCCTTCTCCGACCTAGGAGCCCCCACTGATTGATCGAATCGTTGACGGTCGAGTCTAGGCACACACTGAAAAATATTTTGAGTCCTATATATTATATCGGAGAGTAGGATTTCTTTGCTTCTCATCTCCTTTCTCTCTGGTGAGGACTCCTGACGACTACTCTTGCCTCTTCTACTTTCAAAAATTGCACCAAATTTTTTTTAGGAATCTCGCGAGTATTCTGGGATTGTTTCGATGTTCTTGTGACGAGAATATTGTTCTCGATGCCTCCTGACATTAGGGGTTGTGGCAGTGTCCCGGGGAGTTGAGCTTCGGGGTATTGTCGTCACAAGCATATCGCGGCAGTACTAAATACTTAAGACGGCCGACATCAAAAATCTCTCCTATACGGTTAGTGGCAAGATAACCCCGACATCACCCAGTACTGGGGAGGTAGTTCGGGAGTATTGCCATAGCTTGTTATAGTGGATGCTTTTCGAAGGTCCGAGGTAGACAGTTTCCGAGAAAGACTGGTTATGTGTTGAAGGATGGATATAGCTGGATGTAGGTTTAGAGTTGATTGCGCGGTGCTTCCCCTGTATCCCCAACACCTGATTGCATAACTGGAAACTTTCGGAAATTAATAGGTGGGTTTATCCAGTAGATCGTAGGCATTCTTCCAACGAATGCAGGTTAGCAAGTTCGGGGTTCTACATTGAGTGAAGTGGTGTTATGACCGATGTTCCGATCAGGAGTTGCGTCTTAAAGGGTCCTTGGCTATGCTGATCCGGGGATTGCAAAACCTTTTCGTAACGCGTTCATATGCTTTCAGCACAAAGATGTTAGAACGAAGCTCCTATCTTGTGTTTGTTTCCATCCGTACCTTGTTGTTTTTCTTATTTTACCTTTTGTCCCCTATGTGGCTTCTCGTGAAGATTGATGTTATCATTTAACTGAGAATTTCATTCGTTCCTATTGTTCGAATGATTATTGTGAAGACTTGTTGCAATTCATTCCATTGATTCAGCTTATACCTTTCTGCCAATCAATTGCTGATTCGTGGTCATCTCTTTCAGGATGGCTCTGAAAAGGGTTCCCAACGCTAACCTAGAGGGTGAAGAGGTCCCAGATCGTCCTCCTTCCCCTCCTCCTCCGTCTGAGGCTTGGAGAGCGATTATGCAGACTACAACTCAGAACACCCAAATGTTGATGCAGATGATGCAGCAGATGCAAGCTAATCAAGCTAATCAGGGTGTTCCAGGGAATCAAGGCAACTTCTTCAACCAGCAGCACCATGCTACTCTCAACCAGTTCTTGGCCAATAATCCAAAAGCTTTCAGTTACTGTGTCGACCCTCTTGATGCTGAAGATTGGTTAACCGATATAAAGAAGCATTTTGAGTGCAGTAACGTGAGAGAAGAGGACTATGTGAAGTTTGCAGCCTTCCAACTCAAAGACCAAGCAGCTGACTGGTGGCAGCAGTACAAAGACTCCAGGCCAGGCCGTGTGATCTCTTGGGAGGATTTCTGCAAGGACTTTCGCTCCCACCATATTCCTACAAGTGTCATCGAGGGTATGCGTGAGCAGTTCCGCAACCTGAAGCAGGGCTCTATGACTGTCTACCAGTATAATGTCAAGTTCCAAAACCTCGCCCGCTATGCTAAGAAAGACAATCCTGATGCCAAGAGCAAAATCTACCAGTTTCGTGGTGGTCTCAAAGATGAACTTCAACTTGCTCTCACCTTGTTCGAGCCCGATGAATTCGACAAATTCTATAACATGGCTTTGAAACAAGAGGCAGCTCAGCTTAAGATGGAGGCTTCTAAAAAGAGGATTCGAGATGCCGTTCACTGCTCCTCATCTTCTCAAGTGGCTGTGAAATAACAGAAATTTTGGCTTCCTCCTCCTCCAGTGATTCGAGTTCCTACAACAACTCCAACAGCAACAAGAACTCTGGTGGACGTGGTTTCTCCCACCCACCCAACCCAAGCAACCAGTCGAAGAACCAGTTTCAGTCTCAAGGCTCCAAGTTAAGTGGTTCTCATTTCCGTCCTCTCTCAGAAGTGGTGTGCAACAAGTGTGGCCAGAAGGGTCACTATGCCAACAGATGTTCGAACCTGAAGCGCCTTCCACCTCCTCCGCCTGTGAGTTCAGCTATTGTCAAGCATAACCCCAAGCAAGCAAGGGTCAATCTGATGAGTGCAGCTGAAGCGGAGAATTCTTCTGATGTTATTTTGGGTAACCTCTCAGTTAACTCTTTTCCAGCTAAAGACTTGTTTGATTCAGGTGCTTCACATTCCTTCATGTCAAGACCTTTTGCATTGTCACATGATCTGCCATTGCAAGCTTTGCCGAGACCGATGTCTGTGCTTTCTCCCGGTTTGCTTATGAACTCCAACAACTTTGTTCCGAATGTGTCTATTCGCATGGGTGATTATCGATTTCTGGCTAATCCGGTGGTTCTTGGTAATTCCGACATTGACCTCATCCTCGGGATGGATTGGCTTTCTCAGCATGATGCTCACATTGATTGTGCACAGAAGGAAGTCAAGATGACTCATCCTGATGAAGATGTGATTATCTTTGCCTCCAGGGATAACACTATCAGGCTTTTCTCTCTCAATGATAATGGCGAAATTAATGCCATATCTCAAATTCCGGTGGTTAACGAATATCAAGACGTCTTTCCTGAAGAACTTCCAGGCATGCCTCCACACCGTCAAGTGGAATTCGTCATTGAACTCGAGCCGGGTACTGAGCCAGCATGTCGGCGTCCGTACAAGCTCGCTCCTAAAGAATTGAAGGAATTGAAGAAGCAGCTTGATGAACAGGAGCGTATGGGTCTCATCAGGCCTAGTACGTCTCCTTGGGGCTGTGGTGTCTTATTTGTCAAGAATAAGGATGGCACGGAACGTCTCTGTGTCGATTACCAGCCATTGAACAAGAAGACAATAAAGAACAAGTATCCGCTCCCCAACATCAATGAACTGTTCGAGCAGCTCAAAGGAGCTAAAGTGTTCTCTAAGCTCAATCTCCGAATGGGCTATCATCAAATCCGCATTCGCGAGCAAGACATTCCCAAGACTGCCTTCAGAACGAGTTATGGCTCATATGAGTATACAGTCATGTCCTTTGGTCTCGCCAATGCTCCTCCTACCTTCTCGAGAATGATGCACTACATTTTCAACCCTTACACCGGCGAGTTTGTGCTTGTGTATCTGGATGATATTCTGGTATTTTCCAAGAATGCAGAAGATCACGAAAAGCACTTACGTTTGGTTCTTGATCGACTCTGTGAGCATAAGTTCTATGCCAAGTTCTCCAAGTGCGAATTTTGGCTCGATAAGGTTTTGTACCTGGGCCATATCATCTCAGCTGATGGTATTGCAGCTAATCCCGAGAAAGTTGAAGCAATTGTCAACTGGGAAGCTCCTCAGAACGTCAAGCAACTCCGAAGTTTTCTTGGTCTTGCCAGCTATTGCAGAAGGTTCGTTGAGAACTTCTCCAAGATTGCCAAGCCTCTTTCCAACTTGCTTCAGAAGAATGTCAAATACTTTTGGTCTCCAGAGTGTGAGGTGGCATTCAAAACTCTCAAAGAAAAGCTCGTCTCTGCTCCAGTTCTTACTCCTCCAGATGAGTCCAAGCCCTATGAAGTATTCTGTGATGCTTCTCTTCAAGGTCTTGGTGGTGTGCTTATGCAAGATAAGAGAATTGTGGCATACACTTCTCGTCAGCTCAAGCCAAGTGAGAAGAACTATCCCACACATGATCTCGAGCTAGCAGCTGTGGTACATGCTTTGATTACGTGGAGACATCTGTTGTTGGGCAGAAAAGTCGACATCTTCACTGATCACAAGAGCTTGAAGTACATCTTCACACAGCCTAATCTGAACCTCCGCCAGACTCGTTGGGTTGGAATGATCCAAGAGTATGATCCCAGCATCGAATAGACTCCTGGCAAGGCGAATGTGATTGCAGATGCTTTGAGTAGAAAGGCATATTGCAACAGCCTTCTTATCAAGCCGTTCCAGCCTGAGCTTTGTGAAGCATTCAGGAAGCTCAACCTTCAAGTTGTTCCGCAGGGTTTTCTTGCACATCTTCAAGTTGCTCCTACCTTGGAAGATCAGGTCCGTGAGGCCCAACTCAGTGATGCCATGGTGCAGAAGGTGAAACATGGTATTGCAAAGGGCACTCCTAAATACAAGTGCTATCGTGTTGATGAGAGAGATACCTTGTTCTTCGAGGACAGACTCGTTGTTCCCAAAGGTGATCTCAGGAAGCTCATAATGGAAGAAGCACATGATTCTCTCCTTTCCATTCATCCTGGTAGTTCCAAGATGTACCAAGACCTCAAGCAATCTTACTGGTGGACACGCATGAAAAGGGAGATTGCCCAATTCGTGAATGAATGTGATGTTTGCAGAAGAGTAAAAGCAGAACATCAACGTCCAGCCGGTTTTCTCCAACCCCTTCCTATTCCCGAGTGGAAGTTCGACCACATTGAAATGGATTTCGTCACTGGCTTTCCTAAATCCAAACGAGGGAATGATTCTATCTTCGTGGTGATTGACAAGCTTACCAAAGTCGCTCACTTCCTTCCAGTCAAAGAATCCATCAATGCAGCTCAATTGGCAGAGTTGTACACTTCCAGAATTGTGTCTTTACATGGCATTCCTCAAGTTATCTCCTCAGACCGTGGAAGTTTGTTCACATCCAAGTTCTGGGACTCTTTTCAGTCCGCCATGGGCACTAAGATCAGGTTCAGCACTGCTTTTCACCCTCAGACTAGTGGTCAAGTCGAGCGAGTGAATCAGATTCTAGAAGACATGCTCAGAGCCTATGTCATATCTTTTGGCATGAAATGGGAAGACTGCCTTCCATTTGCCGAGTTCTCTTACAACAACAGCTTTCAAGCAAGTGCCGGCAAAGCTCCGTTTGAAATCCTCTATGGCAGAAAGTGCCGTACCCCTCTCAACTGGTCTGAAACAGGCGAACGTCAACTTCTTGGCAATGACTTGATCTCAGAAGCCGAAGAAATGTGCAAAGTCATACGTGAGAATCTCAAGGCCGCTCAGTCGCGTCAGAAGAGTTACTATGACGGCAAGCATCGTGATTTGGCCTTCAACATTGGTGATCATGTCTATCTCCGTATTTCTCCGATGAAAGGCACCCAAAGATTCGGTATCAAAGGAAAGCTTGCTCCTAGATACGTCGGGCCTTTCAAGATCCTTGGCAAAAGAGGCGATCTAGCCTATCAACTTGAGCTCCCTTCCAACTTCGCCAATGTTCATGATGTGTTCCATGTCTCTCAACTCCGCAAATGCTTCAAGGCACCTGAGCGCATGATTCCGTTTGAAGAGATTGATCTTCAACAAGATTTGTCTTACCGAGAGCATCCCGTTGCTATTCTCGAAGAAACCGAACGCAAGACCCGCAACAAGTCCATCAAATTCCTGAAAGTCAAGTGGTCACATCACACCGACCGAGAAGCTACGTGGGAACGAGAAAATCATCTTCGTTCCGAGTACCCTTCCTTTTTCCAGTCCTAGATCTCGGGACGAGATCTTTTTGTAGTAGAGGAGAGTTTGTAATGCCCCGGATGTAATACTTTCCCTTTTGGGCATATAATATATCTCCGGCTTCATCAATTCCATTACGGATTCTTTGTCTTTCGGGTTTTTCGTCGTTTTGTTGCGTGCGTGTGTGGCATTCATTCATATCATGTAGTCATGTGCATCGCATTGCATTTGTGTTATCATTTGCATCCGGTTCCACGCGTTCCTTCCATTGTCCGTTTCGCGTTCCGGAGCTCCCTCACGTATCCGTGGCGTCCCGTAGGCCTACTTTGGTGTTTGGCCGTGTAACGTTACCGGTTTGGCGCGAGACTTGTCGTGTGTTGTTGTTTTGGTGTGTGTAACCTGCCTGTCAAATCTCGTCGCGTTTCGAGTCCGTTTGCTACCCCAACAGTTATTCTCGTGGGCTCAAAGTGCCTCCACTTTGAGGCCCAAGACACCCCTCCAACAGCCCACCAACCACTCCTAGCCACTTCTTTCATCTAGGCCATCCAATCTGATCGTGTGGCCGAAAACCGCACTCCATTTGGACAACCCTAGCTACTTGTGCCTATATATTTGTCCACTCCCCCAATTTTGCCCCAAATTCAAGGAAACCCTAGCCCCCACTTCATCCCCTTCCTCCAGCCACCATCACCTCGCCGGAGCTTCGCCGGAGTCTCGCCGGAATTTTGCCGGAGCACCACCACCTCGCCGGAGTTCACCTCCTCTCACCTCAGCACCAACCACCACCTCCCATCAAGCCGCCGGGTCGCCGACCCCACGCCTCCCCGACCGTACCTTCCCTCCTCGCCGGTTCCCAGCCGCCAGAGCGCTCGAGCAAGCGCTCGAGGAGCCGCCGCCGTCGCGCCTGGGAGCCAGTGCCCCGCGACCCCCTCGATCCGATCTGGAGTCGCCAGATCGAGGTGCAGCCTTCCGCCTGGGCCAGAACGCCGACAGCCCAGCCGAGCGTCGCCAGATCGCCTCCCCGAGCCCGAGCCGGGCCGGTCCCTCTGTCGCTTCGCCAGCCGCCTTCCGCAGCGGCCCAGCCGCCATCCCGCATCGCCGCACCTGGCCCGCCCCGCCTTCGCCGCCTCAGCCACCGGACACCTCCCTCGCCCAGGCCCAGGATGAGCCGGGCCTCTCCAGCGCCAGCCGCCGCTGGGCTCTCCTCCCGCGGCCCGTCCCGTTCGCCTCCTGGGCTCCCCGCCAGCCAGGCCAGCTCGGGAGCCTCCACTCCGGGCCGCTCCACCGCATCGCCCCGGGCCGCCTCCACTCCTCCGGCCCGTTGACTTCTTTTCAGATCTGAGAGGTTGCTTCAAAAATTCCTAAGTCCCCAGTTTTTGTCTGTCTGATGCAATATTGGGTCTGTGATAACTTCTTGTGTGTTGCTCCGTTTTGCGCAAATGACATGTCCAGACGTTCGTGGTGACTAGCACTACGTTTCGTTCCTTTGTGACATGCATGTTTGGGATCATCTAGATGCTTATTTTTCTGTTGCAAGAGTGCATCCCGTTATAAACTGCTGCTATGTGTTGTTTTTATGCCATCTTTGCATAGTGATATCTTTTAGCTCGTTTATCCGAATGATGCAAATGACATGTCCACGTGTTCGTCTTGCCATGCTCTACATGTTGCTTGTGTTAGGTTGCATGATAGATTTAATCTTGCCATGTTTATCCTCGTTGCAAAGTGCTATGTGGCTGTTTAGTTGTTTAACTTGTTATGAGATGCCATCTTGTTGAGCTCATTGCTATCGTTGTGTTTATCTCCATGATGCATGCTTAGGTGTTTTGGAATCACCATCATGTGTACTTTGATGTGGTGCTTACCACTTGCCATGTTTAGTTGTGAGGTGAATTAAACTTGCTCTCTTAGATGCGATGATGAAACTGCTGTTTTAACACTTAGTGGATTTTCACTAAGTCTGGAATCTGTTATTCTCAGATGCCATATTCGCTTGCTGTTCTAGGACAAACCATGATAGTTTTGGAGTGTCTCTTGATGGTTCCTTGTAGTATATATTGTTGGCTATCCATTCATGTTCTCACATGCTTATTTAAGTGGCTGTAGAATATTTAACTTTTGCTCCAAAGTTTCAATAAAATTCTGCTGTCAGGATTTTGTTGTCAAGTTCAATATGTCCAAGCTTGTTGCTATTGATTCGTGGCTCCTTTGGGGTGCACCTTTGGACTTATTTGCTGTAGGATATGTCTAGTTTATGTTCATGCTCTTTGCCATGGTGTTTGAGTGCTGTAGCTTAATTATCTTGTGCTCCGAAGTTGCTATGTTGCTGTAATTTTCAGCTTTCGCATGATTATTGTTTTGTATGTAACTTTTAGCCCGTAGCTCCGATTTCAGCGAGTCTTTTAAGAAACTTGATTGATTTTCCGTGTAGATTCATAATATCCTATTGTTATCATGTTTTGAAGTATTTTGCTTGAGTGCTATTTTTCCGTGCTCCGTGTGCTCTCATAGTGCATCCATCATGCATCCATCATTTTGGTGTGCGCATTGCATCTTGTTGATTCGTGCCTTGTGTGATTGTATTGTTTAGAGCCGGAAGCTGAGACCGAGTACGAGTACGAGAATGAGGTTACCAATGAGGTTGAGCACGAGGACCCTTCTTACAATCCGAACGACAACTCTTCAGGCAAGATGACCGAACCCGGATACCATTACTATTTTTGCCTATTGCTAGAAGTCTCGATCTATAGTTTTGCCTCGATGCCCATGTCTTTCATGTCAGCCTCCTACTTGTAACCATGTCCATGTCTAACCACCCTACCTATGCAAACCGTTGAATGGCTAAGTACGCTTCGCTCAGCCCCTCTTATAGCGTTGCTAGTTGCAGGTGAAGTTGAAGATGCTTGCTTCATGTTGAAGTTTGTTGGGTTATATCACGCTATAACAAATGCTTAAAATGAAATCATCTATATATTGGCAAGGGTGGAAGGCTAAGCCTTTTGCTTGGTGATTTGTTCCACTCATGCCGCTAGGAACCGTATAAATCGGTGTTATGTTCCTTGATTATGCGTTCCTCACACGGTTGGGGTTTATGGGGCCCCCTCGATAAACCGCTAAGTGCTAAGTCTTTTCCAGCAAGTCCCAACATTGGTACTATTCGCCTAAACAACTAAAACTTTTCGAGGGGGTAATTAACCCGAGGCTTAATTAATTCAACCCCCTGGGCCAGTGCTCGATGTGAGTGTTGGTCCAAACTAGAGTCGTGTGCGGGGCCCCCCTTGGCAACTTGGGTATTTCGGCCACTGTACGCTGTGCTCATCCGGTCGTGGCCTGAGACTAGATACGCGCGGCTACTATCAGGACGTCGGCACGCTGGGAGGATTTGCTGGATTAGCCTTACCTTAGTTCGGAGTATCTTGAGCACGGGATTCCGAGAATACTCGGGTCTTCCCACCTTGGAGTTGCGACTCCGCGGATCGTGGGCTTGTCATGGGCCAAGTTGGAACACCCCTGCAGGGTTATGAACTTTCGAAAGCCGTGCCCGCGGTTATGTGGCAGATGGGAGCTTGTTAATATCCGGTTGTAGATAACTTGACACATTGTTCTAATACACTACCAGCGTGTGTACCGTGACTGTCAATTTCCGAATAGGGATTCGGGAGTTGAACACGGTGGGGTTATGTTTGTTGAGCTTTAGCTAGGATCACTTCGTGATCATCTTTCGACCGAGGCACTTCTCTTCTCGCACTCTTTCACGTAAGCTAGTGCTAGTTGCTGCTGCAGACACTTATTCTTTTCTTCAGCCTTATCCTCTCCCAGGGCTTAAATAGTCTTGTTACCCAGGAACGGGATTGCTGAGTCCTCTGTGGCTCACAGTTACTTCACCACACCAGATGCAGGTCCGATGGTGAGCTATCCAGGTGATGGCACCGAGCTAGACTGGGAGTATGACGAGGAGCGTAGTCGATACTATGTTCGTTATCCTGATGATCAGTAGTGGAGACTTCTACTAGGATTCGATACGACCTGTGGTTTTAAATTATGTTTGGTATCTTGTATTTGTGTGATGTGGCGATTGTAAGCCAACTATTTTATGTTTTCCATCCCCGTCTTTTACATGATTTGTGCAAAGATACCAGACTTGCGATCATTCCAGCATGGGGTTATGTCTCTAAGTCGTGCCTCGACACGTAGGAGATATAGTCCCATCCTGGGCATTACAAAGGCACTTGCCGCGGCAAGCTACCACTCTGTACCCGCGCTCCAGCACATCCACCAACGTGTCACTCTAGGACCTTTCCAGGCGTACGTGGCGGGAGGCTGTGCAGCCAGCGGTGCGCGGTGGCAAGCGGTGCTGACAAGATTGCCATCGTGGCAAGCAATGGCGTCCCTAACGGTCCATTTTGCACTATTTGGGCGATGCAGATGGGCATTCAATGCCCTTGTCCCCTGCCGTCAGAGTTAGGTATGATACACCGTAGCAGGTAGTTGTACCAACCGTAACACCTTTCCATTTTTACCCTTGTCTACGTTGCCACCTGTCGGTGACCCCTTGAGCATATAAAAGGAGGCCCATGCGCAACGTAGAGGGGGGAGGGAAAAACACTCACGCTCGGCCTCGTTAGCTACTGGTGCATACTGTAGCACTCAGCGCTCCCGAGCAAGAACTCAATACAAACCACAAAGCAGGAGTAGGGTTTTACGCATCCGTGCGGCCCGAACCTGGGTAAACTGCTCGTGTGTTTCGCCTCGATCCGCTCTTCGTGCGATCTTCGCCCCCACCGAACCGAAAGGGGCTCGGTCCGCCGGTCCCATAGGTGCTCGTAGATTCGTTCCCCAACACCATTGATATGCCTAGTTGATGTGAGACCATCTTCCGCTTTTGTCTTATCCACAACCACCACTCTATTCCACATATAGTACTATATCCATGGCTCACACTCATATATTGCGTGAAAGTTGAAAAAGTTTGAAAAAAATTAAGTATGAAACAATTGCTTGGCTGAAACCGGGGTTGTGCATGATTTGAGTATTTTGTGTGACGAAGATGGAGCATAGCCAAACTACATGATTTTTTAGGCATGAACTTTCTTTGGCCATGTTATTTTGAGAAGACATAATTGCTTTGTTAGTATGCTTGAAGTATTATTACTCGTATGTCAATATTAAACTTTTGTCTTGAATCTTTCGGATCTGAACATTCATGCCACAATAAAAAAATTACACTGGGAATTATGTTGGGTAGCATTCCACATCAAAAATTCTGTTTTTATCATTTACCTACTCGAGGACGAGCAGGAATTAAGCTTGGGGATGCTTGATACGTCTCCAACGTGTCTATAATTTTTTATTGTTCCATGCTATTATCTTATCTATTTTGGATGTTTAATGGGCTTTATTATACACTTTTATGTTATTTTTGGGACTAACCTACTAACCCAAGGCCCAGTGCAAATTGTTGTTTTTTGCCTATTTCAGTGTTTCGCAGAAAAGGAATATCAAACGGAGTCCAAATGGAATGAAACCTTTGGGAGGATCGTTTTTGTAACAAATGCAACACGGAAGACTTGAAGTACACGGCAGGGAAGAAACGAGGTGGCCACGAGGGGGAGGGCACGCCCACGGGGGTAGGCGCGCCCCCCACCCTCGTGCCCCCCCCCCCGTTGCTCCACCAACGTGCCTCTTCATCCTATATATATCCATGTACCCTGATAACACCCGAGAGCACCATGAAACCTCCTGCACCCGTGAGATCCCATCTTGGGGCCTGTTCTGGAACTCCACCGAAGGGGAAATCGATCACGGAGGGCTTCTACATAAACACCATAGCCCCTCCGATGAGTTGTGAGTAGTTTACCACAGACCTTCGGGTCCATAGTTATTAGCTAGATGGCTTCTTCTCTCTCTTTGGATCTCAATACAAAGTTTTCCTCGATCTTCTTGGAGTTCTATTCGATGTAATTCTTTTTGTGGTGTGTTTGTCGATATCCGATGAATTGTGGGTTTATGATCAAGATTATCTATGAACAATATTTGATTCTTTTCTGAAATCTTTTATGCATGATTTAAATATCTTTGCAAGTCTCTTCGAATTATCAGTTTGGTTTGGCCTACTAGATTGATCTTTCTTGCAATGGGAGAAGTGCTTAGCTTTGGGTTCAATCTTGCGATGTCCTTTCCCAGTGACAGCAGGGGCAGCAAGGCACGTATTGTACTGTTGCCATCGAGGATAAAAAGATGGGGTTTATATCATATTGCATGAGTTTATCCATCTACATCATGTCATCTTGCTTAAAGCGTTACTCTGTTCTTATGAACTTAATACTCTAGATGCATGCTGGATAGCGGTCGATGTGTGGAGTAATAGTAGTAGATCCAGAATCGTTTTGGTCTACTTGTCACGGATGTGATACCTATATACAATGATCATGCCTAGATATTCTAATAACTATTCGCTTTTCTATCAATTGCTCGACAGTACTTTGTTTACCCACCATAGAAATCTTCAATCTTTAGAGAAGCCACTAGTGAAACCTATGCCCCCCGGGTCTATCTTGCATCATATTAATCTACCATCAACTATTTATCTTTACTTTACTTTATTTTGCAATCTTTACTTTCAATCTATAAAACAAAATACCAAAAATATTTATCTTATTATCTCTATCAGATCTCACTTTTGCAAGTGGCCGAGAACGGATTGACAACCCCTTTATCACGTTGGTTGCAAGGTTATTTGTTTGTGTAGGTACGAAGGACTCGCGTGTAGTCTCCTACTGGATTGATACCTTGGCTCTCAAAAACTGAGGGAAATACTTACGCTACTGTTTTGCATCACCCTTTCCTATTCAAGGGAAAAACAACGCAAGCTAAAGAGGTAGCAGGGCGCCCCCACCCCTGTGGTGGCCTCGTGGCTCTTGTGGTCCATCTCTGGCGCTCCATGGGCTTCTTTTGGTCCATAAAAAAATCATGGTAAATTTTCAGGTCAATTGGACTCTATTTGATATTCCTTTTCTGTGAAACTCAAAAACAAGGAAAACATAGAAACTGGCACTGGCACTGGGCTCTAGGTTAATAGGTTAGTCCCATAAATTATATAAAAGCACATATTAATGCATATAAAACATCCAAAACAGATAATATAATAGCATGGAACAATCAAAAATTATAGATATGTTGGAGACGTATCAACCCCCTCTCCACGATTGCATAGGGTTTTCTCATTGAGAACCAGGTACAAATTTTTCATTCAATCCCGGTAAATCCAAGTCCCTTAGTCGCGGGTAATCCTAGGATGGCAGCCGCCGCCGTTAATGCATTTTTCCTTCCTACTGAATATAGTCTGTTTCATTTGAAGTGCCCAAAGTGCGAGGACCCTACAGGTTTCTGCGCCCTCGGTGAGACGCCACACTTGTTCCTTCTCATCCTAACATAGGATTTTAAAACATGCACAATATGTTACTAGAATCCCCTTTTCTATCTGGGAGGGTGGGTGTTTTGGAACATGTTGTCGACTAATTTGGAAATTTGATTGCTATATTTGGATAAAAGGTACTACTAGCATGGTCAACACTGACGTGATGGGGGAAATTATTTCTAGATTTGGATAGCGAATACATTGTGTTCTCATATTATTTTTCCTGCAGTGCAATCCTTGCTCTGCGAGAACACATGTACTCAAGACGGTCAGCCTTGCCATAATTGAATGCACTAGTTTAATTGTCACATTGAAGACAAGCCATGGATATAAGTTTCGAGTTGGGTTCATGAACCAAGAAGATAGTTGCTTTTTATGGCCGAACTTGGATAAAATTTCTCAAGTGTTACGGACTGAAAGTTGGCGCACGAATGTTGATGGAAATAGCAGAACCTAGTCTCATCTTCACTATGATCTTCCACCCGACATCTTTCTAGTAGTTCATCCATGTTAGTTTTGTATCTGGTTCTTCCATGTTGCCTCGATTACTTCTTAATCCACCTATTATGTCTAACTAATCCCAATTTAACTTTAGAAGTAGCAATGATTTGTGATTCCCTTCTCTCACGAATATGCTACTTCTAACCAATATTTCTTATAATTGGTGCCACATGTAGGTTATTTTAAAGTTAAGCACACTAGTCATTTCTTATTCTATAAGAATTTGACTGTTATTGATGGCACTGAAGTTGACTGGGACGACATCCACCAGTTCCTACACTTTATTGATCGTATTGAGGTCCTTGTGGGGTGTTTCAATGGTGGAAGGCCACGTGGGATATGTGTGCCACTACTGCACACGTTGAAGAGGTCCAATTGTTTCGAGAAACTTATGGGATGAGCTGTTTTCTGTTATATATGTTGTTCATAAACTCTTGCTTGTACACAGTTTTACAGTTGTGATCTTCTTGAAACAGAAATTGCCCAGTTCTCTTGTTCCTATACAGATGCTTGACCATGGTCGGGTCAGACTTCCGCTTGGTCACAACATGATGTTTATGTCGACCTACTCCAATTCCCTTGGAGGTGAAAAGATACTTATTCATGGGTGGTCTCAAATAATGAAGGCCCGCCCATCTTGGAGAATAGGACAGAAGGTTATCCTCATGTTTTTCCATGGCTCTGAAGCGGATATCTTGTTTATAGACTACATTGCGAGATGAAGCCGCTTTCAGAGGGTTGTGGATGTGCGGGGTGGCACCTGGGCTTGTCCCGGGGCATGGTGGCCTCACCCTTGGTTAACTGTAGGCAAAGTAGCAATTTTCGAGGCGTGCTTTGTACGGTTGAAGCTATATAAGTACTCATACTGTTTTTAGCTATGGTTGTTAAGTGCCCCTACTGGTTTCAGTTAAGGTTGTTAAGTACTCCTGTTGCTTTTACAGTCTGTCGTGTTTCTTCAGTCCTGTCTTCCTCCAGCCGCCCAAACCAAACCAGCGTCGGCGGGGCTGCCTGCTTCTGCCTCCCATAACTGGCTGCGCCTCAACGCACGCATCGCCACCCCACCGTCTCCTAAATCGTTAACGCTAACATCTGAGGCCTCGCCGTCGTCCACCACGCGCTTTGGTGCGCTCACGACGGCGCCGCCCTCCCGCGTTGTCAACATGGAGAGGATGACACTAGGGGCCCACCATGGAGAGAAGATGACACTAGGGGACCACCATGTCCATGGCTGTACGCAAGCAAGTTCTTCATTTTTTTATTATATATACTCCATTGTCAGTGTTAGAAAAAGAAAATGCTTCCTCCTAGTGGTTTGCTGACATCTGGGACCCACAACATTGCCAGTGTATAGTCAATAGACAAGAGAACAACACAAGATCAGCTAACACCTGGGACGTAGCTGCTCAAGCAGTATTTTTTTTGTTATTTTTCAGATGGAGCAGGGTTTCAACTGGGATGTGGCCCATCTAGCCCAGGCTTCTATTTTACGTTCACCACATGACTAGCCCATCTATTTTTTTTCTTAGTGAACATGAGCCCAGTTTATTTTTTTTGAAGAATACCCAATCCAAGCCTACTTATTTTTCTACTCCCTGCTAGGCTGCAGCTCTATCGAGATGGCTCCAAATCTTGAAAGTAATATGAAATGGGCTGTAAATATAAAAAACACATGACAAATTGGCAATTACTTTCAAATTTCTGAATATTCGCACATTTTCATATTCCAGTTTCACTGGGCTTTAACCTAATTTAAATATATCTTCAAAGTACTTTAAATCTGGCTCGACATTTTGGTATTAAAACATATTTTGAACCCCACCGAATTGTGCGAAATTTCGTTTAAATTTTTAACCTTGGCCCTGGCCAACAAAAAAATGAACTGCAATAAATTGCATAAGAAGTTGCAATGAGCTGTAAATTATTAAAAAAATAGGGAATGGTCTGACTTGTGGGCCTATTAAGTTGACGTGTATGCAAGATTTCTTTTACTTATTACATACGCCAAAAAACGATTTTAGCAGACGTGACCGTTGGATGTCAATCCAACGGCCGTCGTGCTTCTTCAATCTCTGATCTTCTTGCTCCAACCGCCAAATCCAGCGTTGATGGGACCGCCTATTCCTGCGTGCTCTTGCCTCTCGTGGCTGGCTATGCTGCTGCGCAGGACTCACCGCCCCCTACTACTCCCACCGCTGGCCAGGCCATCCCTCTACTCCCCCACACCCCATGTTATTCTGCGGCGACAGCAGTCTCACACCGCAGCGGAACTAGTCAACCCTCATACTACCCTCCGCATGTTCCCAGGCTCCGCGTCGTTCCCTGCCTCACCATTGTCCACCGCCCGGTGCTGTCCGCGCGGTGTGGTCAACATGGTCAAGAAACGACTTCCATCATAAGAGGACTGTACATGGAGAGGCTGATAGCTAGGTCCACGGCTACAGCAAGGAAGTGCCTCCTTATTACGGACAAAATAATGATTACTCCACCTAACAGCGGGACCTACTGGAAGGGCTTCGAAAAAAACATTTCCCCTCTGACAGTTGGGACCCACCAACTACATCTTTGCATGCAAGGAAGTGTGTCCATATTACGGGCAAAAAATGTTTCTTCCCCTGATAGCTAGGACCCACCAGATATATCTTCGCACGTAAGGAAGTGCCTCCTTATCCCCCCTGACAGCTCGGACCTACTGCTACTTCTCGAGCTTGCGTTGTATTCCCTCGAAGAGGAAAGGGAGATGCAGCACAGTAGCGTAAGTATTTCCCTCAGTTTTTGAGAACCAAGGTATCAATCCAGTAGGAGACCACGCGCGAGTCCCTCGCACCTACACAAACAAATAAGAACTTCGCAGCCAACGCAATAAGGGGTTGTCAATCCCTTTATGGTCACTTACAAAAGTGAGATCTGATAGAGATGATAGTTTATATTTTTGGTATTTTTGTTTATAAGAACAGAAAGTAAAAGCGGTAAAAGTAAAGTAGATGTAGATATGTTGAGAATAGTCCCGGGGGCCATAGTGTTCTCTAGTGTCTTCTCTCATGATAGCGATATTCTACGGCGGGTAAACAAATTACTGTCGAGCAATTGATAGAAAAGTGAATAATTATGAGACTATCTAGGCATGATCATTGTATATAGGCATCACGTCCGAGACAAGTAGACCAAAACGATTCTGCATCTACTACTATTACTCCACACATCGATCGCTATCCAGCATGCATCTAGTGTATTGAGTTCATAAGAACAGAGTAACGCCTTAAGCAAGATGACATGATGTAGAGGGATAAACTCAAGCAATATGATATAAACCCCATATTTTTATCCTCAATGGCAACAATACAATACGTGCCTTGCTGCCCCTACTATCACTTGGAAAGGACACCGCAAGATTGAACCCAAAGCCAAGCACTTCTCCCATTGCAAGAACTATAGATCTAGTAGGCCAAACCAAACCAATAATTCAAAGAGACTTGCAAGGATATTATGAGCACACATAAAAAGTTCAGAGAAGAACCAAATATTTCTCATAGATAATCTTGATCATAAACTCACAATTCATCGGATCTCGACAAACACATCGCAAAAAGAGATTACATCAAATAGATCTCCTCGAAGACCGAGGAGAACTTTATATTGAGATCCAGAGAGAGAGAGAGAGAAGAAGCCATCTAGATACTAGCTATAGACCCGAAGGTCTGTGGTAAACTACTCATAACTCATGGTGAGGGCGATGATGATGATGAAGAAGAACTACGTGATGGATCCCCCTCTGGTGGAGCTCCGAAATAGGGTCCAAGATGGGATCTCACGAGAACAAAAGGTTAAGGCGGTGGAATTAGGGTTTTCTCTCTGTTGTTGATGGTTTCGGGGTACGTAGACTTGTATAGGAGGAAGGAGGATATGGGGGAGTCACTGGGGGCCCATGAGGCAGGGGGCGCGCCCTGGGAAGGGTGGCGCGCCCCCCACCCTCGTGGGCAGCCAGTAGATCCCTTGACGTGGTTCTCAAGTCCCCCGTGCGATATTTTCTCCAAAAATATCTCTCGCGAAGGTTTCATTCCGTTTGGACTCCGTTTGATATTCTTTTTCTGCAAAACCCTGGAACAGGCAAAAAACAGCAATCTGGATTGGGCCTTTGGGTTAGTAGGTTAGTCCCAAAAATAATATAAAAGTGTATAACAAAGCCCATTAAACATCCAAAACATCATAAATAATAGCATGGAACAATCAAAAATTGTAGATACGTTGGAGACGTATCAAGCATCCCCAAGCTTAATTCCTGCTCGTCCTCGAGTAGGTAAATGATAAAAATAGCATTTCTGATGTGAAATGCTAACCAACATAGTTTTTCAATGTAATTCTCTTAATTGTGCCATGAATGTTCAGATCTGAAAGATTCAAGACAAAAGTCTATATTGACATAAGAAATAGTAATACTTCAAGCATACTAACAAAGCAATCATGTCTTCTCAAAATACTATGGCTAAAGAAAGTTATCCCTACAAAATCATATATTCTGGCTATGCTCCCTCTTCATCACACAAAATATTCATATCATGCACAACCCCGATTTTAGCCAAGAACTTGTTTTCATACTCTATTCTTTCAAACCTTTCAACTTTCACGCAATACATGAGCGTGAGCCATGGACATAGCACTATGGGTGGAATAGAGGTGGTTGTGGAGAAGACAAAAAGGAGGAAGATAGTCTCACATCGACTAGGCGTATCAACGGGCTATGGAGATGCCCATCAATAGATATCAATGTGAGTGAGTAGGGATTGCCATGCAACGGATGCACTAGAGCTAAATATGTGTGAAAGCTCAACAAAAGAAACTAGTGGGTGTGCATCCAACTTGCTTGCTCACGAAGACCTGGGGCGTTTGAGGAAGCCCATCGTTGGAATATACAAGCCAAGTTCTATAACGAAAATTCCCACTAGTATATAAAGTGACTAAGCATGAGACTCTCTACAATGAAGAACATGGTGCTACTTTGAAGCACAAGTGTGGAAAAAGATAGTAGCAATTGTCTCCTTTTTTTGGGCCTTTCTTCTTTTTTTCTTTGGCCTTTCCCTTTTTTTTGCGGAGGGGCTTTATTGATTTAGCATTTCCTCCCATGGAACAATGCTCTAATAATGATGATCATCACACTTTCATTACAACTCGATATTACAACTCGATACTACAACAAAGTATGACTCTATATGAATGCCTCCGGCGGTGTACCGGTATGTTCAATGAAACAAGAGTGACATGTATGAAAAGTTATGCATGGTGGTTTTGCCACAAATACGATGTCAACTATATGAACATGCATGGCAATATGACAATATGATGCGTGTCATATGAACGGAACGGTGGAAAGTTGCATGGCAATATATCTCGGAATGGCTAAGCAAATGCCATGATAGGTAGGTATGGTGGCTGTTTTGAGGAATAATATGGTGGCTGTTTTGAGGAAGGATATATAGTGGGTTTCTGGTATCGGCGAAAGTTGCGCGGTACAAGAGAGGCTAGCAATGGTGGAAGGGTAAGAGTGCGTATAATCCATGGACTCAACATTAGTCATAAGAACTCATATACTTATTGCAAAAATCTATGAGTCATCAAAACAAAGCAATCAATGCATGCTCCTAGGGGAGAGGTAGGTAAGAGTTAACCATCGCGTGCCCCCGACCTCCACACAAAGGTTGACACTTTACAAATACCTCATGCTCTAACTTCGTCACATAGCGGTTCACCATACGTGCATGCTATGGGAATCACTAACCTTAACACAAGTATTTCACAATTTCATAATAACTCCACTAGCATGACTCTAATATCACTATCCTCATATCTCAAAACAATTATCAAGCATCCAACATCTCATTCTACTCAATGCACTTAGTATGAATTTTTTTTACTACATTGATATTGGATGTCTATCATGTGAAGACTAGTTTCATAGACTAAACACATTACCATACTGTTTTAATAGACTCTCAAATAGATATAAGTGAAGCATGAGAGTTCAACAATTTCTACAAAATATTACCACCACCGTGCTCTAAAAGATATAAGTGAAGCACTAGAGCAAAAACTATTCTACTCAAAAGATATAAGTGAAGCACATAGAGTGTTCTAGCAATTCCTAGGCCATATTTAACTATCTCAAATAGGTGTGTCCAGCAAGGATAATTGTGACAAACTAACAAGAAAAGACTCAAATTATACAAGACGCTCCAAGCAAAACACATATCACGTGGTGAATAAAAATATAGCTCCAAGTATAGTTACCGATGGATGAAGACGAAAGAGGGGATGCCTTCCCGGGGCATCCCCAAGCTTAGGCTTTTGATTATCCTTGAATTTTACTTTGGGTGCCATGGGCATCCCCAAGCTTAGGCCTTTGCTACTCTTTGTTTCATAGTCCATCAGAGCAATACTCAAAACTTGAGAACTTCACAACACAAAACTTAGATAAAAATTCTCGTGAGCTCCGTTAGTATAAGAAAGCAAAACACTACTCAAAGGTACTGCAATGAATTCATTCTTTGTTTAAATTAGTGTTAAACCTACTGTATTCCAACTTCTCTATGGTTCATACCTCCGAATATTACTCATAGATGCATTGAAATAAGCAATCAACACACGAAAAACAAAATCTGTCAAAAACAGAATAGTCTGTAGTAATCTGCAGGTTTCACATACTTCTGTAACTCCAAAAACTTCAAACTAAATTGGTAAACGTGAGTAATTTGTCTATTAATCATCTGAAAAAAGAATCAACTAAATAGCACACTCCAGTAAAATCTGACGACCACTTTAGCGAGCGCTAACGATTCTGTTTTTCACAGCAGGATCACATAAACTTCACACAAGTCTTCCCAAAGGTTCTACTTGGCACAAACACTAAACAAAACAAGAAACCACATATAAACAGAGGCTAGATGCAATATTTATTCCCTAACAGCAGCAAAAACAAAAAATATAAAATTGGGTTGCCTCCCAACAAGCTCTTTCTTTATAGCCATTAAGATAGGCTTGAAATTTTAATGATGCTCACATGAAAGATAAGAATTGTAGCACAAAGAGAGCATCATATAGCATGTGAAAATTACATCTAAGTCTATCATATTTCCTATGCATAGGCATCTTATAGGCTAACAAATTAGCAAGGCAAGCAAGATCTAGCATATGCAAGGAAGAAGAAAGAAACAAGATCAATCTCAACATGAAGATAGGTAATTTAGTAACATGAAGATTTCTACTACCATATTTTCCTCTCTCATAATAATTTCATGTAGGATCATAAGCAAACTCAACAATATAGCAATCACAAGGCATATTCTCAACACGATCCACATGCATACGAAGTTGACACTCTTCCAAAATAGTGGGATCAATATTAACTAAAGTTAATAGTATTGCAAACATTATTATCAATCTCATATATATCATGGGGATTAAATAAATTTTCAAGATCGTAAGAAGAATCACCCCAATCATGATCATTGCAACAAGTAGTGGACATAGCAATACTAGCATCCCCAAGCTTAGGGTTTTTCACACAATTGACATCAATAGAATTTACAATAACATCATTGCAATCATGTTTTTAATTTAAGGAGCTATCATGAATCACCTTTTCTTTTAACAATTCCTCACAATTTTCAGATTCATAAATTTCAAGCAAAATCCCATAAAGATAATCTAGTGCAAGGAGCTCACTACCAATAGGTTCAACATAATTGGATCTCTTAAAGATATTAGCAAGTGGATGAGGGTTCATACTTAAGCAAACGAAGATGCAAGATAATTGAGGGCACATAGCAACACAAGCAAACAAGAGGCACGCGAACGATAAACACATGGCGAAACAAGGGCAAATAAAACGACAAGGGTGAAGTGGGGGAGAGGAAAACGAGAGGCAAATAATGTAGTGCGAAGGATAAGAGTTTGTGATAGGTACTTGGTATATGACTTTTGTGTAGATCTCCCCGGCAATGGCGCCAGAAATTCTTCTTGCTACTTCTCGAGCTTGTGTTGTATTCCCTCGAAGAGGAAAGGGAGATGCAGCATAGTAGCGTAAGTATTTCCCTAAGTTTTTGAGAACCAAGGTATCAATCCAATAGGAGAACACGCGTGAGTCCCTCGCACCTGCACAAACAAATAAGAACTTCGCAGCCAACGTGATAAGGGGTTGTCAATCCCTTTACGGTCACTTACGAAAGTGAGATCTGATAGAGATGATAGTTTATATTTTTGGTATTTTTGTTTATAAGAACAGAAAGTAAAAGTGGTAAATGTAAAGTAGATGTAGATTGATATGTTGAGAATAGACCCGGGGGCCATAGTGTTCTCTAGTAGCTTCTCTCATGATAGCGATATTCTACGGCGGGTAAACAAATTACTATCGAGCAATTGATAGAAAAGTGAATAATTATGAGACTATCTAGGCATGATCATTGTATATAGGCATCACGTCCGAGACAAGTAGACCGAAACGATTCTGCATCTACTACTATTACTCCACACATCGACCGCTATCCAGCATGCATTTAGTGTATTGAGTTCATAAGAACAGAGTAACGCCTTAAGCAAGATGACATGATGTAGAGGGATAAACTCAAGCAATATGATATAAACCCCATCTTTTTATCCTCGATGGCAACAATACAATACGTGCCTTGCTGCCCCTACTGTCACTGGGAAAGGACACCGCAAGATTGAACCCAAAGCCAAGCACTTCTCCCATTGCAAGAACTATAGATCTAGTAAGCCAAACCAAACCAATAATTCGAAGAAAGTTGCAAGGATATAATGAGCACACATAAAAAGTTCAGAGAAGAACCAAATATTTCTCATAGATAATCTTGATCATAAACTCACAATTCATCGGATCTCGACAAACACACCGCAAAAAGAGATTACATCGAATAGATCTCCTCGAAGACCGAGGAGAACTTTATATTGAGATCCGGAGAGAGAGAGAAGAAGCCATATAGATACTAGCTATGGACCCGAAGGTCTGTGGTAAACTACTCATAACTCATGGTGAGGGCGATGATGATGATGAAGAAGAACTCCATGATGGATCCCCCTCTGGTGGAGCTCCGGAATAGGCTCCAAGATGGGATCTCACGGGAACAGAAGGTTACAGCGGTGGAATTAGGGTTTTCTCTCTGTTGTTGCTGGTTTCGGGGTACGTAGACTTATATAGGAGGAAGGAGGATATCGGGGGAGTCACTGGGGCCCCACGAGGCAGGGGGCGCGCCCCCCACCCTCGTGGGCAGCCAGTAGATCCCTTGACGTGGTTCTCAAGTCCCCCGTGCGATATTTTCTCCAAAAATATCTCTCGCAAAGGTTTCATTCCGTTTGGACTCCGTTTGATATTCTTTTTCTGCAAAACCCTGGAACAGGCAAAAAACAACAATCTGGACTGGGCCTTTGGGTTAGTAGGTTAGTCCCAAAAATAATATAAAAGTGTATAACAAAGCCCATTAAACATCCAAAACATCATAAATAATAGCATGGAACAATCAAAAATTATAGATACGTTGGAGACGTATCAAGCATCCCCAAGCTTAATTCCTGCTCGTCCTCGAGTAGGTAAATGATAAAAATAGCATTTCTGATGTGGAATGCTAACCAACATAGTTTTTCCATGTAATTCTCTTAATTGTGCCATGAATTTTCAGATCTGAAAGATTCAAGACATAAGTCTATATTGACATAAGAAATAGTAATACTTCAAGCATACTAACAAGGCAATCATGTCTTCTCAAAATACTATGGCTAAAGAAAGTTATCCCTACAAAATCATATATTTTGGCTATGCTCCCTCTTCATCACACAAAATATTCATGTCATGCACAACCCCGATTTTAGCCAAGCACTTGTTTTCATACTCTATTCTTTCAAACCTTTCAACTTTCACGCAATACATGAGCGTGAGCCATGGACATAGCACTATGGGTGGAATAGAGGTGGTTGTGGAGAAGACAAAAAGGAGGAAGATAGTCTCACATCGACTAGGCGTATCAACGGGCTATGGAGATGCCCATCAATAGATATCAATGTGAGTGAGTAGGGATTGCCATGCAACGGATGCACTATAGCTAAATATGTGTGAAAGCTCAACAAAAGAAACTAGTGGGTGTGCATCCAACTTGCTTGCTCACGAAGACCTAGGGCGTTTGAGGAAGCCCATCGTTGGAATATACAAGCCAAGTTCTATAACGAAAATTCCCACTAGTATATAAAGTGACTAAGCATGAGACTCTCTACAATGAAGAACATGGTGCTACTTTGAAGCACAAGTGTGGAAAAAGATAGTAGCAATTGTCCCCTTTTTTTGGGCCTTTCTTCTTCTTTTTCTTTGGCCTTTCCCTTTTTTTTGCGGAGGGGCTTTATTGATTTAGCTTTTCCTCCCACGGAACAATTCTCTAATAATGATGATCATCACACTTTCATTACAACTTGATATTATAACTCGATACTACAACAAAGTATGACTCTATATGAATGCCTCCGGCGGTGTACCGGTATGTTCAATGAAACAAGGAAGGTATCGGGGGAGTCACTGGGGCCCCACGAGGCAGGGGCGCGCCCTGGGAAGGGGGGCGCGCCCCCCACCCTCGTGGGCAGCCCGTAGATCCCCTGACGTGGTTCTCAAGTCCCCCGTGCGCGATTTTCTCCAAAAATATATCTCGCAAAGGTTTCACTCCGTTTGGACTCCGTTTGATATTCTTTTTCTGCAAAACCCTGAAACAGGCAAAAAATAGCAATCTGGACTGGGCCTTTGGGTTAGTAGGTTAGTCCCAAAAAAGATATAAAAGTGTATGACAAAGCCCATTAAACATCCAAGACTTCATAAATAATAGCATGGAACAATCAAAAATTATAGATACGTTGGAGACGTATCGCCCACTGGGTCGAACCGTACGTAGGGTTGTGTGTCTGGTCGCGAACGTGTATGTACATACTGGTCAATCGGTCTCTCTGCAGCGATGAACCGTGGCTGGGTAAGGAGATGCACGTGTCATAGTAGAGTCGCGGACGTAGCATGTCACGCAGTCCCCTCTATATATATCGTGTACACGTACGTACAGCCACCCTGCAGGAAAGTAAATACGTCTACGTACATACATAAGGGCGGGGTCTCAAATGTGTACTCGCGCATATGTACTGCCAGGTCTCGGAACGCGTTGTGTTCAACGGGAGCCAACCGGCTTGGACGGAACAGCCTGAATGGGGTCTGGAGTACCGCAAAACGGAGGAAAACGGCCTTTCGTTCGACCACGTACGGTCGAAACGGGGTCATGTTCATCGGGAAGGGTCTGGCATACTGCAGAACGGATGAAACAGACTTGTGTTTGAGCTCCTACGGTCGAAACGAGGTGCTGTTGATTGGGAGGGGTGTGGCATACCGTAAAACGGAGGAAATGAACTTGTGTTGGAGCGCCTATGGTCGAAATGGGGTCATGTTCATCGGGATGGTTGTGGCGTACCGCAAAATAGGACTCCACAGGCTACTGTTCATCCACCGTCTACTGCCTCTCTCCAGCCTCCACGGGCTACTGTTCATCCACCGTCGACTTCCTCCAGCATCCACCTGCTACTGTTCATCCACCATCAACTTCCTCCCGCCTCCACCAGCTACTGTTCACCACAGGGGTCCTGTTCATCCAACCTCCACCGACTACTGTTCAACCAGCCCTCCACACGAGGGGTCCTGTTCAACCAGCCCTCCACGGGGTCCTGTTCATCCACCCCCAATCGGCTCGGGTGTGTGGCGACCTCCTCTCGATTGGGGTCCTGTTCATCCAGCGGCAATGGCCTCTACTACCACGGGGTCCTGTTCATCCAACCCCCAACGAGAACTATTCATCCAACCCCAACAACAGTCGCTGTTCATCAAAAGGCAGCAGCAGGTTCGATCGGCTCCAATTAGCAGCAGTAGCAAAGGAACCGTCCGGGTTCAGTTAACAGCCAGGGATCGATCGCTCGGGTTCAGTAACGTAGCTAGTGCAATCGCTCGGGTTCGGTAAGCGAACGTCTCGCTCGGGTTCAGTTAGCCCAACGCCTCGCACATACATGCAATGTATACGAGAGAAACGCGCAAACCTTCGTGCATTGCTCCGTCCCGACCACCCACCGTAATCAGCAACTCTCCTCGCCCTCGCTTCTGCCATGATTTTTTCTGTCATGGACAGCCCAAAGAATGTCATGCTGGTGCGTCCCCGGCCCGCCCAGGACGAAAAGCCCATTTTTTGTCAAGATTTTTTGTCATAGAAGTAGGAGCCCACCACATCTATGATGATACGTGTTTTTGTCATAATTATCGTCATAGAAGTGTGATAAGCATGACAGGAAAAAAAATCCGGCCCAAAATGTCACGGATGTGTCTTTTTTTTAGTGACTAAACATGGTACTCTGAGGACTTTGGTGCTTAACCCGGCCTCAACTGAAGTTGGGGGAATCATAGGGGGCGGCTCATAAGCCCCCTGGTTTACTACTTGCACCTCTCGATGGGCCCTTGCATCGTCCACGAGTGCTTGAGCCGCACTCCGAGGGTCGGGCGGGTTAGCATGGGGCGGGTTCCAATTGCGTTCACTGCTAGAGACTGCGGGCGATTCAATACACCGACTATAACTATGGCTCGGAAGACGAGTCAAGTGCACACGATCACGACTGTATGAGTAAGCTCCTGCTGAGCAATGGAAATCTACAGTAGCTCGACTGTGTTCCTGGGTTTCCACCGCGGCTGGTGACTCGCCTGCCATTGGAATTGCCACTAGTCGGATCGTTGTTGCTAACATGTTATCCACCGGGTTAGAAAAGTGCCCTGGTGGTGTTAGTAAACGATGAGGTGGTGTCTAATTGGGGGGCAAGTTTGGTGCCCGCTCTTCTCTCCGTGCTAGCTCAGGCTGATGAGGTTGAGCCGCCACCCGATTTCCTAGCATGTCCGGGTTTTACTAGGGATTTACCAGTGCATCGGGAGTACTTGGACCCGCTCCAGGAGTGTTAAACAAATTCCTTGGGTCATACGTCAATGGTAGACGACTCTGGTGCCTTCTCTGGAACACTGCATTAGACGCATTTTGGTCCAGATTTAAGTGCCAAGCTTCTGCCTTCACTCGCTCTGCTTCCGCATCAATCTGAGCCTTCAGCGCAACTATTTGGATATTCTTAGTCACGACATCCTCTTGGTCCTTGGTTATCTCCGCATGAATCTTTGCAATTTCTATGTTGCGCTCTGCACGGCTCGCCGCAGTAACTTCTATTGCGAGCAAAGCTGTTAAGGTGCCCATGAGATCCAACAGCACCCGAATCGGTGGCCTGACCATATCGAAACCACCAACCCTTGCAGTAGCCAGGTCACAAGTCGCTGCAAGAGCCTTGAAAGAATTGAGTGCAGGCCCTGTGCCAGCCATGAAAATAGCAGCCCTGCTCGGCTGCTCATAGGGGTCTGGAATACTGTGACCATCCAAACTGCCCCCAAGCCTATCCTTATGAAGCTAATAGATTGACTCCGTCTCTCTGGTTGAGGACTCATTACCTGAATAGATGAGAGTCTCTGCGCCAGACGCATAATTTTCCACATGTTCCATCCCTTGCGTGAAGCCCACGAGAACACGTTCCGGCCGGGCAAATCCGGGCGGGTTGCACACGCAAGCCGACTTGATGAGGTCATTGATGTCAGCCTTCCGCAAAGCCCTACTAGGTTCGAACTCTGGGGTGCGTGCGAAGATCTCAACCTCGCCTATCTATCTACTCGCCATCTCATGAACTAGCACGATGAACAGGAATGTAAAGGAGACACGAGGCAGTTTATCCTAGTTCAGGCCACCTAGCAGTGAGTGGCCCTACTCCAGCAGTATGGTGGATTAGCCTCGAGATGGGCTGTGCATGAACTAGTACAATGAGTGAACAACCTCCGGAGGTGAGGTGTTCTTGGCTGGTGGTGGAGGAGAGGGTCTGAATGATCTGTCCCCTTGTTGGGTGGTGGCTATCCTACTTATATAGTGGCCTTGGTCCTCTTGCCCGAAATGTTTGGCGTGAAGGGATCCCACAACGGCCAATTTTGAAGGAGGACAACTAGTACATCTTATCCAAAATAAAGGTGGTCTTCGCCTGCAAAGCCTCTGATCCTGATGCCATGGTGGGCTCGGTGATGACCTCCATCCTGCGGTCCTGGCGGTATTGGTCTCGTTACACTGGAATGGAAACCTTTGGCAGATTCCTCGGGACTTTGCGTCTGAGCCCGCTTCCTTAGCACCAAACATGAAACCGCTGTACTGCGCCCGCTAGCGCCCGCCTGGCCTTGGTCGTCATGGCTTGCGTCATGCAAACATCGCGAGGTGGGGGTTGCATAGAGTTCTCCGCTCCTCAGGAGCCAGCCGGACGAGGCTGCCTCTTCCGGAGGTCTTGGCATCGTTCGCCCCGTGAGGCTTGGCCCCACGCAAGGGTCTTGAGTGCCAATGCTGAAGATGGGTCATACCAGGCCTGGAAAGGAGCCATGTCATGGGTTGCAGGCAGACAAGTCTGGGTACCCCGGTTCCCAGAACACCGACAATAGCCCTCGGGCCCAAGGCATGCTCGGACTTGGCTTCGAGGTGACGCCAAAGAGCAAGGGCAAAACACCGCGGGCCCCAGTCACCTGCGGTCCTGGTCGACGCGTGACGCTTGGATTAGACGTGGGCGTCTCCACTTCCCATGCTGCCTCGGCAACCGTTCGACTTGACTGGAGCCTGCTGCATGCAAAAAGGTCATCATTACCTGTGATCGTGGGGGCTGACGGTTTGCCTCCCCCTTGCTATAAATTAGGAGGGGCAGGATCCCATCCGCTCATCTCCATCTCCTCGCTGCTTGCTTCTTCTCGCTTCTCCACCTTCACGCTCTGTTCATGGCACCGATTCGGAGGTTCTCCGCGGTAGAGAAAGGCAAAGCCCCTGCGGAGGGGGCCGGGCCACTTCCGTTGAAGAAGAGGCATGTCCACTCCAGGAACGCCACTGGAGGGCTTGAAGTGATGTGGCCTTGGCTGGAACGGCCGCCGCCGGGCTTCACGATCCCCTCGCACACGCAAGGCCAAGGGCGATAAGGCGGCGCCCGCCTTCGCTTTGGAGGTGACTGCAGAGGACCAGCGGTGGCCAGGCGACTAGTTCGCGATGGTGCCCATGCCGAGGGCACCTCTCGGGAGTTTGTGTTGTGTACGGTGATGCCATCGCCTTCTTGGATCCAGCTCCCGAGGTTCTTCGCGGAGCTGATGCCCATGAGGGGTCTTGCTGAGCTATGGTTGCAGCACGCTGGGTGCTGCAGACAGGCTTCTGAGGCGGACTTCGAGGTTGCCCCCCCCCCCCAGCCAGTGTCTTCATGTGTCAAGGATGGGGCGAAATTGCCCGCGCTTGCCATCCTGAAGGAGCCTCCGTCATCCACTTCGAGTTCGACGGAGCGTCCACGCTCTTCTTCAAGATCTTCGGTGAAGACAACCAATGCCTAGAGTGCTGCCCTAGGAGGAGCGGCTCACGTGACACGGCCGCGGGCACTGAAGTTGCCCTTGGCCATGTCAGCTGCTTTTCCTCCAGTGGCGAATCGCCAGAGCCCAGCGATGATCCTGAGACAAGCGAGGATGATAGCTATGAGCCCCCGAGTTCTCATCGGACCCGCAGCAGGACGCGAGCGTCTGTCCGGTGTCGCCGGTGATGTTCTAGGCCACGCTCTTCTTGAGTTCCTTCTTCTGTTCCCTGCGTGGAATCATGTCGCGCCCCTTGGGGGCGTGTAAAATCTAAATATTATTGCTTCCATGTATTCGCTTCTCTGTTTAATGTTGCGATCGCGTATCCCGCTTGGGCATCACCCCCTTTTTCGTTCTCGAGGTAGCTTGATGATCTATGCTGACAGGACCCAGTCCCTAGGAAGGCTTCAGCCGTCCCTGGTATGCCAGGTCACGATTTCGTGGTCAAGGCCAGGAGGTGAGCAGCCTGAGGTCCGGTAAGAGCCCCCAAGGTGCGATGCTCGAGAGGTCCCCTTTAGCGTGCAAGCGGCTCCCAAGAGGCCAAAAAAGGGAAGGCGGCATTGCCCTAGCGGGGCTACGAGAGGAGAGAGGAGAATCATCCAGCTGTGAGGTCTTAGCTGATGCGCTAGGGTGACTTATGTTGGTGTGGATCCTCGTGGAGGGGGTTCTCCGTGTCCTTACTATAGCGTTCCTAGGCGAGGCCCACGCCGGTCTCTCCCCCTTTGGCTCGCATGGGTGCTATACGCCCTCGAGTCCCGGCCCTCGAGCGAGGCTTGGGCGCCACTGGTATGCCAGGTCGCGATACCGTGGTCAAGGCCAGGGCTGAGGGCTTGAGAGCCAGTAGTAGCTCCTGAGATTCAATGCTCAGGAGCACCCCCTTTAGCGTGCAAGCTGGTTGCATCGGGGGGTGTGGCATGCGGGGCCACTCCTAGTTCGGCTCTAGGGTCCCAGTGAATCAATCTAGAAAACGAGAAAGCATGCGGTAGCGCTTGCCCTGCTGTCATTGGTCTTTCCATAGGAACGCGAAGGCACTGAGGACCCGACGAGGTGACGTGCGCGAGGTTGGTCGTGTGCTAGAGCTCAGTCTCTCAGATTTTTTTGGCGCTGCAAGGACGAACCCGAGCACAGGCACCGTGCCGATGGTCTCTTGGAATGAGCAGTGGCATGTCAGCAGCGAGCGGGGGCCGTGAGGGGTGCCGGGGCACCGGTGGTAATCACAAGATAACTCAGGCAAGTGTAAGGCAAGTTCTGATATATGCGTAAACGATACCTGCCGTAGGGACAAACCCACACGTTCTGGGGATAATGCAGCCCGAGGGGCACCCCCAACTAAATAAGATGGGAAAGACGAGACATGCCGCAGGGACGGACCCACGTGGCCTAGGGATGATGCAGCCCGAGGGGCGCCCCCAACTGAACAAAATGGGAAATGTCACCTGGCGCCGTTGCTGGAGAAGTGTTGGTGTAGCTGAAGACGCTTGCTACAGATGTTGCTCCTCATGAGTCGCTTGGCTGGGTCAGAGGCTCTCCAGAGGAGAGCCCCCGAGCCCAACCGGAGAGGGGCGCCACGCGCCTTCCTATGCGAGGGAGGAAGGCACCCCGTTCATGGGCGCAGATCCTAAGGCGCAGCCATCGGGTGTTGCTTCCTCGTGAGACTTCAGGGTGAGCAGCTGCTTCTTCTTCTTCGGGGCGGCTTCAGGAAGGTAGGCAAAGCCCTCGGTGTCGGGGTTCTCCACTGCCGCAGCTTGGTAGGCGCATTCAAGACCGCACATCGCATCCTTCTCATCATAGGCAACCATGATATGCCGCCGCTTCCCGGCATCTTGAGAACGTTGTAGCCGTGGTGAGTCGCCGCCATGAACTTGGCTAAAGCTGGGTAGCGAGGATGGCATTTATGGGAGCCGGATGTGGGCGGCGTCGAACTCGATGAGCTTCGTGCGGTAGTTTTTGCGGTCACCGAAGGTGACAGGAAGGCAGACTTGCCCTATTGGTGTTGTCGAGCCATCGGTCACGCCGAAGAAAGGCCTGGTGGGTTGGAGCTGGTCATATGGCACCTGGAGCGTGTCGAAGGTCTCGACGGAGAGGATGTTGAGTCCTACTCCCCCATTGATGAGGGTCTTGGTGACGAGTACGTTGCTGATGGTAGGTGAGCAGAGCAGAGGGAGGGCGCCGGCCGTGGCCGCACTCTTGAGCTAGTCAGTGGAATCGAAGGTGATGGCGCACTTGGACCATCTGATAGGACACGTTATCTCGAGCTTGGGGAGGACTACATTCACTTCTCAGGCGAACTGCTTGAAGACACGACGGGATGCCGGGGCGTGAGCGCCTCCCAGGATGCATGCCACTGCGCGCGGCTCCTAAAAGCCCCCGGCCCCTTCATCTTGATGGTGGTTGTGTAGGATCAAAAATATGTCTAGAGGGAGGGTGATTAGACTACTTGACCAAATAAAAATCTAGTCTTTTCCCAATTTTAATTCTTGACAGATTTTAGCAACTTAGCACAAGTCAAGCAATCAACCTACACATGCAATTCTAAGAGTATAGCAATGGAATGTAAATCCTTGCACATGAAGTTAAAGGGAGGGGTTTGGAGATTGCAAATGCAAGTGTAGACACGGATGTTTTTTTCGTGGTTCCGATAGGTGGTGCTATCGTACATCCACGTTGATGGAGACTTCAACCCATGAAGGGTAATGGTTGCTCGAGTCCACGGAGGGCTCCACCCACGAAGGGTCCACGAAGAAGCAACCTTGTCTATCCCACCATGGCCATCGCCCACGAAGGACTTGCCTCACTATGGTAGATCTTCACGAAATAAGCGATCTCCTTGACCTTACAAACTCCTTGGTTCAACTCCACAATCTTGTCGGAGGCTCCCAAGTGACACCTAACCAATCTAGGAGGCACCACTCTCCAAAAGGTAATAGATGGTGTGTTGATAACAAACTCCTTGCTCAAATGCTTCAAATAATAGTTTCCCCAACACTCAAACAGCTCCTCACAGATTTGGATATGGTGGAAGAAGAGATTGAGTGGAAAGCAACTTAGGAAACTCGGTGGGACCGACTGGGACATCTCGGTGGGACCGAAAGACTAGGGTTAAGTCATCGGAGAATTAGCAAGGTGAACTCTATGTGACCGATTAATAAACTCCGTAGTACCAAAATTAATTAACCTGTAACACAGAGTTTATAGAACCATATCGGTGAGACTGAACGCTTATATTGGTGAGACCGAAATGCTAGGGTTTGTGGCTCTAGCTAAGTCAAAGGAACTCGGTGGGACTGGATAGGAAATATCGGTGAGTCCAAGTTTGGCATTTTGGTTTTGACTTGTTTGGAATGGAGAGATTGTGTGAGGGTTTTGGATCATATAATTAAGCATTGTGAGCAACCAATTTGTTAAGCAACACATCCCCTTTTAATAGTATTGGCTTTCCTAAGGACTCAATGTGGTCATGGATCACTAAAAGTAAAAGGGTAGAGTCTTGAGCTTTTGCCAAACTTGCTTCCTTAGCTTTTGAGGGGTCCACATCTCCACAATAGCCATGCCATTCGTTGAACTTTCCTGAAATATTTAGCTTGAGGAATCATTAGTTCAATGAGCTATATGTTGTTATAAATTACCAAAACCACCTGAGGATTAGTTGCACTTTCAATCTCCCCCTTTTTGGTAATTGATGACAGCATATAGATCAAAGCTTCGACAAAAGGTAAAGAATGAAATATATCATTGCTTTGCGAAGTATGTCATAAGCAAGAGCTCTGCATAAATTCGTGCATTATTAATTATTTGTGTTTGAATGCAAATGCACAACTATATAGGATCATGGGTCACATCTCACATATCACATACATCTTGGTGGAGCACTCAAAAGGATAGTAACTGAATAACAAGTACTCATCACCAAGGCAATTGCAAAAGATCACATAGAGATATCATCCAAGCAAGTATATGATCAATCACAACCATAAATGTAGCATCTCTCACACAAGTTTCATGCAAGAAAATCACCAAAAGATAGTAGAAAAAATCAAATGCAATAAAAAGTAGAACTCTCTCTCTCTCGAATCCTATATGACCTATATATATTTCTCCCCCTTTGGTAACAAGTTACCAAAAATTTCAAAATATACATAGGCTATGCGTCTCTCTAGGCATCTCCTGGAGCTCCCGAAGGGGTCTTCTGGTTGTTGTCTCCAGTGTGCATAGATGGCGTTGAGAGAACTCCTTCTGCGAAGATATCAGCTGGTGTCTGTGGGGGTGGTGGAGTTGATGCATGTGTGACTCCCTAGGAAGCAGCAGCTGGGGCAGACTGAGTGGGTCTCATGTCTCCCCTAACACTGTCTCAGTCCTCTGTCCTCGGGACACCTTCTAAAATATGGTAGCATCCTCCTCATCACTGTCAGTGCTCACTCCAGCAGCAACTCTTGCTCTGTCTGTATCTCGCTTGAGCTTCTACACTATGGTCTGCACTTCTGTCACCTTAGTGTCAAGAGCGTGGAACTTATCCTCAATGATCCTCTCTAGGCTAGGTTGATTCTGAGTCAGGGTGGCCAATACTTTCTCCATCCTCATTGTAGCTTCAAGAAGATGTGTCATCTGGTCACTCTTTGACTTTAGGCTTGAAATGTTGACCGCCTGGGTTGATGCTTGAGCTTGCTGAGTAGCTTTTTCCTTCCTGTAGGCCTCTGATGCTTGTGCATATGAGGGGTGTGTAGATTCCATCCCCACCTCATTATCCTCAAATTCAGGCCTTTGGGGCAAGTGCCTCCTATCAAGCAGATATGTGTCTGCGCCCACTCTAGAGTTAATGAGTGTCCGAATGTGTGGGGCATATCCACAAGATCTCTTCTGGTCAACAACTGTCCTCTTGATTATTTCCACAATCAGACTCATGACCTTGAATTTCTTTGGCACATCAAAGTGGTGAAGCAAGTTTATGGAGTGTCCTCTGATCATCCTGTCATCTCCAGACTTTGGCAGCAAAGTGTGTCTCAGAATGGTGTTGATAGTGCCAAGTCCAGCTAATAGATAGTACACTGACCCAAACTTGAATTGACTCTTGTATTCATTTGGGATAGGCTTGTACATGTTCTGCATGGAGTCATGGCTCATTCTAGCCTTAGCATAGATATCTGGATCATCTTCTTACTCAGCTTGAGAACCTATCATAGCAGCGCATTCAGAGATTGTGGACTGACACTTAGTGCCTTCAGTCATCCACGCAATTCTCCCATCTGGATAGAAATGGGCAGTGGAGTAGAATTGCATCACCATTTCATCATTCCATCTTGTCAGCTTCTTCCCAACAAATTTTGCAGTATATGTCATCCTGAAGCTCTCATGCACATGTGGAAAGTAGTCAGCATGCTTATCAATGTACTTCCAGTCCACCCACTTCATGTCATAGACAATGGTCATCTTGTCAAGCAGTACTGTCTCATAGAAATGTTGTTGCTCCCTTGTGTGAAACCTATAGTCAACTGTTGTTCTACTCCTCACAGCATAGGGATCTGACTTCCTCCATGCTCTCAAGCCTGCATCTCTTCTCAGCTTCATGTCTTCAGCTTTAGGATGAGCATCATTATACTCTAGGATCTTAGGCTTGAGTTTTCTCAGCATTTGTGACTCATCATAGTCACTATCTTCTGCCTGCTCTTCCTCTTATTCTTCTTGAGCTTGAGGCATTGGAGCCTTGTTCTTTTCTGCAGCTGGAATGTTCCTAGTGTTTCTCTTGGGTGCAGACTTAGTGGATTGGGCAGCAGCTTTGAGGCAGTTTTGGGCTTTGAAGGAGCAGCCCGTGACTTGATTGCAAGACGACATGATGTAGAGGGATAAACTCAAGCAATATGATGTAAACCCCATCTTTTTATCCTTGATGGAAACAATATAATACGTGCCTTTCTGCCCCTGCTGTCATTGCGAAAGGACACCGCAAGATTGAACCCAAAGCTAAGCATTTGTCCCATTGGAAGAACTAACAATATAGTAGGCCAGACCAAACTGATAATTCGAAGAGACTTGCAAAGATATTTAAATCATGCATAAAAGATTTCAGAGAGGAATCAAATATTGTTCATAGATAATATTGATCATAAACCCACAATTCATCGGATCTCGACAAACACACCGCAAAAGGAATTACATTGAATAGATCTCCAAGAAGATCGAGGACAACTTTGTATTGAGATCCAAAGAGAGAGAAGAAGCGATTTAGCTAATAACTATGGACCCAAAGGTCTGTGGTAAACTACTCACAACTCATCAGAGAGGCTATGGTGTTGATGTATAAGCCCTCTGTGATCGATGCCCCCTCCGGTGGAGCTCCGGAACAGGCCCCAAGATGGGATCTCACGGGTACATAAGGTTGCAGCGGTGGAATTAGGGATTCATGGTGCTCCCCGATGGTTTCAGGGTACGTAGGTATATATAAGAGGAAGAGGCATGTCAGGGGAGCCACGAGGGTCCCACGAGGGTGGGGGCGCGCCTACCCCTGGGCGCGCCCCCTACCCTCCTGGTCGCCTCGTTCGCTTCCTGGCGTGTACTCCAAGTCTTCTATGTTGCAGTTGTTCCAAAAATAACTCTCCTGAAGGTTTCATTCTGTTTGGACTCCGTTTGATATTCCTTTTCTGTGAAACGCTTAAATAGGGGGAAAAAATAGCAATCTGCACTGGGCTTTGGGTTAGCATGTTAGTCCCAAAAATAATATAAAAGTGTATCATAAAGCCCATTAAACATCCAAAACAGATGATATAATAGCATGGAACAATCAAAAATTGTAGATACGTTGGAGACGTATCACATACTTCTCTTGTTGAGGAACAAACTTGGTCTTGGGGTATTGATCTTCTTCCCACTCAACTCCATTTGCATTGAACTTTCGTTCAAAACCAACACGTTGATTCTTCCGGTGCATTCCTTGATTGCATACAATTTCCTCGAATTCCTTACTCTTTGCAAGGCTCTTGTATACACCTTTCTCTATCATTCCTTCAATAAGCTATTTTCTTGCTCAAGTGTAACTTGGCTAAGAGAATCGTTAGTGGAATCAAGAGAACTACTAGAAGCGACATCATTGGATTTAACATGATTATTGTTACTACTAGAGGAAGAATCTTTCTTGTTCTTGTTGCTAGATTTTACTTGAGGCATGTAAGTAGTCAAGAGTAAACTCTTGGCAATGTAAGAAGTACTTTTCTTATGAAGATCATCATTGATTGCTTTTAAGAACTCATGCTCTTGCTCTAGATTGGCTTCCGTTGGCTTTAGATCTTTCTAATTGGGCATCATTTGGATCAATGTGCACATGGTGTCATGTTTTCCATCCAAGGCTCTTAGGATTTTCTTGATGATGAATATGTCAGTCATCTCTTCGCTTCCTAAGCCGGCAATCTCATTTGTGATGAGAACAAGCCTAGAGTACATTTCAGCGACACCTTCACCATCCTTCATCTTGAACTTGTCAAGTTGACTTTGAAGCACATCCAACTTGGATTCCTTGACGAAGTCGGTACCTTCGTGCATATCAATCAAAGTATCCCAAAATTCCTTTGCATTCTCAAGACGGCTGATTTTGTTGAATTCTCCGGGGCATAATCCGTTGAAGAGGATATCGCAAGCTTGAGCATTGTATTGCAACATCTTCAATTCTTCCGTGGATGCTTCACGATTTGGTTCCTTCCCATCAAAGAATTCACCTTGCAAACCAATACACACAATAGCCCAAACAGCGGGGTTATGTCCAAGAATATGCATTTTCATCTTATGCTTCCAACTAGCAAAATTTGTACCATCAAAGTAAGGACCTCTACGGTGGTAACTTCCCTCGCTAGACACCATACTCTATTAGGTTGTGAAACCAAGGCTATGATCACCAAAGCCATGGAGATCAAGGCAAATGGAGACCGAAGCTCTGATACCACTTGTAGGATCGAAAGTATGTGCTAGAGGGGGGTGATTAGACTACTTGACCAAATAAAAATCTAGTCTTTTCCCAATTTTAATTCTTGGCAGATTTTAGCAACTTAGCACAAGTCAAGCAATCAACCTACACATGCAATTCTAAGAGTATAGCAGCGGAATGTAAATCATTGCACATGAAGGTAAAGGGAGGGGTTTGGAGATTGCAAACGAAAGTGTAGACATGGATGTTTTTGTCGTGGTTCCGATAGGTGGTGCTATCGTACATCCACGTTCATGGAAATTTCAACCCACGAAGGGTAACGGCTGCATGAGTCCACGAAGGGCTCCATCCACGAAGGGTCCACGAAGAAGCAACCTTGTCTATCCCACCATGGCCATCGCCCATGAAGGACTTGCCTCACTAGGGTAGATCTTCACGAAGTAGGGGATCTCCTTGCCCTAACAAACTCCTTGGTTCAAATCCACAATCTTGTCGAAGGCTCCCAAGTGACACCTAACCAATCTAGGAGACGCCACTCTCCAAAAGGTAATAGATGGTGTGTTGATAACAAACTACTTGCTCAAATGCTTCAAAAAATAGTTTCCCCAACACTCAAATAGCTCCTCACAGATTTGGATATGGTGGAAGAAGAGATTGAGTGTAAAGCAACTTGGGGAAGGCTAGATAACAAGATTTATGTGGTAGTAATGGAATATCTTGATCTCAACACTTGAGTAGGTGGTTCTCTCTCAGATTTGGATGGGAGAAAGTGCAGGCACGGTCTGATGGCTATCTCCACGAATGAAGAGGGGTGGAGGGGTATATATAGCCTCCACACAAAATCCAACCGTTACACACATTTTGGCCCACTCGATGAGACCGATTCAGTGAACTCGGTCTGACCGAAAGGTTCAAATATGTGAACGTTATTAAACTCGGTGGGACCGACTGGGACATCTCGGCGGGACCGAAAGACTAGGGTTAAGTCGTCACAGAGTTGGCAAGGTGAACTCGGTGTGACCGATTAATAAACTCGGCAGTACCGAAATTAATTAACCTGTAACAGAGAGTTTACAGAACCGTCTCGGTGAGACCGAACGCCTATATCGGTGAGACCAAAATGCTAGGGTTTGTGGCGCTGGCTAAGTCAAAGAAACTCGGTGGGACTGGATAGGAAATATCGGTGAGTCCGAGTTTAGCATTTTGGTTTTGACTTGTTTGGAATGGAGAGATTGTGTGAGGGTTTTGGAGCATATCATCAAGTGTTGTGAGCAACCAATTTGTTAAGCAACACTTATCCCCTTTTAATAGTATTGCTTTCCTAAGGACTCAATGTGATCTTGGATCACTAAAAGTAAAAGGTAGAGTCTTGAGCTTTTGCCAAACTTGCTTCCTTAGCTTTTGAGGGGTCCACATCTCCACAATAGCCATGCCATTCATTGAACTTTCCTGAAATATTTAGCTTGAGGAATCATTAGTTCAATGAGCTATATGTTGTTATAAATTACCAAAACCACCTGAGGATTAGTTGCACTTTCAATCTCCCCCTTTTGGTAATTGATGACAGCATATAGATCAAAGCTTCGACAAAAGATAAAGAATGAAATATATCATTGCTTTGAGAAGTATGTCATAAGCAAGAGCTCTGCCTAAATTCGTGCATTATTAATTATTTGTGTTTGAATGCAAATGCACAACTATATAGGATCATGGGTCACATCTCACATATCACATACATCTTGGTGGAGCACTCAAAAGGATAGTAACTGAATAACAAGTACTCATCACCAAGGCAATTGCAAAAGATCACATAGAGATATCATCCAAGCAAGTATATGATCAATCACAACCATAAATGTAGCATCTCTCACACAAGTTTCATGCAAGCAAATCACCAAAAGATAGTAGCAAAAATCAAATGCAATAAAAAGTAGAACCCTCTCTCTCTCTCTCTCTCGAATCATATATGATCTATATATATTTCTCCCCCTTTGGTAACAAGTTACCAAAAAGTTCAAAATATACATAGACTATGCGTCTCTCTAGGCATCTCTTGGAGCTCCCGAAGGGGTCTTCTGGCTGTTGTCTCCAGTGTGCATAGATGGCGTTGAGAGAACTCCTTCTGCGAAGATATCAGCTGGTGTCTGGGGGGTGGTGGAGTTGATGCATGTGTGACTCCCTAGGAAGCAGCAGCTGGGGCAGACTGAGTGGGTCTCATGTCTCCCCTAACACTGTCTCAGTCCTCTGTCCTCGGGACACCTTCTAAAATCTGGTAGCATCCTCCTCATCACTGTCAGTGCTCACTCCAGCAGCAACTCTTGCTCTGTCTGTATCTTGCTTGAGCTTCTACACTATGGTCTGCACTTCTGTCACCTTAGTGTCAAGAGCATGGAACTTATCCTAAATGATCCTCTCTAGGCTAGGTTGATTCTGAGTCAGGGTGGCTAATACTTTCTCCATCCTCATTGTAGCTTCAAGAAGATGTGTCATCTGGTCACTCTTTGACTTTAGGCTTGAAATGTTGACCGCCTGGGTTGATGCTTGAGCTTGCTGAGTAGCTTTTTCCTTCCTGTATGCATCTGATGCTTGTTCATATGAGGGGTGTGTAGATTTCATCCCCACCTCATTATCCTCAAATTCAGGCCTTTGGGGCAAGTGCCTTCTATCAAGCAGATATGTGTCTGCGCCCACTCTAGAGTTAATGAGTGTCCGAATGTGTGGGGCATATCCACAAGATCTCTTCTGGTCAACAAATTTCCTCTTGATTATTTCCACAATCAGACTCATGACCTTGAATTTCTTTGGCACATCAAAGTGGTGAAGCAAGTTTATGGAGTGTCCTGTAATCATCCTGTCATCTCCAGACTTTGGCAGCAAAGTGTGTCTCGGAATGGTGTTGATAGTGCCAAGTCCAGCTAATAGATAGTACACTGACCCAAACTTGAATTGACTCTTGTATTCATTTGGGATAGGCTTGTACATGTTCTGCATGGAGTCATGGCTCATTCTAGCCTTAGCATAGATATCTGGATCATCTTCTTACTCAGCTGGAGAACCTATCATAGCAGCGCATTCAGAGATTGTGGACTGACACTTAGTGCCTTCAGTCATCCACGCAATTCTCCCATCTGGATAGAAATGGGCAGTGGAGTAGAATTGCATCACCATTTCATTATTCCATCTTGTCAGCTTCTTCCCAACAAATTTTGCAGTATATGTCATCCTGAAGCTCTCATGCACATGTGGAAAGTAGTCAGCATGCTTATCAATATACTTCCAGTCCACCCACTTCATGTCATAGACAATGGTCATCTTGTCAAGCAGTACTGTCGCATAGAAATCTTGTTGCTCCCTTGTGTGAAACCTGTAGTCAACTGTTGTTCTGCTCCTCACAGCATAGGGATCTGACTTCCTCCATGCTCTCAAGCCTGCATCTCTTCTCAGCTTCATGTCTTCAGCTTTAGGATGAGCATCATTATACTCTGGGATCTTAGGCTTGAGTTTTCTCAGCATTTGTGACTCATCATAGTCACTATCTTCTGCCTGCTCTTCCTCTTATTCTTCTTGAGCTTGAGGCATTGGAGCGTTGTTCTTTTCTGCAGCTGGAATGTTCCTAGTGTTTCTCTTGGGTGCAGACTTAGTGGATTGGGCAGCAGCTTTGGGGCAGTTTTGGGCTTTGAAGGAGCAGCCCCTGACTTGATTGCATCCCCCATTAGCTTTTGAGACTTAGATGCGGGTGCATCATCCTCTTCTTCTTCTTCTTCTTCTTCTTCATCACCATCATTCCTCATGGATGGCTTGCCAACCACTCTGGTTGTGGTTTTCCTAGCTCTTTTCTTAGCTCCTGCAGGCTCATCATCTCTCGTTTCAAGTGTGAACTCCATGGTTTCTTGAGTTGATGCTCTAGCTTTTGACATGGGCACTCTCTTGGCTGGAGCCTTTATGTTCTAACCAGGCTTGGTTGAACCAAGAGTGCCATATTCCTTCCTAGCAACTTTCTTCTTTGAGGTGGCCTCATCAGCTACAAAGTCTTCATCCTTTGAATCTGAAGTTTTCTTCTTACTTGACTTGGTAGCAGCCTTTGGAAGGTTACTGGGAGTGCTTCTGCTGCTCTCATAGTAGCTAGAGTTGTTGGGACTAGATCCCTCACTCAAGTTAACCTGCTCCTCAGACATGTCCTGAATGTCACTGCCTTCTGACATCTCTGAAACTCCAAGCAGACCCTATGAATAGGTATAGATGAGATAGAGTGGATGATCATCACGAAGTATAGCTAGTTTTGAAAACTTTGATTTGAAAGACTTAACTTTAGTTTTCTGCAGAATCCATATCGGTGCTACCGAGTTTATCAGTTCGGGGATACCGAAGCAAAAATAGAGCCAAAACATACTTGTTTCGGTAAGGCCGAGGTAGTTTTTGGTGGCACCGAGTTACTAGGGTTTCACTGAGCTGCTAGTTTCGGTCTCACCGAGTGATACAATTCGGTGGGACTGAGGTGTATCAGTGGAATGGCTTACGCCAACTCGGTGACACCAAGACTTGCAAATCGGTCGGACCGAGATGAGTTCGGTGGGGAACTAACCCTAAGTTTTTCGAAATCCATCTAACCTAAAGACTAGTTTTGTTGGACAAGAAGTTTGCAAACGTGGCAAGATCAATGGCAAATTGTTTTGTGCTTGAATTAGATTTGGAGAACACAAAACAAATGAGTCGTACCCTAACTTGGTGATGATCTCCTACGGCGACGAGGGGCGGAGTCGAATGCCCTCGGCGGCGACGGATTCCAACAGCAGGAGGTGGCAGGAGGTGATGGCGACAATCCTATAACCACGACGGCGGCAGAGCTGGGGTGCGAGATTAGGACTGTTGGAGGAATTTACAAAAAGTTCTGTCTGCGAGTTATATACCAAGATTTGTTGATGGGACCGAGAAAACTGTTTCGGTGGCACCGAGATGCATTTTGCACTAGGCTGTTGCAACTCGGTTGGACCGAGACGGTTTATTCTGTTTCACCGAGATACAAAACTTGATCAACCTAAATGATTTTGGTGGGACCGAATGAGATTGGTTGGTCTAACCGAAATGTATTTTGGAGGTTTTGGAAGTTAAGCCCTGATCAGATTGGTGACACCGAGTGCTCCTCACTCGGTGGATCCGATAGAGACTTGTTCAAACTTTGTGATGTATGACATGAATAGAGTTTGAGACGAGAAAGCATAGATAGCTAGAGGGAGTGCTTAGGCATTCTTGTCCATCCATTTGGCAAAAGAAAAAGGAGCCAAACAATCAAAGCTACAAATGGATGTCCTCGAATGATTAAAATATGCAATCAACATGCTCACACAATAAAATGGCAGATGAAATATGTGGCAAAGCATGCACAAACATTCTAGCATCTATCAAGCAATTGGCGATGACTAGGTCATCTATATATGAGTATATTGACTTAGGAGTCAAATGAGAACATTTGATCATAGGTCATACTCATCGTTTAAGCACAAGTGGGGTTACCACTTTTACATAAATCATTGTTGTGTTCACATCATTAGAGTTGCTTTAGCTCAATCTTTAGAGTAAAGCTCCCCCTAGATGTGATATCCCCCTTAGAGGGATGAACTAACCTTGGGTTTTGTCGATGATGACTTCATGTAGATGTTGAAGATGTGGATGCTCAATGTTGATGTAGATCATTTGGAGCAATCCATTGGAGTGAGTTGCACTTTCAATACCTACACGAGTTAGTCCCACAAGGAACAAACAAAGATATCCATGGACATAGAGTGAGTTGCACACAAGATGATGTCCATGAAAGCATTAGGCTACCTTGTACCTTGTCTTACCAACAAGAGGATTTGTGACTCCTTGAACTAGTGCAAGATGTGGAAGTTGTTTGCATTTGTCCTCGCCAAGATGATATGAGTGAAGTATGTTGGCGGAGTCACCCTCAAGAACTCTCTAGTTCTTCTTCTTGGGGATCCACATCAACTTGATGGGAATCCTTGGATTTGTAGTCGTACTTGATGAAGTAGAGCTTGATGTAGTCTTGGGAATCCACTTGACCAAGGCCTTAGGAGCTTCTTCGAATGCATCAATCTCTTCTTGAAGCTTGTCCTTGCCCATTAGCTTGTGGTCTTGTGGTGCAAGATCATCTTGTGCTTATGTCCCCTTCAAGGAAGTAGGATCATACTGCTACTTCTCGAGCTTGCGTTGTTTTCCCTCAAAGAGGAAAGGGTGATGCAACATAGTAGCGTAAGTATTTCCCTTAGTTTTCGAGAACTGAGGTATCAATCCAGTAGGAGACCATGCGCGAGTCCCTCGTACCTACACAAACAAATAAGAACCTTGCAACCAACGCGATAAAGGGGTTGTCAATCCCTTCACGGCCACTTGCAAAAGTAAGATCTGATAGAGATGATAAGATAATATTTTTGGTATTTTTGATATGTAGACTGAAAGTAAAGGAAGCAAAATAAAACAACGGCGACAGAAATTGGCAAGTTGAGGGGAAACTAATATGATGGAAGATAGACCCGGGGGCCATAGGTTTCACTAGTGGCTTCTCTCATGATAGCAGATTTCTACAGTGGGTGAATGAATTACTGTTGAGCAATTGATAGAAAACCACATAGTTATGAGAATAACTAGGCATGATCATTGTATATAGGCATCATATCTGTGACAAGTTGACCGAAACGATTCTGCATCTACCACTATTACTCCACACATCGACCGCTATCCAGCATGCATCTAGAGTATTAAGTTCATAAGAACAGAGTAACGCCATAAGCAAGGTGACATGATGTAGAGTGATAAACTCAAGCAATATGATGTAAACCCCATCTTTTTATCCTTGATGGAAACAATACAATACGTGCCTTTCTGCCCCTGCTGTCATTGGGAAAGGACACCGCAAGATTGAACTCAAAGCTAAGCATTTGTCCCATTGGAAGAACTAACAATCTAGTAGGCCACACCAAACTGATAATTCGAAGAGACTTGCAAAGATATTTAAATCATGCATAAAAGATTTCAGAGAGGAATCAAATATTGTTCATAGATAATATTGATCATAAACCCACAATTCATCGGATCTCGACAAACACACCGCAAAAGGAATTACACTGAATAGATCTCCAAGAAGATCGAGGAGAACTTGGTATTGAGATCCAAAGAGAGAGAAGAAGTGATTTAGCTAATAACTATGGACCCAAAGGTCTGTGGTAAATTACTCACAACTCATTAGAGAGGCTATGGTGTTGATGTATAAGCCCTCTGTGATCGATGCCCCCCACCGGTGGAGCTCCGGAACAGGCCCCAAGATGGGATCTCACGGGTACATAAGGTTGCAGCGATGGAATTAGGGATTCGTGGTGCTCCCCGATGGTTTCAGGGTACGTACGTATATATAAGAGGAAGAGGCACGTCAGGGGAGCCACGAGGGTCCCACGAGGGTGGGGGCGCGCCTACCCCTAGGCGCGCCCCCTACCCTCGTGGCCGCCTCGTTCGCTTCCTGGCGTGTACTCCAAGTCTTCTGTGTTGCAATTGTTCCAAAAATAACTCTCCTGAAGGTTTCATTCCGTTTGGACTCCGTTTGATATTCCTTTTCTGTGAAACGCTTAAATAGGCAAAAAAAATAGCAATCTGCACTGGGCTTTGGGTTAGCATGTTAGTCCCAAAAATAATATAAAAGTGTATAATAAAGCCCATTAAACATCCAAAACAGATGATATAATAGCATGGAACAATCAAAAATTGTAGATACGTTGGAGACGTATCACATACTTCTCTTGTTGAGGAACAAACTTGGTCTTTGGGTATTGATCTTCTTCCCACTCAACTCCATTTGCATTGAACTTTCGTTCAAAACCAACACGTTGATTCTTCCGGTGCATTCCTTGCCTGCATACAATTTCCTCGAATTCCTTACTCTTTGCAAGGCTCTTGTATACACCTTTCTCTATCATTCCTTCAATGAGCTATTTTCTTGCTCAAGTGTAACTTGGCTAAGAGAATCGTTAGTGGAATCAAGAGAACTACTAGAAGCAACATCATTGGATTTAGCATGATTATTGTTACTACTAGAGGAAGAATCTTTCTTGTTCTTGTTGCTAGATTTTACTTGAGGCATGTAAGTAGTCAAGAGTAAACTCTTGGCAATGTAAGAAGTACTTTGCTTATGAAGATCATCATTGATTGCTTTTAAGAACTCATGCTCTTGCTCTAGATTGGCTTCCGTTGGCTTGAGATCTTTCTAATTGGGCATCATTTGGATCAATGTGCACACGGTGTCATGTTTTCCATCCAAGGCTCTTAGGATTTTCTTGATGATGAATATGTCAGTCATCTCTTCGCTTCCTAAGCCGGCAATCTCATTTGTGATGAGAACAAGCCTAGAGTACATTTCAGCGACACCTTCACCATCCTTCATCTTGAACTTGTCAAGTTGACTTTGAAGCATATCCAACTTGGATTCCTTACGAAGTTGGTACCTTCGTGCATATCAATCAAAGTATCCCAAAATTCCTTTTCATTCTCAAGACGGCTGATTTTGTTGAATTCTTCGGGGCATAATCCGTTGAAGAGGATATCGCAAGCTTGAGCACTGTATTGCAACATCTTCAATTCTTCCGTGGATGCTTCACGATTTGGTTCCTTCCCATCAAGGAATTCACCTTGCAAACCAATACACACAATAGCCCAAACAGCGGGGTTATGTCCAAGAATATGCATTTTCATCTTATGCTTCCAACTAGCAAAATTTGTACCATCAAAGTAAGGACCTATACGGTGGTAACTTCCCTCGCTAGACACCATACTCTATTAGGTTGTGAAACCAAGGCTATGATCACCAAAGCCATGGAGATCAAGGCAAATGGATACCAAATCTCTGATACCACTTGTAGGATCGAATGTATGTGCTAGAGGGGGGTGATTAGACTACTTGACCAAATAAAAATCTAGTCTTTTCCCAATTTTAATTCTTGGCATATTTTAGCAACTTAGCACAAGTCAAGCAATCAACCTACACATGCAATTCTAAGAGTATAGCAGCGGAATGTAAATCATTGCACATGAAGGTAAAGGGAGGGGTTTGGAGATTACAAATGAAAGTGTAGACATGGATGTTTTTGTCGTGGTTCCGATAGGTGGTGCTATCGTACATCCACGTTCATGGAAATTTCAACCCACGAAGGGTAACGGCTGCATGAGTCCACGAAGGGCTCCATCCACGAAGGGTCCACGAAGAAGCAACCTTGTCTATCCCACCATGGCCATCGCCCATGAAGGACTTGCCTCACTAGGGTAGATCTTCATGAAGTAGGCGATCTCCTTGCCCTTACAAACTCCTTGGTTCAAATCCACAATCTTGTCGAAGGCTCCCAAGTGACACCTAACCAATCTAGGAGACACCACTCTCCAAAAGGTAATAGACGGTGTGTTGATAACAAACTCCTTGGTCAAATGCTTCAAATAATAGTTTCCCCAACACTCAAATAGCTCCTCACAGATTTGGATATGGTGGAAGAAGAGATTGAGTGGAAAGCAACTTCGGGAAGGCTAGATAACAAGATTTATGTGGTAGTAATGGAATATCTTGATCTCAACACTTGAGTAGGTGGTTCTCTCTCAGATCTGAATGGGAGAAAGTGCAGGCACGGTCTGATGGCTATCTCCACGAATGAAGAGGGGGTGGAGGGGTATATATAGCCTCCACACAAAATCCAACCGTTACACACATTTGGGCCAACTCGGTGAGACCGATTCAGTGAACTCGGTCTGACCGAAAGGTTCAAATATGTGAATGTTATTAAACTCGGTGGGACCGACTGGGACATCTCGGCGGGACCAAAAGACTAGGGTTAAGTCATCACAGAGTTGGCAAGGTGAACTCGGTGTGACCGATTAATAAACTCGGCAGTACCGAAATTAATTAACCTGTAACAGAGAGTTTACAGAACCATCTCGGTGAGACCGAACGCCTATATCGATGAGACCAAAATGCTAGGGTTTGTGGCTCTGGCTAAGTCAAAGGAACTTGGTGGGACTGGATAGGAAATATCGGTGAGTCCGAGTTTAGCATTTTGGTTTTGACTTGTTTGGAATGGAGAGATTGTGTGAGGGTTTTGGAGCATATCATCAAGTGTTGTGAGCAACCAAATTGTTAAGCAACACTTATCCCCTTTTAATAGTATTGCTTTCCTAAGGACTCAATGTGATCTTGGATCACTAAAAGTAAAAGGTAGAGTCTTGAGCTTTTGCCAAACTTGCTTCCTTAGCTTTTGAGGGGTCCACATCTCCACAATAGCCATGCCATTCATTGAACTTTCCTGGAATATTTAGCTTGATGAATCATTAGTTCAATGAGCTATATGTTGTTATAAATTACCAAAACCACCCAGGGATTAGTTGCACTTTCAGGTCGTCGTTCCTCCTCGGCGGTGGTGGTAGCGGAGGAAGGGATGCGTTGTCTCGGGGGCGATCTTCACGCGGCTGGTCCCTCCAGTGATCCTCACGAGGTTGGTCCCTCCATGGGCCCTCATGAGGTTGGCCCTGCCAGTGATGCTCACGAGGCCGCTCTCGCCAGCCTTGGCGAGAGTCATGGTTCTCCCAGCGTCCTCCCCCACGACCACTTCCGCGACCGTAGCCTCGTTCGCCGTGCTCGGGCGGCATCTGAAGCATTCGTTGCGGATGGCCTTGAGTTCCTGATAGTCGTTGGTGTTGTGGTTGTGCACGTTATGGAAGGCGCAGAATGGGCGGCTGCCCTTAGAGGAATTGGGGTAATCGCACACGCGTTTCATCTCAGGCTCAGCCGCGAGTACTGTCGGTCCCTTGCGCTTGGCCTCCTTTGTCTTGGCCTTCTTGTCTTCTGGATCAGCCTCGGGAAGCTCGACGAGCGAGAGGTGACCCTATTTTGCCTTTGCGCACTTGATCACGAGGTTGAACATCTCCGGAGCTGAGCACAGGTCCTCCTGAATGGCGAGCTCCTCCTTCATCCTGACGTCTCGGATACCATCAGTGAACGCCGAGATGATGGCTTCATTGGATATCTTGGGGATCTTGATGCGGACGTTGGTGAAACGTTGCATGTACTTGTGCAGGGTCTCTCTTGGCTACTGCTTGATGCGCCGTAGGTCGCCTACCGCCGGGGCACGGTCGCGAGTCCCTTCGAAGTTGGAAATGAAGCGTTCACGCAGCTCACCACTACAAAAGAATACACATCCGTGATGATACGTGTTTGTCACAGTAGGTCATGTTTTCAGTCATGCATGTACATCCACGACAAATTTATGACAAAATCAAGATAGTCATACATGTGCTGTCGTAGAAATGTTCCATGACATTACCAAAATTATCATCACGGAAGTGTCCACTTCCATGACGATAAATTGCGCATCACAGAAGTGCTTTCGTCAAGGGTGACCCACACGTGGCATCCACCGTAACGGAACGCCGTTATGCTACCGGGTCCGGTTTTGGATCCGATAACCCGTTAACAGCCCCGATGGGGATTTTCCACGTGTAAAATCATCATTGGCTGGAGGAAACACGTGTCGGCTCACCATTGGGACAGATGTCATCCACTCATTGGACCCAAAGCGCATATGATATGTCGACACATGGCACGGCCCAACAGAGGCCCATTCCTGTGAAAAGGCTGGCCCGTTTGACTTGGTCAAAAGGTGGTGGGCCGGCCCACGGCAAGCCTGTTAACGGCATGTTCGCATATAGCCCATTTACAGCCCGCTAACCCAGGGCCCATTTACGGCCTATCCGAATTAGGCCCAGTAGCGTCATCTGGGCCGTCCAATATTATTCCAGCCCGTTTTAACTTCCGGCCCATGTATGGCCGATGACGTCTTTTGGCCCATATGAGGCCCTTAGTAACCCTCGGCCCATTAACGGCCCGTGGCAAAACTGGCCCGTGATGAACAGTGCATCACTTTATACCCATTAACGGTCCATTATATAAAAAACAAGCCTGTTAACGGCATGTTCGCATATAGCCCATTTATAGCCCGCTAACCCAGGGCCCGTTTATGGCCTATCTGAATTAGGCCCAGTAGCGTCATCTAGGCCGTCCAATATAATTCCAGCCAGTTTTAACTTCCGGCCCATGTATGGCCCATATGAGGCCCTTAGTAACCCTTGGCTTATTAACGGCCTGTGGTAAAACTGGCCCGTAATGAACAGTGTATCACTTTATACCCATTAACGGCCCATTATTCCGTTGGGCTGTTTCCAGCCCATGTTATCTTTCGGCCTTCTCAGGGCCCATTTATTCTTGGGCTCATTTCCAGCATTCGTCTACTTTCGGCCCGTTGCTGTCATTTTCTGCTTGTGGGCCAAATACAGCCCGTGGTTACAGTCGGCCCGTTTGTGGCCCGTTCATATGTTGTGTCGTTTTCATAGCGTCATCAAATATGGCCTATTAACAACGGCCCATTATGGTCGGCCAATGAACGGATGATTTCAACTCTAGCCCATTTACGGCCATAATGTGGTCTGTTATTGGCCCATGTTTGGCCAACCGATCATACGGCCCGTAGAAGGCCCATTGATAATACGACCCGTAGAAGGCCCACTGTTTCTATGGCCCTTAGAAGGCCCATTGTTTCTACGGCCCGTAGGAGGCACATGTTAACTACAGTAAATATGTAGCCCATTGTTAATGTGGCCTAGTTTTAAAAAATAGGTTATTCCGGCCACTAGCAAACCACGGAAAAAGAACTGCACTGACTACAAGAAAACAAATAAACAAGACAACGTAAATAAATAAGCAAGCAACTTATGCTAGGCTATCACGGCTATTACACATATTACATCCACTGGGCATCAAAGTTCGCCACAAGTGCAAATATAGGGAACAAAGCAGCATATAAACTCCGCAGCAAAACAAGTCCAGAACTGAAACCATTTTAGAAGAGCTCAAGAAACAATATTCTGGGTACCCATAATGCTGGCTAGATGCTTAGCAAGCTTATTAACTTTCTCTTGTTTGACGCTTAAATCCTCTAGCACTTGCTGTTGCACCAGAAAGTATGCATCTGAATTCTACAGGGACTTCCTCAGTCCTTCGGCTTCCTGTCGCATAACATCTGATCGATGTCTTTCAACTTGAAGTTGTGACTGAAGAAGCCGAACTGATTCAGGCAGCGAGTTTGAAGAGCTGGTGCCAGCAGTAGTAGCCAGTAACTCGAAAACTACATCAAGACAGGACTTTGGGGTTGTCTCAGTGTCTTCAATATAGTTTTTATCAGCTTTCTTGGAGAGCAACATGGATGTCTCACTATCTTGAACCTGATCTACATTACTTCCTTTACCATTGCATACGGGGTACTCTTCTCCAATATTTTATCCGCGTTCTAAAGGAGAAACAAACACATCACATGTTTACAATGTAGTATATGAAACTAATTTTGGTAAACTAGTTCAGTAGTAAGGTGGACAGGATAACAACATGAAACAAACATATATCTATGTAGTATGGTCACTGTATGGTCTATATCATTCTAGTTTATGTTGCCAAATCAAGATAGATACAGTTCGAATCATATCTATTTAAGACAAAGAAGCATAGATAAAATATAAGTGTGGGAAACTACACAGCAATAACAACACTTGTAATGTGCATGGCATGAGAACAAAACTGTTTATTCAATTGAAACTGAAATCAACATAGAGCAAGTTACAACAGCAAACACGTTAAAGAAACAGGTTAAAACATACTTGTTGCACCATTGGAGTTTCAATTGCATCTTTCAAATTTGAAATTAGTTTGTATGAGTAAATACAGTGATGCAAGAGCAAAGTAGCAGGAACCATAGCTACAGAACCTGACCTGAGAACGATTCTTCTTCTGCTTTAAGCATTGACTTGGGGTTCGGATTGGTGGTCCTCGTGCTTTGGGCACTGTAGTTGCCTTACTAACTTCTCGTGTTTGGGTGCTCTGTGGTGGAGATGGTGTTGTGTCAACGAGAACTGGGTTACTATCTGCTGGGGTTGGGGTTAGAAGGGGTATAGCTGGTTCTCTGTCCAACTGGGTAGGGGTACAATCTGCGTGAGTCTCGGTTATGTGTGGTGGGCCTGGTTCTTGGGCAAGTACAACCGTGGTTCTATCTCCATCGACAGGTAGCACGATCTTTTCCGAAGACCGTGTTTTTACTCCCACAGATACTGCCATCACCCCCTCCAATTGAAATGGCTGATAAACAAGAAAAGTAATTGAATGTACATACATTGTAAGATAGACAGGTACAATTGATAGTAGGGAAGAAAATGGGGCATGAAATAATTTACATTTATGTTGTCTAACCAAACAGAATAGCAGGACATAATTTCAAATATATGATGCCTAATTAAACAGGATAGCATGACACAATTTCACATGTATGATGGCTAACTAAACATGATAGAATGACATACTTCAAAATATGATGACTATGTAAACAGGATGACATGATATAACTATACGATGTGTCTATTAAAGTGGTTGGCATGCCATAAATCACAAACATGTCGTCGATGCAAACATGATGGCATGATAATTCACGGATAGAATGACATAATTCAATATGATGACTATGTGAACGGGATGAGATGATATAACTATATTATGTCTTTATAAAATGGGTTGGCATGCCATAATTCAGATACATGATGTCCATGTAAACATCATGGCATGATATAATTCAAATATATGATTTATATACTAAGGAAGTGAGCAGAGGGCAATCGCATATATGATGTGTCAACTAAGAAGATGGCATTCAATATCATGTATATGATGTAAAAACTAAGTATTGAAATATAACATATGCATGATATGAGTAATATAACCCTGCCAAGTTTGAGCATACACCTCAGGGGGATAATAGGACTGGTCATCTGCCTCTGAATCCTCCTCTAAAGAGCTATCTGTAACCAGCAACATATCTGCTTCACCAGGTTGCATTGTCTGCTCTGAAGACCTTGTTTTCACTCCAGATTTCTCCATCACCAATTCAAATGGCTGATGCACAGGAAGAGCAGTTGAATATACAAACATTGTCAACAAAAACAATGAGAAATATAAAAAAGGACGGCGTGATATAATTCACATATATGACGCTTGGCTAAACAGCATGGCATTGCATGATTCACATATATAATGCCTTGCAACAAGATAGCATTGCATAATTCACATATATAATGTCTTGCAAAAAGATGGCATTGCATAATTCACATATATGGTAATTAGACACTAAATAGGTGGCATTCACACAAATCATGTCTAAACTAAGCAAATGACATAGCAATGCAAGATACCATATGCACGATATGAGCAACATAACCCTGCCAAGTTAGAGCATGCACCTCGGGGGGGATAGGACTGGTCATCTGTCTCTGAATCCTCCTCTGAGGAGTTATCTTCCTCTTGATTACGATCTGAAATGGGTGGAGGGGGGCTGCCTTTGCGCCCACCATGGAGCGACGTCTGCATGAAATTTAATTGCCACGCAAGGCTCGTCTCTTTTGCTCTACATGTTCAGTTCCATTGTGTACAATAACTGACATGCTTAGGAATAAAACATGGTGAGATTATGTAAGGAGTGCATGCACAAATCCAGAGTGAAGGTAGCAAATTGTGGACAGACCCAAAATCAATGATAGCAGGCAGATAATAGCTTTAGTTAAAAAATACAGATAATGGCTCCTTTAATGTTTGTTTGCATCCAACATGAAACTCATAGTAGACACCCGAGATTAACCAGATAGTAGACATATAGTACTGATTGCTGCCCCAATATGTACCCCACAACCATTTAAAAACTCAAGTTTCGGCATAAGTTTAGACCTGAGTCGGAGTCTAATAGGTGAACACGACGATAAAGTAGCATGTCATCATATTAAGCGATGCATAACATAAGCAGACACGAAAGAGTGTGACCTCTCTTGCGGACCTGTGTAGTCCTTGAGGTCATCTGCTTAGTTGATGATGGTAATGCAGTTGTCGTGGCTGCCGATGGCGGGGAAGAAGATCTGAGGCGGCAAAAGACAGTCTAGAGAGCGGATCCCTGCTGTGGTGAACCCTTCCGTCGTTGGAGCAGCTGAGCTGGGGTGGAAGACAGCACCTCAGGAGCAGGACAAACCACACAAGGTTTTCTTTGACACATATCTGTAACAAAAGTAATTCTGTAAGGGCTTGTTTGAATTTGAGGATTCTAACAATGCAGGGATGGGAAATAGATAGGAATAGGATAGGAATGCACGTGCAAAATAGAGAATTTAAAAACACATGATTTTTTCCAATCTGGGTGTTTGGTTCACAAGAATTGGAAGATCATAGGATGCAAAGAAGCATGGTGAGATTAAGTCAAACCACAAGAAGTGTACAACCTCTTTGGCAAAGCCATGTCGATCTCAGCGTGATTGGGTTGGCCGGTGAGGATGCTCTGACTGACTTGGCTGTCGGAGGAGGGGAAGAAGATCTTAGGCGTCTGGAGATGGAGTCCGAGGTACTGCTCCGCTGTGATGGAGGTTTCGTTGTTGGAGCAGCTCCGGTGAGTTGTACGACGCCGAGGCTGAAGCAGGACAAGAGAGACAACGTTAACCTGAGTGGAATTCTAATAACATCTCCAATATATGACGTAAAATACATAACCACAAAGTGCTAGATGTATACATCAGCCCCCCATCTCTGAACTTAACTGTCGAAACTGAATTTAACTGTCGAAACTATACTTAACTGTCGAAACTGAATTTTGTTGTCGAAACTAAATTTTACTGTCGAAACTGAACGCACTAGAGGTGAGGCTACAAGTCAGTCGACTGACTTTTTCATCTCTGGTCAGTCGATTTTGCAGCCGTTGGATACGAAATCAAGGGCCTGCAGTTCATCTTCAACCTCCACCCCCCTGAGTCGCCAGCCACCATCGGCCAAACAGCCGCCCCCTACCGACCGCGGCCAGCGGTGCGCCACCCCGCCCACCCCAAAAATACTCCCCACCGTCGGTCCGCCGTCGCCCCG
>LR738712.1:178353641-178371762 GCA_902687465.1 Secale cereale | reverse complement strand
CAAAAAACACTCACGAACACACAAGCCATTTGTCTAGGTTTGTATCTCTCACACACACCCACGTAGGTGGGGGACGTGCACGAAGAGAAGAGGTGCACACATGGCGCACGTACTCACGTCTCTTTCCCAACCACACCTGCGCGGGTACACGGTGGAGCTCATTTCTGTACGAAAAGGCAACCCACGTGGTAACTTGACACGTGTACTAGTTGTCCACTAGATGGAGGGAGGATCGTCTACCACGGGTGAACAAACAAATTGCGACTTGACGTGTTATGTTAAAAAAGAGGCAAACCATGTGGGGCCTACCTTAGAGGCAAGGCTCTATAAACTGGAGTACTTTTGATGTGTCCCGTCAACTCGCAGAACGAGGAGAAGCTTGCTTAGTATGCCGTCTCCACGGCCCACGGGCGCGGTGGCTCGCAGGATGAGGTGAAGCTTGCTTACTACGCCTTACGCCTGCTCCCTCGCCCACGCGCGCGGTGGCTCGCAGGACGAGGAGAAACTTTTACTACTCCCTCCGTTTACTCCTCATCCCTACTACCTTGGTTAGAGAGATTATCATATTGTTTGGAATATATATGTCCTTTAGTAGATTTCAATATGAACTACTAGTACATACTCCAAACACTTATGTATATAGACGTATTTTAGAGTGTAGATTCACTCATTTTGCTCCGTATGTAGCATAAAGTTGAGACACTTATTTTGGAACGGAGGGAGTACATATTTGCTATGATCTGTCAATCATTGAGATGCAATAGCATGCATGTTAGTATCCTTTGTATTTGATGAAATGTCGCAACGGGCAACCTTGGACGCAAGATACATGTAACAGAAGCTGGAAGCTTCATAGCATTGTACTATCTCGCTGACAAATTACAATACGTACTATACAAGTAATTCCTCCATTCCTAAATATAAGTATTTGTGGATATTTCACCATGAACCACATATGGATGTATATAGATGCATTTTAAGTGTAGATTCTTTCATTTTGTTCCGTATGTAGTCCACCTAGTGGAATCTCTACAAAGACTTATATTTAGGAACAGAGGGAGTACTATGTAAAGAGTTAGGTGTCGCACGGTGTCCAGAAAATATGGTGATAGTGTGAGGTGGGCCATGTAATCACTGAGCCTGCGTGTTTTCACTTCTCTTGCACTCCTCCGCCATAAGAATGGAGAAAATTGCAATCAAGTAGTACCTCCTTTCGCCGAAAGCGTGGACCATCTAGCAGTCCTACCACCTCAGTAATAATGACCAATGAGCCGTCAAATCACATAGACCTAGCAGTAAGTTGGACGGACGAAGCAACCATCACTCTTGAATCCGCTTCTCCCTTCAATGCAGGCGCCTGTGAGAGGTCGTGTCCGCTCTGCCCGGGCATGAATGCGGCACCAATTCTTTAGAGCGGCGCTGACCATTTCGGGCGGGAAGCGCGCGCGGCGATGGAGGGGCTTTGGGTGGGCCAGGCTTGTCAGGAGCGGGCGTGGCAGCTGTCCGCCTGTCCCTACCGGACGCCCGGAAATGAGAGGATGCACCGACTCTCGCAGCTAAAATCGTACACTACACATCATCTCTCTAGATCGATTTGTCGCTCTCTCTAACACACACACATGCTGTTAAACACACACACGCACACGCACACGCACACGCACACACAAGTTCATAGAATAGGAAAATCGTGCGAGTGTGAAGCCACAAGAAGTGAGATACAAATGGAGTACATACAAGAAGAGAAGAGGTGACGAATATTCCATCAAACCTGGACCGAGGAGTAGTACTCCCTCCGTCTAGGTGTTAAGTCATCCTACGGAAATCAGATATTCCCAAAATGTTTAGGCGTCGTCCATTAACTTCGCATCTCAATCCCCTCCTACCTCGTTGCTAGCGAGCGTTGTTACTTAGGGAGCGTTTGGATCCTTAGCAAGAACAGCTTATAGCATAGCCGGGCAAGGTTAGGCGTTTGGAACTGTTAAAATATTTTAGCTTTTGTGGGCCAGCTAGCTTGGGTGGGCTAGAAAAACCTTGTTAGCTCAGGAGAGCCAGATCGGCTCGCTTCCGACGGCAAACTTCGCGTAGTAGTAACATAGACTAGTAACATATGCATGTTGTACTAGTCCAAGTTACTCACCACTATGACTAGCCTAAGCAATGTAACCAAACACTCCTTACTCTGCCTTGTTATCTCCCCCGGAAACCCAATGCATGGAGCGCAACTACGCGTTGATCAGTCAAGAAATCAAAGTCGGCTTGCATGCGAGTTAATACGTGGCCCTGCATGGTAGCTAAAATGGCATCTCTTAGGGCTTCTTTGATTCCAAGGATTCTCAAAAGGAATTTTGAAGGATTCAATTCCTTAGGATTTTTTCTTATGTGGGTTGTTTGATTCATAGGATTCTAAACCATAGGAACTTTTCCATAGGATTCATTTGCACTAGATTTCATAGGAAATTTTCAATCCACACTAACCCCTTCGAAAGAACCCTACGTTTTTTCTGTGCATGATCAAACACTCATAGAATCATGTAGGATTCAAGATGACATGCCACCCCAATCCCACGTATTCCTATTCCTGCGTTTTGGAAATCCTACGAATCAAAGAGGCCCTTAGTTGTTTGGATTAATTGTTTCGTTTAGAGACAGAAATCAGGGCTTTGATTGGAGGAATGACCGGTCAAGTTTATCCTTCTCCTCCAATTTGCTTGCACCTTGGTCCCGATGCACCTTCTAACGTGACTTATTACACCTAGACGGAGGGAGTCGTACGAGATACGGTGGCACACTGACTTAGTTCGAATACAAGTGCCCAAAATTGAGTGCAAGTTATAATAAGGATTCACTTAAAATAGTATGTGAGCGAACAGAGGGATCAATTGGACAGTGTTCCCGAGCAGTAGAGAGATGTGTGAGGTAAGATACACCGTGGCGCTTTTAATTTTTCTTATTAATTTGTTTGTTTCACCCTCTAACTGGTGGGACCCAACGTACTACGTGGAGAGAGGTAAGGTGACTAAGGCTGCATTATTTCTGCACCACTGTGGATAGTCTTACCACCAAAGCCACATGACACGATTATGATTTAAATCCCAATGGCTCCCACACAAAAAAAATAGGGCATGCTTGTCACACGAATGCAGGAATGTGTAAAAGGTTATTTTCCTCTCATTGGACATAACGGGAGGGTTGTGTAGCTGGTTAGCCTGTTCGCTCATCAAACTTGAGGTCCCGGGTTCGATAACTACACTTGAGCATAATTCGTGCCAGGAGGATTCTTTGACTGGTCAAAATGGATGGATACGGAGCTATACGATCTCGTAGTGACTGTATAATCACCTCATCACGTATAAGCTGCAGCCTCGGCGCTTGTTTTCTAGGGTTTGCACTCTTCACACTCTCTCTAGTATATATATACACGCTGGAGCCTCAGCGCTTGTAGTTGCTCTCTTCACACTCTCTCACCCTCTCCAGATCTAAACAAGACTTTGTTTGCCTCTCTCTCTCCCCTCAGTGATGGTCTGCTTGTAGTTGCTCTCTTCACACTCTCTCACCCTCTCCGGATCTAAAAAAGACTTCATTAGCCTCTCTCTCCCCTCACTTCTGGTCAAAGAGCCAGCAGGATCCGTCCGCCAGGAAGGGAAGGAGGCTTAAAGTTGTCGCCGTCGGCGAGGGAGGGCATCCACTATCGGCGCAGTTGTTCACTTTCACCCAGTGGCTGCGCGGGAGGGCCTACGACCCCTTCTTCTTCGCCGCCGTACATTGTGTGGGTCGAACGGCCTCCGGTCGCCCACCGAACCACACCCCAAGAACCTTAAGGTATAATTTACTTATTCTACATGCATTGCTCTAGCTGCATGTGGGCTTTTTCCGCTTCTGCACTCGAATCTAGGTGTTGGATCAAATAGGAAAGTAGTGGGGAAAGTTGTATACCATGAATCTAGGACGTGGTTCAAAGAGGAAAGGAATGGGGGAAAGTAGTGGGAAAAGTTGTATATCATGAATCTAGGACGTGGTTCAAAGAGAAAAGGAAGGAGGAAAGTAGTGGGGAAAGTTGAATCGCACGAATCTAAGACGTGGTTCAAAGAGGACATGAATGGGGGAAAGTAGTGGGGAAAGTTGTATAGCATAAGTCTAGGACGTGGTTCACAGAGGAAAGGAAGTGGGGAAAGTACTAGTACAGACTGGCTATCCAGCACCTACGTTGGTCGGAAAGGGAAAACAATGACAAACGACATACGCACATCTGTAACGAACTGATCTTTTGTTTTGGGGGACAAGGCTGTAGAGTTTGAGCAGGACTAGATTTCATGCTGTCACATAGGGAAAGGTGTCTAAAGATAACAAAACTGGGACCAACACAAATATGCTCCTTGGTTGTTTGTTCTTTGTTGCAACAGACTGTGCATCACCCGAGTACATCGGTAGATGTACATGGTGCTGGTGCGTCCACTGTCCCGTGCAACTCTTTAGCTATTGTTAATCTAAGGCCCTGTTTGGTTAAAAACTCCCTAGTCCCTACCTGCTTGGTTCCAGGGACTAAACATGGACTAGAGGTTATTAAATGACATGCTAAAAGACCATGTTACCCCTAGTAATGAACTAATAGAGATAAGGTGCGATGCGTGGCTGGGACAACTGTTGGAAAAAGTCCCAAAAAGACTCTCCCTCCGGGTCTTCTTTCTTTAGTCCCAAATGCCCACTTTTAGTCCCTAAAAGTCCCTCCTGTTTGGTTTAGATGGGACTGACACGGAGTTTTTTTAGTCCCTCCACCAAAATGTCCCTGTAAACAAGCACCCAATAATAATGCCGCTGGAAAATTGATGCAATGCCACAGTTAAAAGCAAATTACATGTTTAACGAATTTTATTGTTAATATAATCTCTCTGTTAATATTAATCAATGCAACCGTTTGAGAAAAGCTACTATCTTGCTTTCTTTCCCATTTAGATAAGGTAGATGCTTCTTTTTGTTGGCTTCTGTGTCATCCACCGTTATTGACCACTAGTTGTTTCTTTGCACCTTTGTGTAAACATGGTTATCTACTTCACCTCGTTGCCATTGTAACCTTTTGTTGCACTACACAAAACACTTTTGTTTTAAGAGTGTTTTGTGCAGTTCAACCAAAATGTCACACCGACAACGTTGCTTGATTGCTTGATCTTAGTGGAACTGCAGAAGAGGAGATCTTACTTCCTATCCGTGTTGGCAAATTTGGTTCAGATCTTCTTCTTGTGAGTTGTTTGAATTTTGCATCATGAGAAGTCAGTACTATCCTTCTTTCACATGATTTTGCAGTGTGCTTTCATATGTTGTGCTACTTGTACGGTAATGTTGCTTGATTTTAGTGAACTGCACAAATGGAGACAAGACTTCCAATCTATATGTGCACCGCAATATCCCATTGAGGTAAGATAAGGATATTTCACAACTGTTGGCCTGTATTTTGCCACTTTCATCAGAAAATTAATGTCATTGTTTAGTGTTATACTTGTGCAACCTAATTGACATGCCAAATCTTACATTGAAGGTGAAGCTTGTCTATTATTGAACCAAGTGATGAAGGGGAAGAACAAGCAGAAGAAAAACAAAAATCAACTCCTGGTGCTGTAAAGAAGCACTGGAACTGTGATGACACAAGTAATGATATAGTTTTGCATCTTAATTTATTGCTATGGTTGGAATAAGCAATTGTTTTTCCACTGATTTGATGCCACTCTTAATGTAATACGTAATTATCTCTACTTGTGCAAACAGGGATCTTCTTTGAAGATACCATATATTTTAGTGGAACCGCAGCAGAAGATGTTGGAAACATTAATCTAATCGAGGAGTATATAGTAAGTATGGCCACCATAGTAGATAGCAACAGATGGTTCCGGAGAAGTGCTTCATCTGTATGCTCTACACAATAAGCCTCCTGACAAAGGTTGGTACTCGCCCACTGATTTCATCCATATGATTGAGCTTTGTCATCTCTATTGGTGTTGTGCTACTGTTTAGATACTGTCATCAAAAAGTGGTATTGTCCTTGAGAAGTGCTTCATCTGTGCTGTTTTAAATATTTCCTTTCCTTTTTTTCGAGCAAACAGGGATGCTAGCATTTAATTATTTTCTTGTCTTTGCACAACAGGATCATCCTCTTCTGAGGCCTTGTTCGGTTGAGGTGGTTTTTGAAGGGGGATGGCAGGGTTTGAGGGGGGTTAGATCCCCTACAAGCCAAAATCCTCTCCAATCCACTCCAATCCCCTTGGGAGGAGGATTAAATGAACAAGGCCTGAAGAAGCATATGGAGTACGTGAAGTGACTAGTTCCGATTATGCCAGGATGAAGAAGCCATGTATATCTTCTCATCAGAAGGAGCAGTTGAAGGATGGTTACATTACCCCCCACAAGACCAAACTAACTTCAGCTCAGAAGGACTGACAAATCTCCATTTTCTTGTTGTGATGCGCGAGTACAATGTTGTTCTAGGATTCTTTCCGGTGAGTACCATTTTTCTAAAAGTGTGCTCTACATGGACCATGTAGGTGTCTGTTTAAATTGTCAATTCATAGTAAAATTTGCTTTATACTAATCACCTTTTTTGTATTTGTGCAAACAGGGGTGCTCAGCTCGATTTCAATGGGAACTGCACAAAATATTCATGAATACATCGAATCATTCATTTCCACCATAAGAAAGGAGGTGCTGATAAGTTCAAGGCGTTGCAACATATAAGGGCAAAATCATACAAGCTACGCGCGAATTTGGTTGATTTTGGTGGAACTGCACAAAAAGAACAGCTGGTTTATTTAGCACGAGGTGCCATGTCAATGTCTGAACTGATGGCAAACCCTGCCCATTCCACAATCGTAGGCATTTGATATTTTGGAATGGGAAAACCTTGTCAAATTTTGCTCATTGATTTTAGCAAGAAGACATGTGTTTGATATTTTCAAATGGGACGCCCCTTGTTGTCAGCAGCGTCGATCCATTTTTTCTTTATTCTTTAGTTGTGAAGTAAATATTGGCTCTGACATGTGAATCGCTGAGATGCATAATCATCTATTGTTTTGAATGTTCTCTATGAATTGTTAGGCATGTGTGTTTGATTGCAATGTACATGAACGCTAAAAAGCTGCTCAAACTCTTTGTACTCCTTCTATTCCTTTTTACTTCGCACATTGTGAAAGTGCATATTTTTTTCTATAACATTGGTCAAAGTAGAGATACTTTGACTGCAGACAAAACTTGTATGCAGACTAGAAAGGACCGGAGGGAGTACATGTGAAACTGCTGCAAACGAGGTGATCACCCTGGGAATAATGCTAGTACGTATTGTTTTGCATGTTCATCCAATGCCAGTGATACAAGAATTCGAACTATTTGAAATAAATTCATTCATACACTGTCAGATTTCATATAAACATGTCAGATTTCATTACATTTCATACATTCTTCAACTAAAAAGGGGTGCGCTGGAGGTATAATTAATTAACTAAAGCCACCCACCTGTGTCCGGCTGAGCTGAACAGAAGCTTCAGTGACTTAACTGCAGGTGTAGTTGCGTAACTGACATGTGGCCCAGATGCCTGTTGGTCCCACGTGTCAGTCAGCCAACTGCACCAGCAGTTAAGTAGAAGCAACGTCCTTCTCCAACATAGCTCTCCGACTCCACGTCGCCGCCAAGAAGCTAACCGACCGTCAGTGGTCAACCCGCCTAGCTTGTCATAGCGATTAGGGCAACTAGGAGCCCAATGATCAGGATCCCCACATGACAAACACCTTTCTTCTTGTCATTCTTCTTCTTGAAGTTCGTGTGTTGCACAACCTTGTTCTTCCCATCAAACTTTGCTTTACCGTCAAACTTGCCCTTATTCTTGAACTTGTGGGGCTGGAAGTTCTTCTTCTGTACCAGATCGACATTAGATCCTCCCTCAATTCCTCGAGCACGTGTGTCCTTTGCTCTCACCTTTTCTTCCACATCAAGAGTGCCAATGAGATCCACGAAGGAGGAAGCTTATTGATGATACCTCTGGCAACAAACTTGTCCGGTAGCATACAACTGAAGTGCTCAAGTTCTCTAGCAAATGACGTATCTCATGAGCTTGCTCAACCACGGAGCGCTCTTCAATCATCCTGTAATCATAGAATTGCTCCATGATGTACATCTTAGTGCCAGCAACCGGAGGGTAGCAGCGGTGGCCTTACTTGGACCCGAGCGGCTGCGACCTACCGTGTTCTACTCTTCCTCATTTTCTGTGTGGCGCGGCCTCGTTGGCAGCGGGGTGGGGCCTCGGCGGAGCCGGCGATGTCCTCTATCTCATTGCCAGTGGACGGCGCCTCGGCGAAGCAGGGGAAATCCTCCCCCTCGTTGCTGGCAGGGTGGGGCCTCGGCGGAGCCGGCGGTGTCCTCTGCCTCGTTGTTGGTGCAGCGGGGCCTCGGGAGAGCAGGGCCTCGTCGATGCCAGCGGAGTGGGGACTCGTCGGAGCCGGCATTGTCCTCTGCCTCGTCCTTGGTCTCGCCAAACAGCGCCTCGCCCGCTTCATCGCCCTCTTTGTAGGCGGCCGCAGCCTCCGTCACCCGCATGCGGTACCGCCAGCGCTCGAGGCGGCCCTCCTGGGCGGAGCGGTATGAGTCGAGCAGTGCCTCCTGCTCCGCCCGCTCCGCGGCGATTTGCTCCTCCGCCTATAGGTGCTCCTGGAGGAGATGGTGGTTGTAGGCGGCGGCGGCCTACGCCTCCCGGAACTGCTCCTCACGCTTCTGCCTCACCATGTCCATATATTGGGCACGGGCCTCGCCGATGGTCATGGTGCAATGCACCGGCGAGGATGGCGCTGAGGAGGGGGTTGGCGCCGGATCATCGACTACCATGTTCTCCATTGGGACGTCGTCGTCCTCCGGCTGCCTGGCGGACAGCCAGTCGGCAGCAATGGCTGCCATCTCCTTGTGGTCCGTCGTCCGCCTGTCCCGAAGAGCGCTGGAGCGTGAGGAAGCCATGGTGGGCAGTAGTGGTGTGGACAGGAGAATAGGAATGGATGCGGATGACTGCGGCTATGGCTGGCGCAGGAGTTTATATAGCAATGGTGGGCGGCGGAGGGACGGACGTGTGGCGCCGGAGTAGCCGCCTTGGCAACCGTGTATCATTAATGTGGGCGACAGAAGGACGGACGGACGGCACTTGTGTCGTTTGAAGGTGGAGCAATCGCATGCACCGGGAAGCGGGGTGGGCGGCGCTGACCGTTTCGGGCGGAAAGCGTGCACGGGCGAGGGAGGCGGTCTGGGTGGGCCAGGGCAGTCAGACTCGTGCTTAGCAGCGGGTCGGTCCAGCAGCCGGACATGCTGGCTCGCCATCTACCTCGTCGAGCTGAGCGACGACAACCAGACGATGGACGTAGCTTCCGACCAGGAGCCGGCGCCACTGTCCAAGCCGGTTCATGCCGTGTTCACCATAGAGCTGGTGCGGCCGCACTTCGACGCCCTAATGGCGAAAGAGCTACCAGCACAGGAGGACATGTGCTGCAACTTCTGTCTCCTCAATGAGCACCGGTGAACAAGCGAACGACAATGTCGTCGCGGACATGTGGCCCTATGATCCTGGCTTCCTGAATGAGCAGCGGGAGATGTATCACCATCTGTAGGGCCCGCGAGGCCCTCACCATCGTCCTTCGAGTTGTTGCGCTCGCCGTGGCACCGCCGTCTCGCGTTGTCAACATGGTCAACGGACATGAGGTGAGGAGATGACTTTACTTGGAGTGGATGACAATGGGGACCCACCAGGGCCATAGCCGAACGTACAAAAGTGCCTCCTTATTAGTATATAAAACTATAATTTTTTTGCTTGCTCCTGGTTTCCTGACATCACAGTCCCACACCATTGTTAACCTATATAGTCAATAAACGAGAGAATTGGACAAGAAGCGGTCGACAGCTGGGACCAAGCAACTCGAGCAGTATTTGTGTTTTTGAGGTGTGGGCACTGCAGAGTTTTTCTTGAGCGATGTTTAGCCCAGATATTAATTTTTCTCCTCTGAACAACAACGAAAACATTGCTGCAGCTATTAACTGGGCGGGTTGTGGCCCGTCTAGCCTAGGCCAGATATCCAACTCAGATGTTATTATTTTTCAAGCTGAAAATGGCTAGAACAGCTATACTTTTTTTAGGAATACCCAGGCAAGGTCATGTTGTTATTCTCCGCCCCGCTCGGCTGCAAATCTTCCCTAGGAGGGATGCATTAGGCTTAACAAGAAAATGGGCTTTAAGAAATAATAAATGGAATCTAATTATAAAAACTGGGCAGTAACTATAAAAAATGCACCAAACACGTAATTACTTTATAAAATATTATTTTTAAATATTGAAAATTTTAATTTCATTAAATTGTTGCGAGCGCAATGTTTTGTTGGATTTTTACGTAATATAAATTTATATTGAAATTGTATTTAATCTGAGTAGAAATTTCGGGATAAAAATATTTCGGATCCCATCAAAATGTGGAAAATTTTATTGAATTCTGTTTTGAACGGTTGGTTGAAATGGACAGTACTTTTAACAAACTGTAAATGGGTTGTAGTAAATTCCATTAGAATTCAAAAATTGGCTGCACATTCTTACAAATCTCAAATGGGCTATAAGTTCTCTACCACACACTTGTGGCCTTACTAAGTTGACGCGTCCCCTAAAAAAAGAGTTGACACGTATGCAAGGCTTTGTCAACTTATAGTCAACACACGGTTCTAGCAGCAGTGGCCGTTGGATGTCCATCCAACAGATACCGTGCATCTTCTTCAATCTTAGATATTCTAGCTCCACCCACCCAAAAAATGATTCCTCCCCCTCATATCTGGGGCGCACCGTTTCGGAAGCTAACCTGTGGTCCTACTAAGTTGACGCGTACCAAGGGCTTTGTCAACTTAGTCAATATAAACGATTCTAGCTGCAGTGACCGCACGATATCCATCCAACGGCCATCGTGCTTCTTCAACCTCTGGTCTTCTTGCTCCAGCCGCCCAAAGCAGCGCTGGTCGTGCCGCCTGCTCCTGCCTCCCGTGGCCGGCTGTGCCACGCAGGCCTCACCGCCCCTACTACTCCCAGTGCTGGCCAAGCCATCCCTCTATTCACCCAAAACCCCTGTTATTTTGCGGCGATGACAGCCTCACACCGCAGCCGAACCAGTGAACCCTCGTACCCCTCTTCGCGCGGGCTTCCACTGCCGCGTCTTCCCCGGCTCCGCGTCGTCCCCTTCCTAGGCCTCGCCTTCGTCAACCGCCCTGGTGCTCTCAGCGCGGCGTAGTCAACGTGGTCAAGGAACGGCTTCCATCGGACATGGACTGTACGTGGAGAGGTTGACAACTGGGTCCGCGACGACAACAAGGAAGTGCCTCCTTATTATGCGGAAAATAATGATTCCTCCACCAGACAGCAGGGACCCACCGGACGGGCCACCGTATTTCACGAAAAAAACATCCCCCGGACTGTTGGGACCCACCGGACGGGCCACCGTATTGCGCAAAAAAACGTTCCCCCTGCTGTCATCTCGGACCCACCGGAAGTGCCTCCTTATTACGCACAAAAAAATGAATACTCCTCCTGCTGGTTGGGACCCACCTTGGTGGGAGGCTGACTTGTGGGCCTACTAAGTTGACGGGGACGGAGTGCTTTGTCAGCTTAGTCAATATGAACGATTCTAGCTCCAGTGACCGTACGATGTCCATCCAACGGCCGTAGTGCTTCTTCAACATCTGGTCTTGTTGCTCTAGCCGCCCAAAGCAGCACCGGTCGTGCCGCATGCTCCTGCCTCCCGTGGCCGGCTGTGCTGCCGTGGAGGCCTCACCGCCCCTTACTATTCCCACCGCTGACCAGGTCATCCCTCTACTCACCCACACCCCCTGTTATTCTGCGGCGACGGCAACCTCACACCGCAGCGAACCAGTGAACCCTCGTACTCCTCTACGCGTGGGCATCCAATGTCGCGTCTTCCCCGGCTCCGCGTCGTCCCCTTCCTAGGCCTCGCCGTCGTCCACCGCCCTAGTGCTCTCGGTGCGGCGTGGTTAACGTGGTCAAGGAATGACTTTCATCGGACGTGGACTGTACGTGGAGAGGCTGACAGCTGGGTCCATGGCCGCAGCAAGGAAGTGCCTCCTTATTACGCGCAAAATAATTATTCCTCCACCTGACAGTGGGGACCCACCGGACGAGCCACTGTATTTCGCGAAAAAATGTTTCCCCCTAACTGTTAGGACCCACCAGCTACATCTTCGCACGCAAGGAAGTGCGTCTGGGCAAAAAACACGATTCGCCCCCCCTGACTACTGGGACCCACCAGCTACATCTTCGCACGCAAGGAAGTGCGTGACAGTCGGGACCCACCTGGTCGAAGCGTACGTAGCATTGTCATTCTGGTCGCAAACGTGTACGTACATACTGGTCGATGTAGAGGCACGCATGTGTCGTAGAAGAGGCGCACATGTAGCATGTACACGTACGTACATCGGCCAGTGTGCAAGAAAGAAAATACGGCCATGTACGTACATACGGGCAGGGTCTCGAACGCCTACTCGCGCATACGTACGGCCAGGGCTCGTGTACATGGCGGGGTCGGAACGGAGAAACAACGTCGTCGTCCTGTTCATGAGGAGCCAACCAGCTGGGTCGGAACGGAATGCGTCGTCATGTTCATGAGGAGGGCTTGGACGGAACAGCCGATGGAAACGAGGCCTCACGTACCGCAGAACGGAGGAAACGGCATTGTGTTCGACCGGCCATGGTCGAAACAGGACCATGTTCATCGGGAGGGGTCTGGCTGACCGCAAAACGGAGGAAATGGACGTCCTACGGTCGAAACGGGGGTCCTGTTGATCGGGAGGGGTGTGACGTACCACAAAACGGAGGAAACAGACTTGTGTTGGAGCGCTACGGTCGAAACTGGGTTCCTGTTTATTGGGAGGGGTGTGGCGTACCGCGGAACGGGACTCCACGGGATACTGTTCATCTCCACCGTCGACCCCCTCCAGCCTCCATGGGCTACTGTTCATCCACCGTCGACCTCCTCCAGCCTCCACCTGCGACTGTTCATCCACGGGCTCCTGTTCGTCCAGCCTCCACGGCGCGCAAAGCCTTTGATCCTGACGCCATGGTGGGCTCGGTGATGACCTTCGTCCTGCTGTCCTGGCGGTCTTGGTCTCGTTGCACCGAAATGGAAACCTTTGGCAGATTCCTCGGGACTCTGCGTCTGAGCCCGCTTCCTTAGCACCAAAGAGGAAACTAATGTACTGCGCCCGCTGGTGCCCGCCTGGCCTTGGTCGTCATGGCTTGTGTCATGCAATCGTGAGGTGGGGGTTGCATAGAGTTCTCCGCTCCTCTGGAGCCAGCCGGACGAGGCTTGCTCTTCTAGAGGTCTTGGCGTCGTTTGCCCCGCGAGGCTTGGCCCCTCGCGAGGGTCTTGAGTGCCGATGCTGAAGATGGGCCGCACCAGGCCTGGAAAGGAGCCACGTCGTGGGCCGCGGGTAGGAAAGTCTAGGTACCCTGGTTCGCAGAACGCCGACAGATGCAGGTGTCCTTCTCAGGCTCGGTCTCGCCGATCTTTCCGATGAAGACATGAATTCCGCCGAAGGGGACCCGGTACCTGTATTCAATTGAATCGGCCTCGGGGCCCCAGCCAGCGTCGTCGATGTAGAGCGTGCCGCGAAGACTCTTGGTCATCCTGCCAATGGTGTATCCCTCGATCCCTGGGAAAGAGCCCTTCAAGAACTTGAAACAACCATGCGCCGACCCCACGGTAGGCGCCAACTGTCGTGGTTTTGTCATGGCAGATGTCCTAGTGAAATGACTTATGTGTGAAACCATTGCAACGGAGATTAGCTTGACGGGGTTGAACGGGGTTTACCCGGGTTCGGCCCCTCACGGTGGAGGTAAAAGCCTACTCCTACTTTTGTTACTATTGCTTGAGTATCGATTACAAGGGAGCGGATTCGCTTGACCTAGGTATGGATTGATTGGAACTTGTCCCTCCTATGTTGGGGACTCGCCTTTATATATAGGTCAAGGCCACCGGCTTACAAGAGTCCGAGTCGGGTTACGATACGTGACCGAGCCATACTCTAAGTCGCCCTGTATTACAAGGTAGATCATTACATGGCGGGTTACACACACACGCACGCACGCACGCACGCACACTACTTGTGACTCAACTGTCATGACCAAATCGATGTCAGAGAGAGGTCTCACGCTAATATATATGCACTATGCTAAATTCTAGTGTTTTAAAATGTAAATATAATATTTGTTTCCTTTCAGAAATATAAATAAAAGTAATAAAACAATAAAGTGCATAACAATATGTGGGCCAGCCTATTTAAGAGGCGCCAGAGGCAAGCTTCTGCTCGAAATAACGAATTAAGGACTACTCCTTTCAAAGATCACCCCCACCTCTTCGGGTTGCTACAAGTGGCGTACAACATGCGCGCCACTTATCGCAACCTGAGAGTTTTTTTTCGTACATCCGTTTATTCAAAATATTTTATCTCTTAAACTGTGCGTCCAAATCTCGAACCATTTTCACCATGGGATTCCCTGCATCGAGATTTTCAAAACTAGATCCTATGTTGATTTGTTTTGACGAACTTTTTTTTCACGAAAAAAACGGACAAGAAAACATGTATTTTGACGCATTTTTTTATTTTTTTATCCAAAAGCTAAGGAAGTCGGGTGGAAAAACAAAAAGTCAAAAAACCCAGAAAAACTCCGTTTAAAAAGTCAAAAACACATGCGAAAAAAAATCCAGAGGAAATACCCAGAGCGCGATACATGGCGCCGGCTGAGAGCGCATCAAGTAACGCACTCTCAGAGTGATCATTGGAAGGTTTCTGAAGGAGCGCTTGGCAAATAGTTGTTCTCGCTTTTGCTTAATCTCCCATAAAGACTCGCCCAACTGGGTTGGCCCAGCAGCACGCAAACAATGTGAAAAATCAAACAAAAAATCATGTGCGCGCGACGAGTGGAACCAGGGACCTCGCACTTGTGATACTCGTCGTTAGCAGTGTGGGGCATAAGAAATATAAACCGTGATTGATATTTTTTTTGAAATTTATGCTTTGAAATATGTGAATATATTCTGAAACGCATATGTTTTAAAATATTGTGATTTGTTAAAAGCTCAAACAATTTTTAAAAACATGATTTTTTTTTAAATTCCCCAAGAATTTATTGAATTAGCTTTGAAAACATGAACATTGTTTTGAATTTCTGAACAAAATTGAAAACTAGAACATTTTCTATATTTGTGACATAATTTATAAATTTAAATATGTGATTTTTTTAAAAAGAAGCAGACAATTTTCTGAATCTAAATCCTTTTTAAAATTTCTGAATATGTTCCCACGTCCGAGAATTTCTGAATATATTCCGACTACTTAGGCTTTTCCAAAGTCGCGCCCTCGGATTCGCGGTGGGCTGGATTACATCGCATGTAAAGTAGGTAGTGGGCCATTCAGACCCAACTGCGGGAAAGTGTTAAGCGAACGCTAAAAGAAAAAAAGGAAAAAAGCTCAGTCATTCGTTCCGCGGCCGCTTCTTCAGCACAGGCACGGCGATCTGTCCCACGGCGGCGATGGCGCTCTCCTCCTCCAGGCCACACCACCTCATCCGCCGCTTCCACGCTTCCGCGCGGGCTCTGTTGCGGGTGGAACCGCACGAGTTCTCGCAGCCCAGCGACTACCTCGGGAGCTGGGGGGAGCGCGCCCCCGCCACGGTCGCTGCGGGCGGCGGCGACACACGGGAGGCTTGGGCACGGCTCGAGCGGCTGCGCAAGGGGTACGCGCGCGAGGTTGGGGAGCTGCGGCGTCAGTACGCCTACGAGGCGCAACTGCTGGAGGCCGAGCGCCAGCGCAAGGCGGAGGCACGTGCCGAGGCGGCCCGCGTCGCCAACGAGGAGCGCAAGGCCGCCAAGGCTGCCGCCGCGCAGACCAGGGCCGCCGAGCGCCGCGCCTTCGAGCTCGATTTCCGCCAGGCCCTCGTAATCCGCCCTCTCCTTCCTTCATTCCTCTCCTCCGTTTCATCTTTGCATTGTACTTGTTCGACGAATTGCCCCATCCATTTCGGCCTTAACGGAGAGCGCGATTCTTACCGATTAGCGTTTCCTTAACTTGCCATATGAACCTCTTAAAACAAACAAGTAAGCATCTTACTTGCCATATGACTGTCAACCTTGATTCAGCTCATCATTGTTTTCGTGCCCAATAAAATGCATCCCTGGGCACCGATATGTCAGGCCTGTAAAGCTAAATATGATCTATAATACGCATATAACGCACATGTGTTGATGCGCAGATGAAAGAAAGAGCTCAAAAGCTGGAGAGCTGGAGGAACAAGGAGAAGCTGAAAGCACAGAAGAAGGCGGAGCACAGGGAGCTCTTGCGCAGGCAGAGTTCTGTCTGGGTTGCTGAGGATAAAATGGAAAAGAAAATTCTCGAGGCTATCATGCATACCACCCCTCTCTGAGGTTTATGCTGTGAGGTTAGTTCATCTTTTATCTCTGGTAATTAGTGTACTGTGAAAACAATCGACCATTTAACTATTTCAAACTCAACATATGGCATCAAAACACTACCTAAGTTCCTATACTTTAGCTTTCAATTATCAAATTTAGTATGTACTTAAAAAGAAGGATTTTCTGACTGTTTAAATATTAGTTCGGCGAGGCCCACCTACTGCCTTGTATGTACAAACGCCTAGATGCGCCTGAGTGCTGTTTAAGTGCTCATTGCACTAGGTGGGGACAGAACACTCGCTCAGCTCTTAGCGCTTTAAAAAAAACCTTGATTGAGATACTTAAGTACCATAACTAACAAATGAAAGCTCAATATTGATTCCAGACATGCTTGGCTGTATGATGTATTCTAGCAATGAGGAATGAGATCCTTCGAGTAAAGAAACAAATAGGATGAGGTTGTGGAAGCCGTGTGCATTATTACCATAGATTAAAATCGCGGGCGAAAAGACCGCTATCGCCGCATGAAATCTGCCCCGTGATTTGTTTCCTTCCCAGAATCGCGGCAGATCGCGCCGCAATAGCCGGAGATCGCGCCCTTTCTTCATTAACCATCGCTGCAAATTTTCCTTGCACAATTTCCCTTCGCCTGCGATTTTAATCTATGATTATTACCTTCTAGTCTTGGTTCCAACTAGTTTTAATATAAATTATATCCTGTAAAATGTAGAACTGTTGCAAAGTTGCTAGGAAAGAATAGAAAACTTATGGAGTTCAAAAGATCCAAGCTTAGCAAGTTTTACCAACGTAGTGTTCATAGTGCAGTAAATGGGCTAGTGAGTGACTACATTGCATACTGCAGTACAATAAAATCTTATGTTATACTTGCTCTAGGGCTATTGATAGCCGGTAGCTCAGGCACTTAACTTTCAAATTGTATGTGTGAAGAAATAAATAAAACTACCGCAAATCTAAGTTTATCAGCAAATTCAGTATGCATGATATCCTTTGAGCTTCCTAAAAGGTTGAAGTGGTCGTAACTGCGGCCAACAGCAAAATAAAGTATATTTTGTAGCATGATTCTACAATAGGATGTCCCAGAGTACAGGTGCTCTTGATCCCAAGGTTGCTTAACACAGCAGGTGTAGAGTACCTCTGTGCAGTTACATAACAACTGTCTGTTGCCTAAGTTTGATGCATATTCTGTTTGTATCAACTTGATGGTAAATTTCTTACAACAGTACCGTGACTGTAGAGTGCACGATACTGTGCTGATTTTGTTTTTCCTACTTTTCTTTACTTGAGTTAGCTGAATGCTGAAACGTCATAGTAAGTTTTCCACACTTGGTAGTACAGGCCTTTGCACAGCTCTTCTCTGCAAATGGGTCTTTCTCCATTTGCTGTCATTATCTTCTCAAGATGCTTTGATGCCTTTTCCCTCTTGAGATCTTCGATGTGTTTCCTTTTTGAACTAAATTATGGCCAGCTTCTTCCACATACTGATGGGCATCGTCGGTGCAGGTCTGCAGGAAACTGGATGATGTATCCTGGACAGTAGAAATGAAGCTTGTTTGCCATTCCCTCTTACGAACTGCTATATCGCAGTTGTCTAAGGAATAACGACAATTCTGCTAGCCTCAAGTTTTTTTTT
>LR738712.1:178331611-178353618 GCA_902687465.1 Secale cereale | reverse complement strand
GTTTCTGAACCTGTGTTGTAATGTTCAGTTGTTAGACTGGACGACCATCGAGTTGGCATTGTGTTTCGGAATTTATTTATTTTCACAGAAACTGCTCTCAACATTGATACTAGCATCTGTAAAAATGGCGGCCAGGATTTGAAGGAATTACCAGACGTCTAGCGGCGGAGGTTTCCCACTGGGCAGCGAGAGCACTGAAAATATTTTTTTATCATAAACGAGCAAACTGTTTCCTCGTTCAATAGAAGTGTAGGCATGCGTCACATTCACATGGTGTAGCAAACTACTCCATACATACTCTTTCTCTCTCTTCGTGTAGGTGAATAAGTCATCTTAGGTTGTAAACCGTAATCAAGGCAGAGAAGAAAACGAGAGAACTTAATGTTTATTTGTTAATTAATAACATTGCATGCAGTGAACTGATCATTGCATGTCGTGTTTAATAAGTCGTTGAAAGCACACACGCCTCAAATGTTAAAAACCAATAAACAAGGTGAGAGTTATTACATCGCGCCTAAGTGTTTTGGGATTATTTGTGTCGAGAGAAAAAGTGAATCCTCTGTCACTTTCATTAGATGATTGTAGGCATTTACACGAGGAAAAGGGATGCGATGAAGAGGCATCCGTTCGGGAGAGATGGCAGTTACAAGAGGCATCCGCTCGGGAGAGATGGCATTTATACGAGGAAAAGGGATGCGATGAAAAGGCATCCGTTTAGCAGGTACTCCTAAAAACCCTGGTGGGAAAAACATAAAGTATGACATATGATCTCATGTTGATATTACCTCATTAAAATTTTTTATGAGAACCTGTATAGTAAACTCATGAAGTGAAAAAGAGTATAATATGATGCATTGAACAGGAACAATTTAGGAAGATACTCCCCCTGATTCTTACAAATTCCAAAGCTGTCAGATACCAATTCCATGAACATGTTTCTCGAATGTAAAAGTTGGTAGAGACTTGGTGAACAAATAAGTTGCATGATTTGACTTGCAAGATATGCATTATAAGGATATTGCTTATTAGTAACCTGTTTGCATCTGGGCAACACAAGAAACATTATCGTTGAGATAATGATTGATGGATGTAGCCATGAGGTATGTGTTGAAGACTCCATGAGAAGGCTACCACACCTAGTAGGAACACTAAGCTTGTCTACAATCCGACATAGTGGGAATCCGATCGATGTATCCAATGATATCGATGTTCACATTCCAGTGAAACTGAAAACCAGGACAAGATGTTTGATGCCTTGGAGACATCGAAAGATATTCTTGAGTACCAACCAATTGTGTTTGGTGGATCCAAAGGCATTATGGATCATTGAGTCCTAATATCTCATTTCCATCATCTCTTGGTCTAAATAGATCTTTCTGTACGTCTAGAGAATGAACTACCATGAGAGTTATGGGTAGATAAGATTTGTCCACAATGAATTTCTCCAATATATTATGGTATAGACAACATAGTATACCATATGTATGAATGAATGTGCTCAATTTATAGTAGGCATTTTGGTTTACCCAAAACCTTCATTTTAAACTCCGTCATTTAGATGATTATACGTGTCGTCATTGCAGACACACAAACATGGATAATCATCATCGTATGAGTAATCCTTGTGAATAAGGAACTCACTACGTCGGTTGTACCAAATGTACCGATGATAATAATAAGTCATATGGTGACTTATTGATTTTACACAATGTATGTTGCATTTTGTACTTCGATTCAGAATTGAGGTTCCGCCGGGAACCATCTATATATGAATATAGTGATCTACGTGGATATGTAATCACTACATCTATCAATTGCAGAGGGAGATGATTTTGAAGTGTCAATGATATAAGTTATCGGAAAGAGATTCCATCTCTGGGGAATAGTTGGGTATCTGTGTGAACCCTTGTGCTACAATACTTGCTCTTTGTTTCACCACCTCATCGTTCTCAATTCTGTTTCCAGAAGAAAACTGGTGTAGGAATTGCTTATGAATATCTTCCCATTATTGAGCAAGATCATTTCTACCTAGATTATACCCTTTGCTTGAGTTCAGTCCGAGTGTTGTTCACACTTTGCCATGGCCATGGTCTTTGGATCTGAATCATTTGAAAGGTTTTTGCAATCTAGTTGAGAAAAGTATGTCGACAATTGTAGACTTCCGGTTGTATGATTCACCAGAATCTATACATCAATATATAGTTGATGGAAATATCGTTACCCATGGTGACTGCTCGCGATTTCCCAATGCGATTGAGTCGGGTATTCCGATGTCCCGGTCATTGTGTGCACTATGACCTGGGTTGGTGAAGGTTTCCCGTCCACTAGGTGTATACTACCCATTAGGTGTCTATCAACGTGAAGTTGACTTGCATTTACTGATTCATAGGCCTTGATATCCTTGCTTGCGAGAGCTGAATCCTGATGTGTTTCTGCCGTGCATCTCCCCCTGTTGCTTTGAACGGGGAGTGGAGTGGATTTTGCTGGTACCTCCACTCTTTCAGGCATACTTTTGCAGGATTGTAGGATTGTGTGACACCTTTATAGTCAGTAAATGAATCTGGCAGGTTATTTGCAATGTGTTGCAAATCTTATGAACGTATGGTTCAGATCTTTGAGTACATGGATTTGAGGCAGAAATGTGTTGAAACATTCCACTAATTTCCTGGCATTCTTTATGGTACTTGAAATCTCCCCCTAATGCCTGGAAATGTTCCTCATTGAATCAGCATACTGGCCTTGAATAACTCTCCATGTGAGGTGCTTGAGGTATTGACGGTAATACAGTTATTCCCCACATAGATCCCAACTATATATTGAGGGGCCAATGATGTATGTCGGGTGGTGATATCGGTATGCAACCGAATTACTGAAGATGGGAAATACTTGGTAGATTTCCATGTATCAAAAATAGAGGGGAATAATATTATACAGTTTGGTCATGAGTGTGTAAGACTACATGACTTCAACGTTTAGTTGGTAAGTTGCAATTCAAAGTAAAGATTATGCAATGAGCTCAGTTCTTTGGATGGGATTCCACCAAACTGAAGGAAATATGCCCTAGAGGCAATAATAAAGTTGTTATTTATATTTCCTTATATCATGATAAATGTCTTTTTATTCATGCTATAATTGTATTAACCGGAAACTTGATACATGTGTGATACATAGACAAAACAGAGTGTCCCTAGTAAGCCTCTACTAGACTAGCTCGTTAATCAAAGATGGTAGAGTTTCCTAACCATAGACATGTGTTGTCATTTGATTAAGGGGATCACATCATTAGGAGAATGATGTGATGGACATGACCCATCCATTAGCTTAGCGTATTGATCGTTCAGTTTTATCGCTACTGCTTTTTTCACAAATACATATTCCTCAGACTATGAGATTATGCAACCCCCAAATACCGTAGGAATGCCTTGTGTGCTATAAAATGTCACAACGTAACTGAGTGATTATAAATATGCTCTATAGGGATCTCCGAAGGTGTTTGTTGGATCGGCATAGATCGAGAATAGGATTTGTCACTCCGAGTATCGGAGAGGCATCTCTGGGCCCTCTCGGTAATGCACATCATAAGAAGCCTTGCAAGCAATGTGACTAATGAGTTAGTTGTGAGATGATGCATTGCAGAACGAGTAAAGAGACTTGCCGTTAACGAGATTGAACTAGGTATGAAGATACCGACGATTGAATCTCGGGCAAGTAACATACCGATGATAAAGGGAATAACGTATGTTGTCATTACGGTTTGACCGATAAAGATCTTTGTGGAATATGTGGGAGCCAATATGAGCATCCAGGTTCCGCTATTGGTTATTGACCGGAGAAGTGTCTCGGTCATGTCTACATAGTTCTCGAACCCGTAGGGTCTGCACGCTTAACGTTCGATGACGATTTGTATTAAGAGTTATGTGTTTTTGGTGACCGAAGATTATTCGGAGTCCCGGATGAGATCACGGACATGACGAGGAGTCTCAAAATGGTCGATAGGTAAAGATCGATATATTGGATGATGGTATTCGGAAACCGGAATGGTTTCGGGACGTTTCGGATATTTATCGGAGTACCGAGGGGCTACCGGAAAGCCCCCGGGAAAGTATTGGGCCTACATGGGCCATATGGGAGAGAGAGGGCAGCCCACAAGGGTGTGGCGCCCCCCCCCCCCAAGGGGAGTCCAAATTGGACTAGGGGAGGGGGCGCGGCCCCCCTTTCCTTCTCCCTCTCCTCTCCTTCCCTCCCATGGTGCGCCCCTAGGCCAGCCGCCTCCTCCCCTCCTCCTTTATATACAGGGGCAAGGGGGAACCCCAAGGCACATTAGTTATTCTCTTAGCCGTGTGCGGTGCCCCCTTGCACAGTTTACACCTCAGGTCATAGCGTCGTAGTGCTTAGGCGAAGCCCTGCGCGGATCACATCACCAACACCGTCACCATGCCGTCGTGCTGAAGAAACTCTCCCTCGACCCTCTGCTGGATCAAGAGTTCGAGGGACGTCATCGAGCTGAACGTGTGCAGAACTCGAAGGTGCCGTACGTTCGGTGCGTGATCGATTGAATCGCGAAGACGTTCGACTACATCAACCGCATTAATATAATGCTTCCGCTTTTGGTCTATGAGGGTACGTGGACACACTCTTCCCATTTCATTGCTATACTTCTCGTAGATAGATCTTGCATGAGCGTAGGATTTTTTTTTTTGAAATTGCATGCTACGTTCCCCAACAATGGTATCAGAGCCAGGTTTATGCGTAGATGATATGCACGAGTAGAACACACAGGAGTTGTGGGCGGTGATGTTCATACTGCTTGCCACGAACGTCTTATTTTGATTCGGCGCTATTGTAAGATGAAGCAGCCCGGATCAACATTACATGACCGCGTTCATGAGACCGGTTCCACCGTTACGTGCAACTTATTTGCATAAAGGTGGCTGGCGGGTGTCTGTCTCTCTTGCTTTAGTTGAATCAAATTTGACTGCGGTCGGTCCTTGTTGAAGGTTAAAACAGCAAACTTGATAAATCACCGTTGTGGTTTTTGTGCCATAGGTAAAAATGGTTCTTGCTAGAAGCCCGTAGCAGCCACGTAAAACTTGCAACAACAAAGTAGAGGACGCTAACTTGATTTTGCAGGGCATGTTGTGATGTGATATGGTCAAGACGTGATGATTTATACGTTATTGTATGAGATTATCATGTTTTGTAAATTATCGGAAATCTACAGGAGCCTTATGGTTGTCTCTTTATTGTATGAATTGCGAACGCCATGTAATTGCTTTACTTTATCACTATGAGTTAGCGATAGTAGTAGAAGCAATAGTTGGCGAGACTACCACGACACTACGATGAAGATCATGGTGTCAAGCCGGTGACGATGGAGATCATGACGATGCTTTGGAGATGGAGATCAAAAGCACAAGATGATGATGGCCATATCATGTCACATATTTTGATTGCATGTGATGTTTATATTTTATGCATCTTATTTTGCTTAGTACAACGGTAGCATTATAAGATGATCCCTTACTAAAAATTTCAAGGTACAAGTGTTCTCCCTGAGTATGCACCGTTGCGAAAGTTCGTCGTACCGAGACACCACATGATGATCGGGTGTGATAAGCTCTACGTTCACATATAATGGGTGTAAGACAGTTTTGCACGTGCGGAATACTCGGGTTAAACTTGACGAGCCTAGCATGTACATACATGGCCTCGGAACACCGGAGACCAAAAATTCGAGCGTGAATCATATAGTAGATATGATCAACATAAGATGTTCACCATTGAAAACTACTCCATCTCACGTGATGATTGGACATGGTTTAGTTGATATGGATCACGTGATCATTTAGATGACTTAAGGGATGTCTATCTAAGTGGGAGTTCTTTAGTAATATGATTAATTGAACTTAATTTATCATGAACTTAGTCCTGATAGTTTTTGCATATCTATGTTGTAGATCAATGGCCCGTGCTACCGTTCCCTTGAATATTAATGCGTTCCTAGAGAAAGCTAAGTTGAAAGATGATGGTAGCAACTACACGGAATGGGTCCATAACTTGAGGATTATCCTCATTGCTACAGAGAATAATTATGTCCTTGATGCACCGCTAGGTGACAAGCCCCTCCCGCTAATGTAGACGCTTTGAACGTCTGGCAGACGCGGGCCAATGACTACTCTATAGTTCAGTGTGCCATGCTTTACGGCTTAGAATCAAGACTTCAAAGACGTTTTGAACGTCATGGAGCATATGAGATGTTTCAAGAGTTGAAGTTAATATTTCAAGCAAATGCTTGAGTTGAGAGATATGAAGTCTCCAACAAGTTCTATAGCTGCAAGATGGAGGAGAATAGTTTTGTCAGTGAACACATACTCAGAATGTCTGGGTACCATAACCACATGACTCAGCTGGGAGTTAATATTCCAGATGATAGTGTTATTGACGGAGCTCTTCAATCACTGCCACCAAGCTATAAAGGCTTCGTGATGAACTATAATATGCAAGGGATGGAGAAGACAATTCCCGAGCTCTTCGCAATGCTCAAAGCTACAAAGGCAGAAATAAAAAAGGGCATCAAGTGTTAATGGTTAACAAGACCACTAGTTTCAAGAAAAAGGGCAAGGGAAAGAAGGGGAACTTCAAGAAGAATAGCAAGCCAGTTGCTACTCCCGGAAAGAAACCCAAGTCTGGAGCCAAGCCTAAAACTGAGTGCTTCTACTGCAAAGGGACTGGTCACTGGAAGCGGAACTGCCCCAAGTATTTGGCGGATAAGAAGGATGGAAAAGTGAACAAAGGTATATTTGATATACATGTTATTAATGTGTACCTTACTAATGCTCGTAGTAGCGCCTGGGTATTTGATACTAGTTAGGTTGCTCATATTTGTAACTCGAAACGGGGGCTACAGATTAAACGAAGATTGGCTAAGGACGAGGTGACGATGCGCGTAGGAAATGGTTCCAAAGTCGATGTGATCACCGTTGGCATGCTACCTGTACATCTACCTTCGGGATTAGTTTTAGACCTAAATAATTGTTATTTGGTGCCAGCGTTGATCATGAACATTATATCTGGATCTTGTTTGTTGCGAGATGGTTATTCATTTAAATCAGAGAATAATGGTAGTTGTATTTATATGAGTAATATCTTTTATGGTCATGCACCCTTGATGAGTGGTCTATTTTTGTTGAATCTCGATTGTGGTGATACACATATTCATAATATTGATGCCAAAAGATGCAAAGTTAATAATGATAGCAAAACATATTTGTGGCACTGTCGTTTAGGTCATATTGGTCTAAAGCGCATGAAGAAACTCCATGCAAATGGGCTTTTGGAATCACTTGATTATGAATCTTTTGATACTTGCGAACCATGCCTCATGAGCAATATGACTAAAACTCCGTTCTCTGGAACAATGGAGCGAGGAATCGACTTATTGGAAATAATACATACGATGTATGCGGTCCGATGAGTGTTGAGGCTCGCGGCGGGTATCGTTATTTTCTAACCTTCACAAATGATTTGAGCAGATATGGGTATATCTACTTGATGAAACACAAGTCTGAAACATTTGAAAAGTTCAAAGAATTCCAGAGTGAAGTAGAGAATCATCGTAACAAGAAAATAAAGTTTCTATGATCTGACCGCAGAGGTGAATATTTGAGTTACGAGTTTGGTCTTCATTTAAAACAATGTGGAATAGTTTCGCAACTCACGCCACCTGGAACACCACAGCGTAATGGTGTGTCTGAACGTCGTAACCGTACTTTATTAGATATGGTGCGATCTATGATGCCTCTTACCGATTTACCATTATCATTTTGGGGTTATGCATTAGAGACAGCTGCATTCACGTTAAATACGGCACCATCTAAATCCGTTGAGACGACACTGTATGAACTGTGGTTTGTCAAGAAACCTAAGCTATCGTTTCTTAAAGTTTGGGGTTGCGATGCTTATGTGAAAAAGCTTCAACCTGATAATCTCGAACCCAAATCGGAGAAGTGCGTCTTCATAGGATACTCAAAATAAACTGTTGGTTACACCTTCTATCACAGATCCGAAGGCAAGACTTTTGTTGCTAAGAATGGATCCTTTCTAGAGAAGGAGTTTCTCTCGAAAGAAGTGAGTGGGAGGAAAGTAGAACTTGATGGGGTAATTGTACCTTCTCTCGAATTGGAAAATATCTCATCACAGAAAATTGTTCCCGTGATGCCTACACCAATTAGTGAGGAAGCTAATGATGATGATCACGAAACTTCAGATCAAGTTACTACTGAACCTCGTAGGTCAACCAGAGTACGTTCCGCACCAGAGTGGTACGGTAATCCTATTCTGGAAGTCATGTTACCAGACCATGACGAACCTACGAACTATGAGGAAGAAATGATGAGCCCAGATTTCGCGAAATGGCTTGATGCCATGAAATCTGAGATGTTTTCCATGTATGAGAACAAAGTGTGGACTTTGGTTGACTGGCAAGCCATTAAAAATAAATGGATCTTCAAGAAGAAGACTGACGCCGATGGTAATGTTACTGTCTACAAAGCTCGACTTGTTGCGAAAGGTTGTCGACAAGTTCAAGGAGTTGACTATGATGCGACTGTTGGGGAACGTAGTATTTTAAAATTTTCCTACGATCACGCAAGATCTATCTACCAGATGCATAGCAACGAGAGGGAAGAGTGTGTCTACGTACCCTCGTAGACCGGAAGCGGAAGCGTCAAGTGACGCGGTTGATGTAGTCGAACTTCTTCGCGATTCAACCGATCAAGCACCGAACGTACGGCACCTCCGTGTTCAGCACACGTTCAGCTTGATGACGTCCCACGAGCTCTTGATCCAGTTGAGCATCACGGGAGAGTTTCGTCAGCACGACGGCGTGGTGACGGATATGATGTATTCACCGGCGCAGGGCTTCTCCTAAGCACCGCGACGGTATGACCGAGGTGTGTTTCTGTGGAGGGGGGCACCGCACACGGCTAGAACAATTCAACTTGTGTGTCCTAGGGTGCCCCCTGCCCCCGTATATAAAGGAGCAAGGGAGAGGCCGGCCCTAGAGGGGGCGCGCCAAGTGTGGGGAGTCCTACTAGGACTCCCAAGTCCTAGTAGGATTCCCCTTTCCTTTCCGGAGTAGGAGAGAAGGAAAGAGGTGGGGAGGGAGAAGGAAAAGGGGGCTGCACCCCTTGTCCAATTCGGACCAGAGGGGGGGCGCGCGCCTACTTCCTTTTGGCCTTTCTCCTCTATTCCCGTATGGCCCAATAAGGCCCATATACTCCGAAAAATACCTGAATCACTCGGAACCTTTCCGATGTCCGAATATAGTCGTCCAATATATCGATCTTTACGTCTCGACCATTTCGAGACTCCTCGTCATGTCCCCGGTCTCATCCAGGACTCCGAACTCCTTCGGTACATCAAAACTCATAAACTCATAATACCGATCGTCATCAAACGTTAAGCGTGCGGACCCTACGGGTTCGAGAACTATGTAGACATGACCGAGACTCATCTCCGGTCAATAACCAATAGCGGAACCTGGATGCTCATATTGGCTCCTACATATTCTACGAAGATCTTTATCGGTCAAACCGCATAACAACATACGTTGTTCCTTTTGTCATTGGTATGTTACTTGCCCAAGATTCGATCGTCGGTATCTCTATACCTAGTTCAATCTCGTTACCGGCAAGTCTCTTTACTCGTTCCATAATACATCATCTCGTGACTAACTCATTAGTCTTTTGCTTGCAAGGCTTATTATGATGTGCATTACCGAGAGGGCCCAGAGATACCTCTCCGACACTCGGAGTGACAAATCCTAGTCTTGATCTATGCCAACACCACGAACACTTTCGGAGACACCTGTAGAGCATCTTTATGATCACCCAGTTACGTTGTGATGTTTGATAGCACACAAGGTGTTCCTACGGTATTCGGGAGTTGCATAATCTCATAGTCATAGGAACATGTATAAGTCATGAAGAAAGCAATAGCAGTAAAACTAAACGATCATAGTGCTAAGCTAACGGATGGGTCTTGTCCATCACATCATTCTCCTAATGATGTGATCCCATTGATCAAATGACAACTCATGTCTATGGTTAGGAAACATAACCATCTTTGATCAATGAGCTAGTCTAGTAGAGGCATACTAGGGACACTCTGTTTTGTCTATGTATTCACACATGTACTAAGTTTCTGGTTAATACAATTCTAGCATGAATAATAAACATTTATCATGATATAAGGAAATATAAATAAAAACTTTATTATTGCCTCTAGGGCATATTTCCTTCAGTCTCCCACTTGCACTAGAGTCAATAATCTAGCTCACATCGCCATGTGATTTAATACCGATAGTTCACATTGTTATGTGAATAACACCCATAGTTCACATCGCCATGTGACCAACACCCAAAGGGTTTACTAGAGTCAATAATCTAGTTCACATCGCTATGTGATTAATACCCAAGAGTAATAAGGTGTGATCATGTTTTGCTTGTGAGAGAAGTTTAGTCAACGGGTCACATTCAGATCCGTATGTATTTCGCAAATTTCTATGTCTACAATGCTCTGCATAGAGCTACTCTAGCTAATTGCTCCCACTTTCAATACGCATCCAGATTGATACTTAGAGTCATCTGGATTTAGTGTCAAAGCTTGCATCGGCGTAACCCTTTACAACGAACTCTTTATCACCTCCATAATCGAGAAACATTTCCTTAGTCATCCAGTTACTAAGGATAATTTTGACCGCTGTACAGTGATCTACTCCTGGATCACTATTGTACCCCCTTGACAAACTCATGGCTAGGTACACAACATGTTTGGTACACAGCATGACATACTTTATAGAACCTATGGCTGAGGCATAGGGAATGACTTTCATTCTCTCTATATTTTTCTGCCGTGGTCTGGCTTTGAGTCTTACTCAACTTCACACCTTACAAGTCAGGCAAGAACTCCTTCTTTGACTGATCCATTTTGAACTACTTCAAAATCTTATCAATGTATGTACTCATCGAAAGTCTTATCAAGCATCTTGATCTATCTCTATAGATCTTGATGCCCAATATGTAAGCAGCTTCACCAAGGTCTTTCTTTGAAAAACTCCTTTCAAACACTCCTTTATGCTTTCCAGAAAATTCTACATCATTTCCGATCGACAATATGTCATTCACATATGGACTAGTGCAAGCATCTCGGAGTTGGAATATATGCTACGATGAGGTGATCAAAGCATATGGTTTTATAAAGACTTTTGGAGAAGCCTGTATTTTCAAGAAAGTGAGTGGGAGCTCTGTAGCATTTCTGATATTATTGTGTATGACATATTGTTGATTAGAAATGCTATAGAATTTCTAGATAGCATAAAATGATACTTGAATAAGAATTTTTCAATGAAAGACCTCGGTGAAGCTGCTTGTATATTGGGCATCAAGATATATAGAGATAGATCAAGACGCTTAATTGGACTTTCACAAAGCACATACCTTGATAAAGTTTTGAAGAAGTTCAAAATGGATCAGTCAAAGAAAGGTTCTTGCCTGTGTTACAAGGTGTGAAGTTGAATCAGACTCAATGCCCGACCACTGTAGAAGATAAAGAGAAAATGAAAGTCATTCCCTATGCCTCAGCCATAGGTTCTATCATGTATGCATTGCCGTGTACCAGACCTGATGTGTGCCTTGCTATAAGTCTAGCAGGGATGTACCAAAGTAATCCAGGAGTGGATCACTGGACAGCGGTCAAGAACATCCTGAAGTACCTGAAAAGGACCAAGGATATGTTTCTCATTTATGGAGGTGACAAAGAGCTCGTCGTAAATGGTTACGTCGATGCTAGCTTTGACACTGACTCTAAGTCACAAACCGGATATGTGTTTTTGTTGAACGGTGGAGCTGTCAGTTGGTGCAGTTCCAAGCAGAGCGTCGTGGCGGGATCTACGTGTGAAGCGGAGTACATAGCTGCTTCAGAAGCAGCAAATGAAGGAGTCTGGATGAAGAAGTTCATATTCGATCTAGGTGTAATACCAAGTGCATCGGGTCCAATGAAAATCTTTTGTGACAACACTGGAGCAATAGCCTTGGCGAAGGAATCCATGTTTCAAAAGAGCACTAAGCACATCAAGAGACACTTCAACTCTATCCGCGATCAAGTTAAGGAGGGAGACATAGAGATTTGCAAAATACATACAGATCTGAATGTAGCAGACCTGTTTACTAAGCCTCTTCCACGAGCAAAACATGATGAACACCAAGACTCCATGGTGTTAGAATCATTAGTATGTAATCTAGATTACTGACTGTACTGCAATTGGGAGACTGAAGGAAATATGCCCCAGAAGCTATAATAAAGTTGTTATTTATATTTCGCTATATCATGATAAATGTCTTTTATTCATGCTAGAATAGTATTAACCGAAAACTTGATACATGTGTGGATACATAGAAAAAACACAGTGTCCCTAGTAAGCCTATACTAGACTAGCTCGTTAATCAAAAGATGGCAGAGTTTCCTAACCACAGACATGTGTTGTCATTTGATTAACGGGATCACATCATTAGGAGAATGATGCGATGGACATGACCCATCCGTTAGCTTAGTGTATTGATCGTTCAGTTTTATCGCTACTGCTTTCTTCATGTCAAATACATATTCCTCAGACTATGAGATTATGCAACTCCCGAATACTGGAGGAATGCCTTGTGTGCTATCAAACGTCACAACGTAATTGGGTGATTATAAAGATGCTCTACAAGTATCTCCGAAGGTGTTTGTTGGGTTGGCATAAATCGAGAATAGGATTTGTCACTCCGAGTATTGGTGAGGTATCTCTGGCCCCTCTCGGTAATGCACATCATAAGAAGACTTGCAAGCAATGTGACTAATGAGTTAGTTGTCGTGGGAACGAGTCTGACAGTAAGAGTAGGGGGTTGGAAGGAGGCACAGTCCTAGCTATGGTAGGGTTGTGACAAGGGATTTACGAGTTCAGGCCCCTCTCTAAGGAGGTAACATTCCTACGTCTCGGTGCCGCGGAGGCTTGTCGACTAGATTGTGTTGAAGTTATAGAGGGTGCGGATCCTTGTGCCTCAGGGGAGGGGTGGCTTATATAGAGTGCGCCGGACCTCTCCAGCCTTCAGTTACACAAGGGTTCAATAAGAATTAAGTCCTTTATGTTACTGATAACGCCTGTATTTAATTGTCTTTATGGCTACGGAGTGAACGCCTGTCTGTTGCTCTTTAGGCGTGGCCTTTGGGATACTAGCCGTCGAGTGAACTCTTGCGGTGTCGAGTGGAGATGAGTTATCCGAGTGACTTCTCCTGTCGAGTGTATTTCACTGCGGGGTATTTCAGTCGGTATTCTCTGTGAAGTCTCTCTTGGTCTTTGTTTGGTACCCTTGGATAGTTCATGTAGGTCAGGCCTAAGACCCTACCCTAGGTACATGTCTTCGTCATTAGCCCCCAAATGGATTGAGGGTCGACTGGGGGGGGGGAGGTTGACTAGAGCAGGTCGAATATGCCTCGAAGTTCCTAGTGGCGCGTTTCGTGACTCGCTTCTTTGCCAGTTTTATCTATCCATTCTGGCCTTTCGAGACTTGTCGAGTGAATTCGTTCGGTCTATTACCGAGCTGGACAGGCCGACGTATCTTTGGCGTGATTTACTGCCCTGGGCGCTCCGGATTTTCCAGGATTTTGAAGCGCGGAGAAGCGTGCGGGACGGGACGGGGCGCTGGCACAGTAATCGGAACATGCCGTCAGAGGCTCCTCGATCCCCGCACCGCCTTTTTAGCCATGCATCGAGCAACCAGCTGTTTTGGGATGTGACTGGATCGCCCGGGCCCACTGGCCAGCCACTCGGAGGTGTAATTATATAGGGCGCTGCTACCGAGATAGGGTACTGTGCCTCCCATTCGCTTCTCCGCTCGCCTCTTTGCCCCTTCTCCTCTTCCACTGCCTCGCCAGAGGTCGTCAGCGATGGCGAAAGACGGACCTGCGAAGAAGGCTGCATCCAAGGGCAAGTAGCCGGCGAAGGGATCGACTTCACGGTCTGGTCCCACCTGGTTGGATCCAGGGGGATTGGATCCACTCGACGGTCACCAAAGAGGACTTGGATGACCTCACCGCCGATGGTCTTGTTGCGCCTGGGTCTTGGAGACTGCCGGGGAGGGAGACGGAGCCCGTGCCGCACAAGGGCGAGTGCGTTGTGCTCACCACCCATGTCGACCGAGGTCTCTCTCTGCCTCCTCACCCATTTTTCCGAGGTTTCTTGAATTTCTTTGGCGCTCAGATCCATCACTTCCCCCCCAACACCATCTCCTACCTTGCTACGTTCATCATGATGTGCGAGAGTTTCATGGGGTGCCAACCTCATTGGAGGTTGTTCAAACATATCTTCACTTGCCGATCTCAGTCGGTGAAAAAAGCCAATCCGACTGACGAAAAGACACATGTGATTCAGATGTGTGGGGGGCGGGAACCCATATGAGAGGCAGGAGTACATCCCCTCCGATGACGTTTCCCGAGTCAGTCAGGGGTTGGCAGTCGACTTGGTTCTACAACAAGGACATCCCGACTCTTGGCTATCCGACTGGACTTCCCCCTTCTCTTTAGAAGAATCAATCAAGCCAGTTCCATGCAAGTTACTGCCGAGCAGAAAGGTGAAGTTGCCGTTTTGGTCGACGCCATAGTTGCTCTGGTTCAGGGTGGGGTGACGGGCATGGACCTGTTGCAGGTGTTCTTGAGTCCTCGCATCCAGCCTCTGCAAGCTCGTGACCATCCCGTGCGGATGTACTCGGGCCCAAACGACACTGCTCGAATCCACCCAGAGTAGGTTAGCGAGAAGACGGTGGCCCAGTGGCTTACGAGCATCACCGGGAACAAGGACAACCCGCGTGGATCCAGGCGGATCTTACCATACGACGCTGAGCATGCTCCAGGGGAAGTTAGGCGCTATTCTATCGAGTGATATTTTCTCTTGTGCTTTTTTGTATGCCACTGTTCTCGGGCTCGTCTCAACTCACCGACTAGTGTGTTGCAAGTCTTCATGAACATGTATTCCATGCCGAATGGAGAGCAGCAACTGGAGGATGGCGGGAGTGAGGACGAGAGTGCCAGCATCGACTATGAGGAAGAAGACAACGAAGCCAGCTCTGACTCGGACAGCAGCGACGAGGTCGAGTCGCCGCCCCGCACTGAGAGGCGCTCCAAGCAGACGCAAGACCCCGCGGGTGGCCAAGGCAAGGCGGTGGCGTCGAATGCCAAGACCTCGATGCGCAGTCGGACGTCCACCCCGGAACTGACCGAGAAAACTGCGAAGCAAGCCAAAGTCACTGCCGCCAAACCTCGGAAGGCCCTGCCCAAGATCAAAGTGGATGTTCCTGTTATCTCAGGGTGAGTGTTTCTCTCTTTCATCTCTCTGTTATTTTCGTGAATTCTTGGTTTTGTTCTGACAGAGTGGGATTTCACATTTTCAGGGCCGCCACTTCTGCCACGTCTCACATGGAGACCGATGAGGAACATGTTGGGGAACGTAGTATTTTTAAAATTTTCCTACGATCACGCAAGATCTATCTACCAGATGCATAGCAACGAGAGGGGAGAGTGTGTCTACGTACCCTCGTAGACCGGGAGGGGAAGCGTCAAGTGACGCGGTTGATGTTGTCGAACTTCTTCACGATCCAACCGATCAAGTACCGAACGTACGGCACCTCCGCGTTCAGCACACGTTCAGCTTGATGACGTCCCACGAGCTCTTGATCCAGTTGAGCTTCACGGGAGAGTTTCGTCAGCACAACGGCGTGGTGACGGATATGATGTGATCACCGGCGCAGGGCTTCTCCTAAGCTCCGCGACAGTACGACCGAGGTGTGATTCTGTGGAGGGGGGCACCGCACACGGCTAAAACAAATCAACTTCTGTCTTTGGGTGCCCCCCTGCCCCCGTATATAAAGGAGCAAGGGAGGAGGGGCCGGCCACCTCCTATGGTGCGGCTAGGGAGGGGACTCCTACTAGGAATAGGATTGCAATCCTATTCCTAGTAGGATTCACGGGAAGGAAGAAGGGGGAAGGGATTAGGAGAGGTGGCGCCCCCCCCCCCAATCCTAGTCCAACTAGGATTGCTAGGTGGGGGCGCCGGCCAGCCCTATTGGGCTGCCTCTCTCTCACCCTTTAGGCCCACTATGGACCATTCCCTCTCGTAGGGGGTTCCGGTAACCCCCTCCGGCATTCCCGATAAATCCGAAACTTTTCCGGTATACTTCCGGTGTCCGAATATAGCCGTCCAATATGTCAATCTTTATGTCTCGGACATTCCGAGACTCCTCGTCATGTCCGTGATCTCATCCGGGACTCCGAACTACCTTCGGTACATCAATACTCAAAAACTCATAATACCGATCGTCATCAAACGTTAAGCGTGCGGACCCTACGGGTTCGAGAACTATGTAGACATGGCCGAGACTCATCTCTGGTCAATAACCAATAGCGGAACCTGGATGTTCATATTGGCTCCTACATATTCTACGAAGATCTTTTATCGGTCAGAACCGCATAACAACATACGTTGTTCCTTTTGTCAAACGGTATGTTACTTGCCCGAGATTCGATCGTCGGTATCTTTATACCTAGTTCAATCTCGTTACCGGCAAGTCTCTTTACTCGTTCCGTAACACATCATCTCGTGACTAACTCATTAGTCTTTTGCTTGCAAGGCTTATTGTGATGTGTGTTACCGAGAGGGCCCAGAGATACCTCTCCGACACTCGGAGTGACAAATCCTAATCTTGATCTATGCCAACACCACGAATACTTTTGGAGACACCTGTAGAGCATCTTTATGATCACCCAGTTACGTTGTGACGTTTGATAGCACACAAGGTGTTCCTACGGTATTCGGGAGTTGCATAATCTCATAGTCATAGGAACATGTATAAGTCATGAAGAAAGCAATAGCAGTAAAACTAAACGATCATAGTGCTATGCTAACGAATGGGTCTTGTCCATCACATCATTCTCCTAATGATGTGATCCCGTTGATCAAATGACAACTCATGTCTATGGCTAGGAAACATAACCATCTTTGATCAATGAGCTAGTCTAGTAGAGGCATACTAGGGACATACTGTTTTGTCTATGTATTCACACATGTACTAAGTTTCCGGTTAATACAATTCTAGCATGAATAAAAGACATTTATCATGATATAAGGAAATACAAATAACATCTTTATTATTGCCTCTAGGGCATATTTCCTTCAGTCTCCCACTTGAACTAGAGTCAATAATCTAGATTACAAAGTGATGATCCTCACACCCATGGAGTCTTGGTGCTGATCATGTTTTGCCCGTGGAAGAGGCTTAGTCAACGGGTCTGCAACATTCAGATCCGTATGTATTTTGCAAATCTCTATGTCTCCTTCCTTGACTAGATCGCGGATGGAATTGAAGCGTCTTTTGATGTGGTTTGTTCTCTTGTGAAACCTGGACTCCTTCGCCAAGGCTATGGCTCCAGTGTTGTCACAAAAGATTTTCATTGGACCCGATGCACTAGGTACTACACCTAGATCGGATATGAACTCCTTCACCCAGACTCCTTCATTTGCTGCTTCTGAAGTAGCTATGTATTCTGCTTCACACGTAGATCCCGCCACGACGCTCTGCTTGGAACTGCACCAGCTGACAGCTCCACCGTTCAATAAAAATACATATCCGGTTTGTGACTTAGAGTCATCCGGATCAGTGTCAAAGCTAGAATCGACGTAACCGTTTACGACGAGCTCTTTGTCACCTCCATATACGAGAAACATATCCTTTGTTCTTTTCAGATACTTTAGGATGTTTTTGACCGCTGTCCAGTGATCCACTCCTGGATTACTTTGGTACCTCCCTGCTAGACTTATAGCAAGGCACACATCAGGTCTGGTACACAGCATTGCATACATGATAGATCCTATGGCTGAGGCATAGGGAATGACTTTCATTTTCTCTCTATCTTCTGCAGTGGTCGGGCATTGAGTCTTACTCAACTTTATACCTTGTAAAAAAGGCAAGAACCCTTTCTTTGACTGATCCATTTTGAACCTTTTCAAAATCTTATCAAGGTATGTGCTTTGTGAAAGTCCAATTAAGCGTCTTGATCTATCTCTATAGATTTTGATGCCTAATATGTAAGCAGCTTCACCGAGGTCTTTCATTGAAAAACTTTTATTCAAGTATCCTTTTATGCTGTTCAGAAATTCTATATCATTTCCAATTAACAATGTGTCATCTACATATAATATTAGAAATGCTACAGAGCTCCCACTCACTTTCTTGTAAATACAGGCTTCTCCAAAAGTCTGTATAAAACCATATGCTTTGATCACCTCATCAAAGCGTATATTCCAACTCCGAGATGCTTGCACCAGTCCATAGATGGATCGCTGGAGTTTGCAAACTTTGTTAGCACCTTTTGGATCGACAAAACCTTCTGGTTGCATCATATACAACTCTTCTTTGAGATATCCATTTAGGAATGCAGTTTTGACATCCATTTGCCAGATTTCATAATCATAAAATGCGGCAATTGCTAACATGATTCGAACAGACTTAAGCATCGCTACAGGTGAGAAAGTCTCATCGTAGTCAACTCCTTGAACTTGTCGAAAACCTTTCGCAACAAGTCGAGCTTTGTAAACAGTAACATTACCGTCTGCGTCGGTCTTCCTCTTGAAGATCCATTTATTTTCGATGGCCTGCCGATCATCGGGCAAGTCAACCAAAGTCCATACTTTGTTCTCATACATGGATCCCATCTCAGATTTCATGGCTTCAAGACATTTTGCGGAATCTGGGCTCATCATCGCTTCCTCATAGTTCGTAGGTTCATCATGGTCTAGTAACATGATTTCCAGAACCGGGTTGCCGTACCACTCTGGTGCGGAACGTACTCTGGTTGATCTACGACGTTCAGTAGAAACTTGATCCGAAGTTTCATGATCATTATCATCAACTTCCTCACTAGTTGGTGTAGGAATCACTGGAACAATTTCCTGTGATGTACTACTTTCCAATATGGGAGAAGGTACAATTACCTCATCAAGTTCTACTTTCCTCCCACTCACTTCTTTCGAGAGAAACTCCTTCTCTAGAAAGGATCCACTCTTAGCAACAAAGACCTTGCCTTCGGATCTGTGATAGAAGGTGTACCCAACAGTTTCTTTTGGGTATCCTATGAAGACACATTTTTCCGACTTGGGATCGAGCTTATCAGGTTGAAGTGTTTTCACATAAGCATCGCAGCCCCAAATTTTAAGAAACGACAACTTTGGTTTCTTGCCAAACCACAGTTCATAAGGCGTCGTATCAACGGATTTAGATGGTGCCCTATTTAACGTGAATGCAGCTGTCTCTAAAGCATAACCCCAAAACGATAGTGGTAAATCGGTAAGAGACATCATAGATTGCACCATATCTAATAAAGTACGGTTACGACGTTCGGACACACCATTACGTTGTGGTGTTCCAGGTGGCGTGAGTTGTGAAACTATTCCACATTGTTTCAAATGAAGACCAAACTCGTAACTCAAATATTCTCCTCCACGATCAGATCGTAGGAACTTTATTTTCTTGTTACGATGATTCTCTACTTCACTCTGAAATTCTTTGAACTTTTCAAATGTTTCAGACTTGTGTTTCATTAAGTAGATATACCCATATCTGCTCAAATCATCAGTGAAGGTCAGAAAATAACGATACCCGCCGCGAGCATCAATGCTCATTGGTCCACATACATCAGTATGTATGATTTCCAACAAATCTGTTGCTCGCTCCATGGTTCCGGAGAACGGAGTTTTAGTCATCTTGCCCATGAGGCATGGTTCGCAAGCACCAAGTGATTCATAATCAAGTGATTCCAAAAGTCCATCTTTATGGAGCTTCTTCATGCGTTTTACACCAATATGACCCAAACGGCAGTGCCACAAATAAGTTGCACTATCATTATTAACCTTGCATCTTTTGGTTTCAATATTATGAATATGTGTATCACTACAATCAAGATCCAGTAAGAATAGACCACTTTTTAAGGGTGCATGACCATAAAAGATATTATTCATAAAAATGGAACAACCATTATTCTCTGATTTAAATGAATAACCGTCTCGCAATAAACAAGATCCAGATATAATGTTCATGCTCAACGCTGGCACCAAATAACAATTATTTAGGTCTAAAACTAATCCCGAAGGTAGATGTAGAGGTAGCGTGCCGACGGCGATCACATCGACTTTGGAACCGTTTCCCACGCGCATCTTCACCTCGTCCTTAGCTAATCTTCGTTTAATCCGTAGTCCCTGTTTCGAGTTACAAATATTAGCAACCGAACCGGTATCAAATACCCAGGTACTACTACGAGCATTAGTAAGGTACACATCAATAACATGTATATCATATATACCTTTGTTCATCTTGCCATCCTTCTTATCCGCCAAATACTTGGGGCAGCTCCGCTTCCAGTGTCCAGTTCCCTTGCAGTAGAAGCACTCAGTTTCAGGCTTGGCTCCAGATTTGGGTTTCTTCGTTGAAGTAGCAACTGATTTGCTATTCTTTTTGAAGTTCCCTTTCTTTCCCTTGCCCTTTTTCTTGAAACCAGTGGTCTTATTAACCATCAACACTTGATGCTCCTTTTTGATTTCTACCTCCGCAGCTTTGAGCATAGCGAAGAGCTCGGGAATTGTCTTTTGCATCCCTTGCATGTTATAGTTCATCACGAAGCCTTTATAGCTTGGTGGCAGTGATTGAAGAACTCTATCAATGACACTATCTTCGTCAACATTGCAACCAAGTTGAGTCATATGATTGTAGTACCCAGACATTCTGAGCAAGTGTTCACTGATAGAACTGTTCTCCTCCATTTTGCAGCTGTAGAACTTATTGGAAATCTCATATCTCTCAATTCGGGCATTTGCTTGAAATATTAACTTCAACTCCTGAAACATCTCATATGCTCCATGACGTTCAAAACGTCGTTGAAGTCCCGGTTCTAAGCCGTAAAGCATGGCACACTGAACTATCGTGTAGTCATCAGACCGTGACTGCCAGACGTTCACAGCGTCTGCATCAGCGGCAGGGGGCTTGTCACCTAGCGGTGCTTCAAGGACATAATTCTTCTGTGCAGCAATGAGGATAATCCTCAGGTTACGGACCCAGTCCGTGTAATTGCTACCATCATCTTTCAGCTTAGCTTTCTCTAGGAATGCATTAAAATTCAAAGGAACGGTAGCACGGGCCATTGATCTACAACGACATAGATATGCAAAAACTATCAGGACTAAGTTCATGATAAATTAAAGTTCAATTTAATCATATTAATTTAAAGAACTCCCACTTAGATAGACATCCCTCTGGTCATCTAAATGATCACGTGATCCAAATCAACTAAACCATGTCCGATCATCACGTGAGATGGAGTAGTTTTCAATGGTGAACATCTTATGTTGATCATATCTACTATATGATTCACGCTCGACCTTTCGGTCTCCAGTGTTCCGAGGCCATATCTGTATATGCTAGGCTCGTCAAGTTTAACCCGAGTATTCTGCGTGTGCAAAACTGGCTTACACCCGTTATATTTGAACGTAGAGCTTATCACACCCGATCATCACGTGGTGTCTCGGCACGACGAACTTTCGCAACGGTGCATACTCAGGGAGAACACTTATACCTTGAAATTTAGTAAGGGATCATCTTATAATGCTACCGTCGTTCTAAGCAAAATAAGAAGCATAATAAGATAAACATCACATGCAATCAAAATATGTGACATGATATGGCCATCATCATCTTGTGCTTTTGATCTCCATCTCCAAAGCACCGTCATGACCACCTTCGTCACCGGCTTGACACCTTGATCTCCATCGTAGCATCGTTGTCGTCTCGCCAACTATTGCTTCTACGACTATCGCTACCGCTTAGTGATAAACTAAAGCAATTACATGGCGATTGCATTTCATACAATAAAGC
>LR738712.1:178286252-178298503 GCA_902687465.1 Secale cereale | reverse complement strand
CCCTAAGTGGGCTGGGCGCCTCCCCCCTAGGGCCCATGCGCCTAGGGTTTGGGGGGAACCCTAAGGGGGGGGGGTGTCAGGCCCAAGATGCGATTCTATCCCGATCATGTGACACTTACGTGATTGGGGCACAACCACATTTCGGGCGCTTAGCAAGATGGATATCATTACATCGTACCATTACATACATACATGGGCGATACAACAATACATACAAGTCACATGAGTACAACAACACCAATACAAGGCATCCGACTACGGATGCAAACAAGAAAAGCACAATGACATCCAACTGCTATCCCAGGCTGCCGACCCGGAACCTAACCCAAGACTGAAGAAGAAGAAGAAGAAAGAACTACAACACAATGATCATCGCTCTCACGTCAAGACATCGGAAACCTGCACCTGCAACTGTTGTTGTTGTATCTGAGAGCCACGAGGACTCAGCAATCCCATAACCATGGGTAACAAGACTATCAAAGCTTAATGGGTAGGAAGAGGTAAAATGGTGAGGTTGCAGCAGCGGCTAAGCAAAACATATGGTGGCTAACTTACGAGTACAAGAATAAGATGAGCATCTACGCAAACGGTCGCAAACTAGTAATGATCGCTAAAGATCCTGAACTACCTACGAGTCAAACATAACCCCACCATGTTCTCTTCTCAAAGTGAAAAGAGACAGTCATGGTTACTCACACAGTTGTGTGTTTTACTTCGGATCCTCTGTCAAGTTTTCTACAACCGGACATTAACAAATTCCAATCTTCCACATAACCGCGGGCACGACTTTCAAAAGATCATAACCTTGCAGGGGTGTCCCAACTTAGCCCATCACAAGCTCTCACGATCAGCTGAAGTGATAAATATGATATCATCACCCCTTATCTTAGGGAAATCCAATCAGGCTCGGCATCCCGGTGCACAAGACATTTTGACAATGGAAAAACAAGTCCAGCAAGACCTCCCGACATGCCGACACCCTGATAGTAGCCGCGCGTATCTCATCTCAGGCCACGTCCGGATAGGTGAGCCTACGGGAGCCAATCCTCGAGTTTCCCCGTGGTGGCCCCGCAGTCTCCCCGTTTGGGACCAACACCATCAGCACTGGCCCCCCCTGTTATGTAGAATTAAGAACCCGGGGACATGACCCCCTATGCAATTAATTAATTAATTAAGTTGTTATTATGAGCAAATTAAAACCAATGTTGGGCCTTGCTGGAGGAGTTTTATTCAAAGACGAAGTGTCAAGGGGTCCCCATATACCCAACAGTGTAAGGAACGCAAAATCAAGGAACATAATGCCGGTTTATCGGCGCCTAAGGTGGCATGAGTGGAACAAAACACCGAGCAAAAGGCCAAACCTTCTACCCATGCCCAGTATATAGGTGTGTTAATATTAATAATAGATATTGTGATATTCCAACAACAAGTTCCCTCCTGGAACGATCTTCATCTTCACCTGCAACTAACAACGCTATTAGAGGGGCTCAGCAAGCGGGTAACATAGCCAAACAATGGTTTTGCTAGGAAGGTTTCAAAGGTTAGAGGTTTCATGGCAACAAGGAGAGGGTCTGACAATAAAGATGCGTAGCGCGACATATAACGATAGCATTGAGACAACTAAGCAAAGGCAATGATAGTAAATTTATCCAAGGGTATGGTCATCTTGCCTGAGATCCCGCAAGGAAGAAGAACGGATCCATGAAGAAGACGAAGAAGAAGCCTTGAAGAAGAACCACAGGTAGACGAACGAATCCTCATGATCGCAACGGAACAAGCACTAACGAGAAGAAGCAAGCAATACAGTAAACACACCACACGAGACATGACAATATGCTCAACCAAGTATGATGCAAAACAAGTCTACATAGGATGCACTACAAGTCCATATAGGAAGCAAAACATGGCAAGGTAGGAAGCACAGGAGAACAACACAAGTCTATGTATGATGCAATACATGGCAAGGTAAGATGCATGACAAGTCTATACAGGAAGCAATACATGGCAAGGTAGGAAGCACAGGAGAACAACACAAGTCTATATATGATGCAATACATGGCAAGGTATGATGCATGACAAGTCTATACAGGAAGCAATACATGGAAAGGTAGGAAGCACAGAAAAACAACACAAGAACATGACAATATGCTCAAGCAAGTAGGATGCAAGACAAGTCTATATATGATGCAAAACATGGCAAGGCAGGAAGCACTCAAAAACAACACAAGTCAACAAGTTTAAATGAGGCTGGAAACTACATATACAAACCCGGTAAGCCTCATATGCATAGTTTGAAATTAGTCCAGATCCGAACAAACCTTATGTTAAAGTTGTTAAACAGCAGATTAACATGCACCATGATGATCTACACGAAATTCTAGTCAAGTTTCATATAAAGTTCATTTAATTCGAAGCTACGACCTAGAAGATATGAGCAAAACAAGACAAGCATGGCAATGGTGCAAGATGCACCCAAACATCAAGCAAACTCACTCCAAACATGAAAACAATATGATATTAAGATTCTACATGCAAAATCATACAAGTTTCATATAGGTCACGCTCAAAACGGAGCAACAGGCTAAAAGATACACACGAAACAAGATATAACAACAAGCTGAAGTTAACAGCCACATAGCAACTTCGGAGCAAGAAATATATACTCTACAGCACTCAAACATGGTGACAAGAAGCATGGGCATGAATTAGACATATCCTACAGCAAACAACTCCATTGGAGGAACTCCATAGGAGGCATGGATCAATAGCAACAAGCTACAACATTTTGAACATGACGCTAAAAACCTGACTGCAATATTTTATAGCAACTTGGGAGCAAGAAATAAATAAGCTACAGCAGGTCAAATGAGCAAGTAAGGGCATGAATGGATAGAAAACAACATATACAGCAAGGAATGATCAATGGCCACCCCAAAACTAACATGGATTTGCCTAGGGCATCAAGCAAACATAGCATCAGGATAAGACAGATTCTAGACTTAGTGAAATTTCAATAAGTGTTAAAACAGTAACATTATCATGGCATGTTTGCGAGCATGTTTAAGTCAACACAAGACATATCATGGAAAGAGGTCTGCACCACATCAAAGAACACATCATGGAGATTCTAAAACATCTAGGCATGTGACAAGGGGACAAACACATCAATAGCAACGAGCTCCTCAACTAGGCATCTCGTAACAAGTTACAAAACCTAACATCCACATGCACTTTTGAAATGGAGATAAACATGGCAATATGAACTCAAACAAGCATGCTACAACAACCATCATGTAGTACATTTCACAAGGAACATTTTGACATATCATATGCATCATTTGGATAAACATGCATCAAGTTATCATATCTCAAACATGGCAACAAAATAACAAGTAGCAGCAGTTTATAACAAGTAGCACTCTTGCAACAGAGATTAGAGCATCTAGATGAACTCAAATGAGCATGGCACAATGGAACAAAGTGTAGAGCACATCACCACAATCATTTTGACATATCATTTGCACAATTTGGACAAGCACACAATTAATTACAGCCATTCAAAATATGCCTCAGAACATAAAACAGAAAAAGGACTTAGACAAAAATAACAACCTCCGGGTGATGGAAAACGTCCGACTGGGGCGGACATGTCCGGATGCAGAGGCTGACGTGCGGGCCCGGGGGAGATCAGACATGTCCGAATCTGCCACGGATGCGTCCGTCGGTGGCCTGGCGCGGGGGCCCACTGGCAGCTGCACGAGGGCGACGCGGGTCGGGTTGCAGCGTGGATCCAGGTCGGGCGGCGGATCCAGAGGAGCGGGAGGCCCGGCGCGATCAGATCCGGCCGGAGGAGTGGCCGGCGGCGAGCCAGAGGACGGCGGCGACGGCCTTGTCCGGCGAGGGAAGGCGAGGCCTGCGGGCGGCGAAGGAGGGGCCAACGACGGGCGGCACTGCGCGGCGGTGGAGGATCCGGCGAGGGGAGGCCGGATCTGGGGCGGCGGCGGCGACTCCGGTGACCGGCGGTGAGGGACACCGGCGGGGTAGGTGGAGGTGCGACGGGGAGCTCGTGGCGCGGGGACGAAGGAGTTGCGGGGGCGGGGCGCTCGGGCCCAGATCGCACCGGGGGCGGGCCGCGGCAGGGCCAGGCGGACTGGCGCGGCTGAGGGCGACGTGGAGGGCGCCACGCGGCGGCCTACGGTTGGCTGCGCCGGCGCATGTGGCGGCTGGGGCGAACGTCAGCGCGCCAAGTGGCAGGAGGCGACCAGCCGGCGGCGGATTCAGAGGGGAGAGGCGCTCGAAGGCTCAGGCGGCGGCGGGGCTGATTCGGTGGCGCGAAAAAAGAGGAGAAGGGGGGTAGGAGCCAGATTAGGAAGGTCTAACCTTCCTTATATAGGCAGGGTTAGGGTTTGAGGGGTTATGAGGGGTTTTTGGACCCTCCGATCGCGATCCGACGGATCCGATCGCGAGGGGAGTTTAGGAGGCCTAGGTGGGCTGTGTAGATGACCTTGGGCTTAGGGAAGAGAAGAGAGAGAGAGGCCCGCGGATGTTTTCGGAGACCGAAAACGTCCGACGAATTAACCGGCGACTAGTGCCGCTATATATATCCGTTGGGCTATCAAACGAGCTCCGAATGCGATGAAATTTGGCAGGCAGCCTGTCTACACTATAATAAGACCACATGCCAAGTTTCAACCCATTCCGAGATCGTTTTTCGGCCACTCATAAAATAATTATTCGGAGGCACCGCGGGCGCCTGCAAGTGTGTCTGGGCTCAGAACAGACAACGGAGAGGACGAGGGGACTCGGGCAGATGCAAGTTTCGAAAATATGATGATGCAACACACATGATGACATGGCAAGAATGCACACGCAAGCAGATGACATGGCAACGTCTACGAATAACTGGCTGACACCTGGCGCACCGGTCTCGGGGTGTCACAACACTCCCCTACTAACAAGAGATCTCGTCCCGAGATCTTTGGAACGAGAAGGAATAGAAAAAGGAAGAACAAGTTCTTCGAGGACAAACGAGTGAAATAAAGAACCTTGAGAGGATGAACAACTCAAAAGAAAGAACGCAACGAAGAAGAATGAGATTGAGAAACTCCAGTAAATAAGCAATAAGGCATAAGACGAGAACCAAGAGGATAAATGACAAGAGAGACATTGAAATCACTCCGGTTAATAAGCGATAGGAAAGAATCTTCACAAAGGAATTCGGGCAACACTCCGGCTAAAATGAAAGGAATAGAATGAGAACTTGAGAAGATGGAACGATACATGAAGAGATGAACAAGGAAACCTCCGGTAGAATTGAAGAATGGAATGAGAAGAACGGAAAAAGAAGATGGCAACTTCTATCGCGACTGAATTCCGAAGAGCATCTTCAAAAGAATGCTTGAACGGAGTTGTTGAGAAATCAACAACAAAAGAATAGGCTTGTTGTGGACATAAGAAAGCATCTCAAAACTTGAGGTGAATTACCGCCAGAACGAAAGATTGAAGAGATGAGGTGAAGGAAGAAATGCAAAACTCCACTTCAAAAGAATAGGGAGAAATATTTGCACTTCGAGATGCAAAAGAATAATGCTTGAGCTTGATCCGAAAGAATTAGATGAACGATTGATGAATGATTTGAATTGCAATGAACCTCCGCGAAGAACTCCGGTAACGAAAGGATGATGAATATAGAAACGACGGATGAAAAGAATAAGATTAAGCCTTGCGATGATTAGACGGGGTTCCGATGAGAAGGCCGAGAAACTATGTTCTCCGAGAAGAAAAGAATAAAACACATGGGATTAGAATTTATTCATCAAGAATAACCTCCGAAGGAAGGAATTAAACAACTTCATGAAAATAATAAGAATTATGTTATGCTTATCCTCCACCAATTAAATTGATGAGAAGCAATGGACTTGCACACTACTTATTCTTGTTGAAAAGGATTAAAGAGAGGATATATCGCGAACTCAAGAAAGTCTTCTTGAACCACCGGTAGGAATGAAATAAAAATGAATTGATTGATATAATAGCACCCGAAAAAGAATTGTTGAACGAATCGCCGTAAAGAATTGAAGCCGACTGAAGGAAAGAACAAACCGCTGGGAAGAAATTTAAATCGATTGAATGCAAGATAATGCATCGCCGGGAAGAATAAGCACTTGAGGACAATTGAATGACGAGAACGAAGAGATCGTGAACTAATTAAAGAATATTTGGACGAAGCGCCGGAAGAATGTGAGACGAATGAAGAGGCATCAATGAAGAATATTTGGAGGACAAAGTTGAAAACTGAGAACGAAGAAATCTTCTGAAATGATGGCCTTCGAAGGAACACAATGAAAAGAATTCAAGAACTACTCCGGATGAATGAAAAGAAGAAATGTTGAACCAACGATGAAAAGAATTAAAAGCGATCTTGAAGAAGGCATATGACTGATGGAATCCATACTTACGTCACACTAGAAAAGAATTACGGAACACTCCGGGAAATTAGAAGAGTCAGGTAAGATCCTGGGAAAAGACATGTGGGTTAGGGCCCACCGAGGAGAAACCCACCGTTGAAAAAGGATCGAAAAGAAGATAATGCACCGGAATGATTGAAAAACTCGAATGAGGTGACAACCTCGAATTAATTGCAACACGGACGAATATCCTGAGATTTCTTCGGAACTCCGGAACAATTAAATGGCGAGAGGTAAACGACCAAGAGTAATAATTGAGCTGAGGAAAAGAATATGAACAACACCGAATACTTGAGTTGAATCCACCGGAAAATAAGAAGAGGTGAAGAAGGACGACCTAGACGAGAATTCACCAGTTGGAATAACTGAGGAAAAGAAGCAACGATTCACACGAGTCGGATGGATACTCGATTAAGGGCTCCGGCTCCGAGAAGCAAAAGGGTGGGCGGGTGGGAAAAGAAAAAACTACATCGGATGGGGAAAACAACACCGGTTGAAAAGAACTGAGGATTGAACTTACAAAGAAGAAGAGGGTTGAATCCACTTGACGAGAGATGCACCAGATGAAAGAACTAACAACACAACGAACGAAAACTAACCACGTGATCCAAAAAAAAAAATTTGAAGGGAAAGAGGAGTAATTCAAAACACCTACGTCAAGATTCCTCACCAGAGCGACGAAGGGGCAGGGGAGTAAAAGAATTCCTACTCTCCGATATAACTAGACTCCGAAAAAGTTTTCTGCTAGACTCAACAACGGCCAAGCTACGATCAATCATGGGGGATCCTATGGTCGGTCGAGGCTCTGATACCAACTCGTCAGGCCCAAGATGCGATTCTATCCCGATCACGTGACACTTACGTGATTGGGGCACAACCGCATTTCGGGCGCTTAGCAAGATGGATATCATTACATCGTACCATTACATACATACATGGAGGATACAACAATACATACAAGTCACATGAGTACAACAACACCAATACAAGGCATCCAACTACGGATGCAAACAAGAAAAGCACAATGACATCCAACTGCTATCCCAGGCTGCTGACTCGGAACCTAACCCAAGACTAAAGAAGAAGAAGAAGAAGAAAGAACTCCAACACAACGATCATCGCTCTCATGTCAAGACATCGGAAACCTGCACCTGCAACTGTTGTTATAGTATCTGTGAGCCACGAGGACTCAGCAATCCCATAACCATGGGTAACAAGACTATCAAAGCTTAATGGGTAGGAAGAGGTAAAATGGTGAGGTTGCAGCAGCGGCTAAGTAAAACATATGGTGGCTAACTTACGAGTACAAGAATAAGATGAGCATCTACGCAAACGGTCGCAAACTAGTAATGATCGCTAAAGATCCTGAACTACCTACGAGTCAAACATAACCCCACCGTGTTCTCTTCTCAAAGTGAAAAGAGACAGTCACGGTTACTCACACAGTTGTGTGTTTTACTTCGGATCCTCTGTCAAGTTTTCTACAATCGGACATTAACAAATTCCAATCTGCCACATAACCGCGGGCACGGCTTTCGAAAGATCATAACCCTGCAGGGGTGTCCCAACTTAGCCCATCACAAGCTCTCACGATCAGCTGAAGTGATAAATATAATATCATCACCCCTTATCTTAGGGAAATCCAATCAGGCTCGGCATCCCGGTGCACAAGACATTTCGACAATTGTAAAATAAGTCCAGCAAGACCTCCCGGCGTGCCGACACCCTGATAGTAGCCGCGCGTATCTCGTCTCGGGCCATGTCCGGATAGGTGAGCCTACGGGAGCCAATCCTCGAGTTTCCCCGTGGTGGCCCCACAGTCTCCCCATTTGGGACCAACACCATCAGCACTGGCCCCCCCTGTTATGTAGAATTAAGAACCCGGGGACATGACCCCCTATGCAATTAATTAATTAATTAAGTTGTTATTATGAGCAAATTAAACCAATGTTGGGCCTTGCTGGAGGAGTTTTATTCAAAGACGAAGTGTCAAGGGGTCCCCATATACCCAACCATGTAAGGAACGCAAAATCAAAGAACATAATGCCGGTTTATCAGCACCTAAGGTGGCATGAGTGGAACAAAACACCGAGCAAAAGGCCAAGCCTTCCACCCATGCCCAGTATATAGGTGTGTTAATATTAATAATAGATATTGTGATATTCCAACAACAAGTTCCCTCCTGGAACGATCTTCATCTTCACCTGCAACTAACAACGCTATAAGAGGGGCTGAGCAAGCGGGTAACATAGCCAAACAATGGTTTTGCTAGGAAGGTTTCAAAGGTTAGAGGTTTCATGGCAACAAGGAGAGGGTCTGATAATAAAGATGGGTAGCGCGACATATAACGATAACATCGAGACAACTAAGCAAAGGCAATGATAGTAAAGGTATCCAAGGGTATGGTCATCTTGCCTGAGATCCTGCAAGGAAGAAGGGATCCATGAAGAAGACGAAGAAGAAGCCTTGAAGAAGAACCACGGGTAGGCGAACGAATCCTCACGATCGCAACAGAACAAGCACTAACGAGAAGAAGCAAGCAATACGGCAAACACACCGCACGAGACATGACAATATGCTCAACCAAGTATGATGCAAAACAAGTCTACATAGGATGCACTACAAGTCCATACAGGAAGCAAAACATGGCAAGGTAGGAAGCACAGGAGAACAACACAAGTCTATGTATGATGCAATACATGGCAAGGTAAGATGCATGACAAGTCTATACAGGAAGCAATACATGGCAAGGTAGGAAGCACAGGAGAACAACACAAGTCTATATATGATGCAATACATGGCAAGGTATGATGCATGACAAGTCTATACAGGAAGCAATACATGGCAAGGTAGGAAGCATAGAGAAACAACACAAGAACATGACAATATGCTCAAGCAAGTAGGACGCAAGACAAGTCTATATATGATGCAAAACATGGCAAGGCAGGAAGCACTCAAAAACAACACAAGTCAACAAGTTTAAATGAGGCCGGAAACTACATATAACAAACCCGGTAAGCCTCATATGCATTGTTTGAAATTAGTCCAGATCTGAACAAACCTTATGTTAAATTTGTTAAACAGCAGATTAACATGCACCATGATGATCTACACGAAATTCTAATCAAGTTTCATATAAAGTTCATTTAATTCGGAGCTACGGCCTAGAAGATATGAGCAAAACAAGACAAGCATGGCAACGGTCCAAGATGCACCCAAACATCAAGCAAACTCACTCCAAACATGAAAACAATATGATATTAAGATTCTACATGCAAAATCACACAAGTTTCATATAGGGCACGCTCAAAACGGAGCAACAGGCTAAAAGATACACACGAAACAAGATATAACAACAAGCTGAAGTTAACAGCCACATAGCAACTTTGGAGCAAGAAATATATACTCTACAGCACTCAAACATGGTGACAAGAAGCATGCGCATGAATTATACATATCCTACAGCAAACAACTCCATTGGAGGAACTCCATAGGAGGCATGGATCAATAGCAACAAGCTACAACATTTTGAACATGACGCTAAAAACCTGACAACAATATTTTATAGCAACTTGGGAGCAAGAAATAAATAAGCTACAGCAGGTCAAATGAGCAAGTAAGGGCATGAATGGATAGACAACAACATATACAGCAAGGAATGATCAATGTCCACCCCAAATCTAACATGGATTTGCCTAGGGCATCAAGCAAACATAGCATCAGGATAAGACAGATTCCAGACTTAGTGAAATTTCACGAAGTGTTAAAACAGTAACATTATCATGGCATGTTTGCGAGCATGTTTAAGTCAACACAAGGCATATCATGGAAAGAGGTTTGTGCCACATCAAAGAATACATCATGGAGATTCTAAAACATCTAGGCATGTGACAAGGGGACAAACACATCAATAGCAACGAGCTCCTCAACTAGGCATCTCGTAACAAGTTACAAATCCTAACAGCCACATGCACTTTTACAACAGAGATAAACATCGAAATATGAACTCAAACAAGCATGCTACAGCAACCATCATGTAGTACATTTCACAAGGAACATTTTGACATATCATATGCATCATTTCGATAAACATGCATCAAGTTATCATATCTCAAACATGGCAACAAAATAACAAGTAGCAGCAGTTTATAACAAGTAGCACTCTTGCAATAGAGATTAGAGCATCTAGATGAACTCAAATGAGCATGGCACAATGGAACAAAGTGTAGAGCACATCACCACGATCATTTTGACATATCATTTGCACAATCTGGACAAGCACACAATTAATTACAGCCATTCAAAATATGCATCAGAGCATAAAAGAGAAAAAAGGACTAGGACAAAAATAACAACCTCTGGGGGATGGACAACGTCCGACTGGGGCGGACATGCCCGGATGCAGAGGCTGACGTGCGGGCCCGGGGGAGATCGGACATGTCCGAATCTGCCCCGGACGCGTCCGTCGGTGGCCTGGCGCAGGGGCCCACTGGCAGCTGCACGAGGGCGACGCGAGTCGGGTTGCAGCGTGGATCCGGGTCGGGCGGCGAATCCAGAGGAGCGGGAGGCCCGGCGCGCTCAGATCCGGCCAGAGGAGTGGCCGGCGGCGAGCCAGAGGACGGCGGCGACGGCCTTGTCCGGCGAGGGAAGGCGAGGCCTGCGGGCGGCGAAGGAGGGGCCGGCGACGGGCGGCACTGCGCGGCGGTGGAGGATCCGGCGAGGGGAGGCCGGATCTGGGGCGGCGGCGGCGACTCCGGTGACCGGCGGTGAGGGACACCGGCGGGGTAGGTGGAGGTGCGACGGGGAGCTCGTGGCGCGGGGACGAAGGGGTTGCGGGGGCGGGGCGCTCAGGCCCAGATCGCACCAGGGGCGGGCTGCGGCAGGGCCAGGCGGGCCGGCGCAGCTGAGGGCGACGTGGTGGGCGCAACGCGGCGGCCTGCGGTTGGCTGCGCCGGCGCATGTGGCGGCTGGGGCGAACGGCAGCGCGCCAAGTGGCAGGAGGCGACCAGCCGGCGGCGGATTCAGAGGGGAGAGGCGCTGGAAGGCTCAGGCGGCGGCGGGGCTGATTGGGTGGCGTAGAAAAAGAGGAGAAGGGGGGTAGTAGCCAGATTAGGAAGGTCTAACCTTCCTTATATAGGCAGGGTTAGGGTTTGAGGGGTTAGTAGGGGTTTTTGGACTCTCCGATCGCGATCCGACGGATCCGATCGCGAGGGGGGTTTAGGTGAGGCCTAGGTGGGCTGTGTAGATGACCTTGGGCTTAGGGAAGAGAAGAGAGAGAGAGAGGCCCGCGGATGTTTTCGGAGACCGAAAACGTCCGACGAATTAACCGGCGACTAGTGCTGCTATATATATCCGTTGGGCTATCAAACAAGCTCTGAATGCGATGAAATTTGGCAGGCGGCCTGTCTACACTATAATAAGACCACATGCCAAGTTTCAATCCATTCCGAGAACGTTTCTCGCCCACTCATAAAATAATTATTCGGAGGCACCGCGGGCGCGTGCAAGTGTGTCTGGGCTTAGAACGGACAACAGAGAGGACGAGGGGACTCGGGCGGATGCAAGTTTCGAAAACATGATGATGTAACACACATGATGACATGGCAAGAATGCACACGCAAGCAGATGACATGGCAACGTCTATGAATAACTGGCTGACACCTGGCGCACCGGTCTCGGGGTGTCACAGGGGGCGCCCCCTTGCCTTGGGGGGCAAGGCACCCCCTGGCTGCCGCCCCATCCTCAGATTGGATCTGAGGGGGCCGGCCCCCTCTCCCTTGCCCC
>LR738712.1:178253651-178285223 GCA_902687465.1 Secale cereale | reverse complement strand
CCTGGCGCAGCCCTCCCCCTCTCCCTACTACTCCTCCTCTCCCGCGGTGCTTGGCGAAGCCCTGCAGGATTGCCACGCTCCTCCATCACCACCACGCCATAGTGCTGCTGCTGGACGGAGTCTTCCCCAACCTCTCCCTCTCCCCTTGCTGGATCAAGGCGTGGGAGACATCACCAGGCTGCACGTGTGTTGAACGCGGAGGCGCCGTTGTTTGGCGCTTAGATCGGAACCAACCGCGATCTGAATCGCTACGAGTACGACTCCTTCATCCACGTTCTTGTAACGCTTCCGCATCGCGATCTTCAAAGGTATGAAGATGCACTCCCCTCTCATTGCTAGTAGACTCCATAGATAGATCTTGGTGATGCATAGGATTTTTTTTTGATTTTCTGCAATGATCCCCAACAGGGGGAGCGCCCCCTGCCTCATGGGTCCCACGTACGGCCCCCGGTGCCCTCCTTCCTCCTATATAAGCCTACGTACCCCGAAACCATCAGAACAACAAAGAAAACCCTAGTTCCATCGCCGAAACCTTCTATTCCCGTGAGATCCCATCTTGGGGCCTGTTCCGGAGCTCCGCCGAAGGGGGGGATCTTCCACGGAGTGCTTCTACATAATCATCATCGCCTCACCATGAGTTGTGAGTAGTTTACCATAGAACTTCGGGTCCATAGCTAGTATCTAGATGGCTTCTTCTCTCTCTTTGGATCTCAATACAAAGTTCTCCTCGGTCTTCGAGGAGATCCATTCGATGTAATCTCTTTTTGCGGTGTGTTTGTCGAGATCCGATGAATTGTGGGTTTATGATCACGATTATCTATTAGAAATATTTGGTTCTTCTCTGAACTCTCTATGTATGATTATAATATCCTTGCAAGTCTCTTCGAATTATTGGTTTGGTTTGGCCTACTAGATCTATAGTTCTTGCAATGGGAGAAGTGCTTGGCTTTCGGTTCAATCTCGCGGTGACCTTTCCCAGTGACAGTAGGGGCAGCAAGGCATGTATTGTATTGTTGCCATCGAGGATAAAAAGATGGGGTTTATATCATATTGCTTGAGTTTATCCCTCTACATCATGTCATCTTGCTTAAGGCGTTACTCTGTTCTTATGAACTCAATACACTAGATGTATGCTGGATAGCGGTCGATGTGTGGAGTAATAGTAGTAGATGCAGAATCATTTCAGTCTAGTTGTCTCGGACGTGATGCCTATATATAATCATCATGCCTAGATAGTCTCATAATTATTCGCTTTTCTATCAATTGCTTGACAGTAATTTGTTTACCTGCCGTAGAATATCACTATCATGAGAGAAGCCACTAGAGAACACTATGGCCCCCGGTCTATTCTCAACATATCAATCTACACTTAATTTACTTTTTCCGCTTGTACTTTCTGTTCTTATAATCAAAAATACCAAAAATATCAAACTTTCATCTCTATCAGATCTCACTTTCGTAAGTGACCGTAAAGGGATTGAAAACCCATTATCGCGTTGGCTGCGAAGTTCTTATTTGTTTGTGCAGGTGCAAGGGACTCGCGCGTGGTCTCCTACTGGATTGATATCTTGGTTCTCAAAAACTGAGGGAAATACTTACGCTACTGTGCTGCATCTCCCTTTCCTCTTCGAGGGAATACAACGCAAGCTCGAGAAGTAGCAGATGCCCATCCCCTGAAGGGTTTCAACGTATAAGATGTTGAGGCCACTGCCCCCATCCATGAGAACTTTGCGCAGTCGAGTGCCTTCGACAACGGAGTTGACCACCAGAGCCCGTCGTCCCGGAGTCGCTACATGAGCAGGATGGTCCGACTGATCGAAAGTGATCGCTGTCTGAGACCATTTGAGATACGCGGGGGTTGCCGGAACAACCATATCGAAAGTGATCGCTGTAATTCAGTCAGTCCAGCTGCCCACTTGCAAGTCCCTTCGAAGGTTGTGACAAACACTCGGGCCATGTCGTCCCAACAGTGAATACTGGAAGGTGCCAACTGGTTGAGGCACACCCTGACCGAGCTTTCAAGCATCAAAGGAAAATGCTTCATGGCCACCTCATCATTGCCTCCGCCGATCTGAACTGTCACTCAATAATCTTCCAACGAGGTGTCTGGCTTCGATTCGCTAGTGAATTTGCTTACTCCCGACGCCATCCTAAAGTTGGGGGGAATCACGACCGCTCGTATAGGGCAACTGAAACACTCGGGCCCAGAGAGGAAAGTCCCACTTCCACTTGGGCGATCTCTGACCGTGCCCTCTCTGTTAGCTCTATTTCTGTCGACCAAACCTTGCACGAGGAGTGACCTCGCATCGAAACCAGGCTCCCTGGGATCGATTGGAAACACCCACCCGTCGTCGTGAGGGCGTTTATCTTCAGGCCGCCGGGGTGCGAACGACCCACTCCTCAGAGGGGGCATCGGCACTCGGTGACGGTCGTCACGATGATGACGGGGATCGTACTGCCCGTGGCCTCGACCCACACGCTGTTCTTGATCGTAATTGTATCTTTCCCTCCGGGGAGGTGACCTCGGACTGAACGCCAACTGGACGGTCTCGGCAAGGACGGATCTGTTGTGAATCCGGTTGCGACTGGGATACGGCAGAATTCCGTTCACCAGCCGCTCTGAGCAACGTGCGAATCTGCTCCAAGCCTCTGCCGGCCTATGAATGGGATGGCTAGATCGAATCTGCTATATGGGCAACTGCCACAGTTCGTTAGAACAAATAACCTGATTTTGCTAAGTAATATGCCAGCATGGAGAAAGATGAAAGAACACTAACCTCGATTAGACTTTGATCGGCTGATGACGTTGGGGAAGTAAACATCCATGTTAATTAGACGAGGTTTTGGTGCACGCACTAGAATTTTATTGTCAGCTTTCGGTTCGTAAAACTTAGAAATTTTCCTCCAAAGGTCCGCACCAAAATAGGAGTGACCATCTTTATAAAGTTTTACGCTAACTGTCATTGTAAATCAATGTTGCGTTGTCAATATGACATCCATGGAGTCATCAACAAAGTAAAGCCCAAGATTTCATTCTACTCGTGTTCTTGCAAAGCAAGGGATGTACTGCTTGAAATGAAAATTAAGATTGTAAATTAGATATATTGAAATAACAGAGCAAGATACAAATATGAGAGTAACTGAGAGAACTAAACAATATATAGTTGAAAGCAAAGTACAAAAATATATAATGAAAAAATACATAATGTAACACAGATTTGATGTAGATATGATAGTAACTGAATGAAAAATACATCATTAATTTTCCTAATATAGGAAGAAATTGGCTCCGACGTCTAGGCTGCATGTGGCACCGTACCTTTAATCCAAATGTAGCAATAGACAGTATATGTTCATAAATTTAGGTCATGCCGACCGTGGTAGAGTGAGATTGAACATACCGAGCGCTCCGTGAAGTCATCTGGAATGGTGAGATAGAACTTCGTTTCTGAATGGCCGTGACCACACTTGCCCGATTTGTGCTCTCACTGTGGACACTTGAATGAAAACCCTCGATTCATCTCGAAGAAAAATAAATCCATGGTGATTTCCGTTGGTTGATTAACAACAATGGATGGACTGCAATAAGAGATGAGTGAATATTTTTCTAAATTGATTACCTTCATCGTAAGAAAAATCCCCAGCCCAATCCCGCAGAAAACCCAGATTGCCCAGATTATAGAAAGTCGATGTAAGACGGTGCCGTTTGGAGAGTGACCTCCACCTGCCAACGACACCCGTCGAGCTTAGGGTGGCCGCCACGATAGAAGTTGATGAGGTGCAGAGTTGCGGAGGAGTCCGCGTTGAGTGGGCGGGGATGAAGTGGGCAGGTGGTGAGGGTTTGCTTTTTTCCTTTTGCATGCGTGGGTGAACACACACGGTTCCCACATGCGGCGGAGATGAATCGCATGCGATTGTAAATCACTAAGATTGAAGGGAATCACTTCCTAGTTTGTGATTCGGTTTTTTCTACGATCAACATACCCCCTCCAATGAAACATGTTCAAATTTGGCATTTTTCAGGCTCATTTACCATATTTAGGTGATTATGTGCCTTTTCTAGGCATTAATGCACATAATTTAAATTCGAACAATCGGTGCATGAAAAGGTGCACAAGAACGATCTGAAAAACCATGCTCCTACTATTTAGTAAATTCTCATACCTTTTACAAGGAATGGACAAAGATTTCAAGGAAATGTGTGGCAATAGTCAACCACAAATGTGCCATTTATTGGTTTTTCAACTTTAGACAAATGAAATACATGCTTGAAAAACATGACGCCTGGCATGGTGCCATGGTATGGCATCATCGTGCCCTAGTAAAAAATTGAGAAGGGTTGGCTTATGTCATCATGCACATCCTTCATAAATCAAACCATCACCGACGAAGTTTCATGGTTTCGAGGGAGAAATTACCAAGATTGAAAGGGAATCCAACTTCCCTTCCTCCTTTGTCCATGAGTTTTTTCTATGATGAACATACACCCTGCAAATCACCTTGTTCAAATTTGGCACTTTTTCGGGCTCATTTACCAGATTTAGGTGATTATGTGACTTCTAGGCATTACTGCACACAATTCAAATTCAAACAATCGGTGCATGAAAAGGTGCAGAAGAACGTTCTGGAAAACCATGCTCGTGCTATTTTGTAAATTATCATGCCTTTTACAAGGTATGGGCAGAAATATCAAGGAAATGTGTGGCAATAGTCAACCACAAACTCGTCGTTTATTGGGTTTTCAGCTATACAAAAATGAAATACATGCTTGAAAAAACATGACGCCTGGCATGGTGCCATGGTATGCCCTCACCGCGCCCTGGTAAAAAATTGAGAAGGTTTGGCTTATGTCGTCCTGCATGCTCTTTATAAATTGAATCATCACAGAGGAAGTTTCATGGTTTCGAGGGGGAAATCACCAAGATTGAAGGGGAATCCAAATTTCCTTTGTCCTTTTTCCATGAGTTTTTTCTACGATGAACATACACCCTGCAAATCACCATTTTCAAATTTAGCACATTTCCGGGCTCATTTACCATATTTAGGTGATTTTGTATGCATTAATGCACATAATTCAAATTCAAACATGCATGAAAAGGTGCACAAGAACAACCTGGAAGACCATACTCATGCTATTTAGTAAATTATCATGCCTTTTACAAGGAATGGGCGGATATTTCAAGGATATGTGTCGCAATAGTCAAACACAAATGTGTTGTTTATTGGTTTTTCAACTATAGAAAAATGAAATACATGCTTGAAAAACATGACGCCTCGCATGGTGCCATAGCATGGCCTCACCATGCCCTGGTAAAAATTTGAGAAGGGTTGGCTTATGTCGTCATGCACGCCCTTCATAAATCGGACCATCATCGAGGAAGTTCCACGGTTTCGAGAGGGAAATCACCAAGATTGAAGGGGGATGCAAATTCCTTTGTTTTTTGCCCTTGAGTTTTTTTCTACGATGAACATACGCCCTACAAATCACCGTGTTCAAATTTGGCACTTTTCTGGGCTCATTTACCATATTTAGGGGATTATGCACATTTCTAGGCATTTAGTGCAGATAAATCCAATTGAGCTACAATTGAACGGGTGTGATGAGAGGGGCGTGGATTACCGTTGGATGCGACGCTTCCTACGGTGCACACGTGCGATCCGCGTGGCTAGGGTTCCGGCCAATCATAACACAACACACAATAGGCTCAACACACTATTTCCGAAGGCGACGGAGATGAACAGTGTGCGATAATGAATGACCAAGATTGTAAGGGAAGCCAAATTTCATTCGTCGTTTGTTCTTGAGCTCTTAAAAACAACTACACCGTACAGTTGTCCGGCCACTCCACCCTAGAGCTCTCTCCAAGCGTCATTCATGGCACCGCGCCGCACAGTAACATGTAAGGAAGCGATGACATCCCACCACGCTGAGTTCTTCACCGCCCGCGACCACACACATGGTAAGGAAGCAATGGAATCCCGCCACACTGAGTTCTTCGCCGCCACCGGCCGCACAAGTACGTGGGAGGACTTTGATGCTGTCATGGCCGAATGGGCAGTGGATCTAGAGACGGCCAAAGCCGCACAGAAGGAGCGAAAAGGTAGAGAGCAGTCAAGAAAAGAGAGTCCCGCCACTTCAAGAAAGAAGAGGCCGCACGCCATGCTGAGGAGAGCTTGATGGAGATCGAAGCATGGTGGGTTGCCGCCGACAAGGCCGCGAAGGAGAACGATAATGTCTGGCCAGCATGCCCTGATGCCACCATGTGAGAAGTAAGTGAGTGTGTCGCCCGTAAGTTTGTATAAATAATTATGAGCATCCACTAGTACTACATGCTAGTTTTGTTGGATTATGGATATTTCCAACAAGTTTTAGAGCAAATTACAAGTAGTACTTTTAATTTGTACTATCTATTATTAACGTATAATGTTGGTAAGTGCATCCTTTGTGGGCTTTGATGCTTGTAGATATAAGAATTATTATATCACAAAACACACGGTTTCTATGGCGTACCCGTGTGCTTTTTTTTGCGTTAATGATCCACAAGTCAGTTACCTGTGCAATGTTTCCTAATAAAGCAAGCATACCATTGACCGAAAAAATCATCTAGACGTGTACATTTTTTTGAGACGGATCGGCCAATTTTCTCTTTTCTTGCACACAAGTATTTTACACGCTTCATTTGCGTTGTGTGTTTCCCTCGCCCAAGTTTCAAGTTTCGCAATGAAATTTCACATAGGCGCGATTTCAGAATTTATTTCTCCCACCACATCCCCACCCATCACATTTATTTCACCCCCACGCCCACTGGCAGCTCAAACCGCCACCACCGCAACCACAACATCAACCACATCTACGTTCTGTCCGAGCATCATCAATCCAGTTAGGTAACCCACCGATCTCTATCGCGGCCCCGGCCTGATTTCTTATTTGACGCCTGCGAAACATCCTCATGCCTCCAATTCCCCACCGCCCTACCTCCAGAGCATCGTTGCGCAAGCCCAACCACATATCATGTGGATGTCAAGGAGCTGATGGCGGTCGATGACACGATGGCCGATGTGCGTGTTGATCCGGAGGAACACCTCGCCTCCGCCATCACCGACTTGGTGCAGGCTCTAGCCTAGATGAATTGCCCAGGTGACTACCCGCCAGGACTTACCAAGTATGATCTCACCATCTCAATCTTTCCAATACCACATGCAATGACTATGTTTTGTACGGTTGATGTATTAAGCATGCATGTTTGTGTCTTGTTTATTTCAGTACCACACACTGTGTGATGTGCTACTTCTCGAGCTTGCGTTGTATTCCCTTGAAGAAGAAAGGGTGATGCAGCACAGTAGCGTAAGTATTTCCCTCAGTTTTTGAGAACCAAGGTATCAATCCAGTAGGAGACCACGCGCGAGTCCCTCGCACCTGCACAAACAAATAATAACTTCGCAGCCAACGCGATAAGGGATTGTCAATCCCTTTACGGTCACTTACAAAAGTGAGATCTGATAGAGATGATAGTTTGATATTTTTGATTACAAGAACATAAAGTAAAAGCGGAAAAGTAAAGTAGATTGTAGATTGATATGTTGAGAATAGACCCGGGGGCCATAGTTTCTCTAGTGTCTTCTCTCATGATAGCGATATTCTACGGCGGGTAAACAAATTACTGTCGAGCAATTGATAGAAAAGCGAATAATTATGGGACTATCTAGGCATGATCATTATATATAGGCATCACGTCCGAGACAAGTAGACCGAAACGATTCTGCATCTACTACTATTACTCCACACATCGACCGCTATCCAGCATGCATCTAGAGTATTAAGTTAATAATAACAGAGTAACGCCTTAAGCAAGATGACATGATGTAGAGGGATAAACTCAAACATAGTGATATAAACCCCATCTTTTTATCCTCTATGGAAACGACACAATACGTGCCTTGCTGCCCCTACTGTCACTCGGAAAGGACACCGCAAGATTGAACCAAAAGCTAAGCACTAAGCACTTCTCCCATTGCAAGAACTATAGATCTAGTAGGCCAAACCAAACCAATAATTTAAAGAGACTTGCAAGAATATTATAATCATACATAAAGAGTTCAGAAAAGAACCAAATATTTCTCATAGATAATCTTGATCATAAACCCACAATTCATCGGATCTCAACAAACACACCGCAAAAAGAGATTACATCGAATAGATCTCCTCGAAGACCGAGGAGAACTTGGTATTGAGATCCAGAGAGAAGAAGCCATCTAGATACTAGCTATGGACCCGAAGGTCTGTGGTAAACTACTCACAACTCATGATGAGGCGATGATGATGATGTAGAAGCACTCCGTGGTAGATCCCCCCTCCGACGGAGCTCCGGAACAGGCCCCAAGATGGGATCTCATGAGAACTGAAGGTTGCGGCGGTGGAACTAGGGTTTTCTCTGTTGTTCTGATGGTTTCGGGGTACATAGGTATATATAGGAGGAAGGAGGGCACCGGGGGCCAAATGTGGGGCCCACGAGGCAGGGGGCGCGCCCTATGGGGGGGGGGGTGCCCCCCATCGTCGTGGATGCCACGTGTGCCCTACTCCGTGGTTCTCAAGTCTCCCGTGCGTATTTTACTCCAAAAATATCTCTCCCGAAGGTTTCATTCCGTTTGGACTCCGTTTGACATTCCTTTTCTGTAAAACCCTGAAATAGGCAAAAAACAACAATCTGGACTAGGCCTTTGGGTTAGTAGGTTAGTCCCAAAAATAATATAAAAGTGTATAACAAAGCCCATTAAACATCCAAAACATCATAAATAATAGCATGGAACAATCAAAAATTATAGATACGTTGGAGACGTATCAAGCATCCCCAAGCTTAATTCCTGCTCGTCCTCGAGTAGGTAAATGATAAAAATAACATTTTTGATGTGAAATGCTAACCAACATAGTTTTTCAATGTAATTCTCTTAATTGTGGCATGAATGTTCAGATCTGAAAGATTCAAGACAAAAGTCTATATTGACATAAGAAATAGTAATACTTCAAGCATACTAACAAAGCAATCATGTCTTCTCAAAATACTATGGCTAAAGAAAGTTATCCCTACAAAATCATATAGTCTGGCTATGCTCCCTCTTCATCACAAAAAATATTCATATCATGCACAACCCCAATTTCAGCCAAGCACTTGTTTTCATACTCTATTCTTTCAAACCTTTCAACTTTCACGCAATACATTAGCATGAGCCATGGACATAGCACTATGTGGAATAGAGAGGTGGTTGTGCAGAAGACAAAAAGGAGGGAGATAGTCTCACATCAACTAGGCGTATCAACGGGCTATGGAGATGCCCATCAATAGATATCAATGTGACTGAGTAGGGTTTTCCATGCAACGGATGCACTAGAGCTAAAAATGTATGAAAGCTCAATAAAAGAAACTAAGTGGGTGTGCATCCAACTTGCTTGCTCATGAAGACCTAGGGCATTTGAGGAAGCCCATCGTTGGAATATACAAGCCAAGTTCTATAATGAAAATTCCCACTAGTATATGAAAGTGACTAAACATGAGACTCTCTATCATGAAGAACATTGTACTACTTTGAAGCACAAGTGTGGAAAAAGATAGTAGCAATTGTCCCTTTTTCTTTTCTTTTTTTCTTTTTTTGGGCCTTTTTTTTTTCTTTGGCCTTTCTTTTCCTTTATTTTCTTTTTTTGGAGGGGCTTTCTTGATTTAGCCTTTCCTCACATGGGCCAATGCTCTAATAATGATGATCATCACACTTTCATTGAATTACAACTCAATATTACAACTCGATACTAGAACAAAGTATGACCTATATGAATGCCTCCGGCGGTGTACCGGGATGTGCAATGAATCAAAGAGTGACATGTATGAAAAATTATGCATGGTGGCTTTGCCACAAATACGATGTCAGCTACATGATCATGCATGGAAATATGACAATATGATGCGTGTCATATGAACGGAACGGTGGAAAGTTGCATGGCAATATATCTCGGAATGGCTATGGAAATGCCATGATAGGTAGGTATGGTGGCTGTTTTGTGGAAGGATATATAGTGGGTGTATGGTACCGGCGAAAGTTCCGCAGTACAAGAGAGGCTAGCAATGGTGGAAGGGTGAGAGCGCGTATAATCCATGGACTCAACATTAGTCATAAGAACTCATATACTTATTGCAAAAATCTACGAGTCATCAAAACAAAGCAATCAACGCATGCTCCTAGGGGGGGGGGGGTTGGTAGGAGTTAACCATCGCGCGCCCCCGACCTCCACACAAAGGTTGACACTTTACAAATACCTCATGCTCAAACTTCGTCACATAGCGGTTCACCATACGTCCATGCTACGGGAATCACTAACCTTAACACAAGCATTTCTCAATTTCATAATAACTCCACTAGCATGACTCTAATATCACTATCCTCATATCTCAAAACAATTATCAAGCATCCAACTTATCATCTTATTCAATGCACTTAGTGTGAAAGTTTTTACTACATTGATCTTGGATGTCTATCATGTGAAGGCTAGTTTTATAGCCAAAGCACATTACCATGTTGTTTTAATAGACTCTCAAAAGGATATAAGTGAAGCATGAGAGATCAACAATTTCTACAAAATATAATCACCACTGTGCTCTAAAGGATATAAGTGAAGCACTAGAGCAAAAACTATTCAACTCAAAAGATATAAGTGAAGCATATAGAGTGTTCTATCAATTACTAGGCCATATTTAACTCTCTCAAATAGGTGTGTCCAGCAAGGATAATTGTGGCAAACTAACAAGCAAATACTTAAATTATACAAGACGCTTCAAGTAAAACACATATCATGTGGTGAATAAAAATATAGCTCCGAGTATAGTTACCGATGGATGAAGACGAAAGAGGGGATGTCTTCCCTGGGCATACCCAAGCTTAGGCTTTTGGTTGTCCTTGAATTTTACCTTGGGGTGCCTTGGGCATCCCCAAGCTTAGGCTCTTGCCACTCTTTGTTCCATAGTCCATCAAAGCAATACTCAAAACTTGAAAACTTCACAACACAAAACTTAGACAAAAATCTCGTGAGCTCCGTTAGTATAAGAAAGAAAACCACTACTCAAAGGTACTGCAATGAATTCAATTTTTTTTATATTGGTGTTAAACCTACTGTATTCCAACTTCTCTATGATTCATACTTCCCAATACTACTCATAGATGCATTGAAATAAGCAAACAACACACGAAAAACAGAACAACCTGTAGTAATCTGCAGTTTTCGCATACTTATGTAACTCCAAAAAGATTGAACTAAGTTGGTAAACGTGAGGAATTTGTCCATTAATCATCTGCAAAAATAATCAACTAAATAGCACGCTCCAGTAAAATCTGGTGACCGTTGTAGCGAGCGCTAACGATTCTGTTTTTCACAGCATGATCATATAAACTTCACACAAGTCTCCCCAAAGGTTCTACTTGGCACAAACACTAATTAAAACATAAAACCACATCTAAACAGAAGCTAGATGTATTATTTATTCCTAAACAGAAGCAAAAACAAAAAATATAAAATTGGGTTGTCTCCCAACAAGCGCTATCATTTTACGCCATTAGCTAGGCACGATACATGGACAGATCTAGGTATTGCCATCTTTGGAAGGCAATCCATAAGTGGCTCTCATAATAGACTCATATGGTAGTTTGATTTTCTTTCTAGGAAAGTGTCCCATGCCTTTCCTTAATGGAACATCAAGCTCATGGAATCCTAGCAAATCACACAAAGTTTTTGGGATAGTGGAAACATTTGCACCCAAATCACACAAAGCATAGTATTCATGATCTTTAATTTTTATTTTAATAGTAGGTTCCCACTCATCATAAGGCTTTCTAGGGATAGAAACTTCTAACTCAAGTTTTTCTTCATAAGATTGCATCAAAGCATCAACTATATGTTAGGTAAAGCTTTATTTTGACTATAAGCATGCAGAGAGTTTAGTACGGATTGCAACAAGGAAATACAATCAATCAAAGAGCAATTATCATAATCGAATCCCTTGAAATCCGAAGTAGTGGGTTCATCACTATGCAAAGTTTTAATCTCTTCATTCCCACTTTTAACAATTTTAGCATCAAGATCTAAAAACTTCAAATCATTGGGACACCTTAAAGTAGAATCATCTCCAATCCTATCTTCATCAAGATTTGTACTAGAAAACAAGGATCTAAAAGGAGACACATCAATAACTTTCAGATCTTCATCTTTATTTTCATGATAACTCGAAGAACACGCTTTTATATAATTCTCTCTTTAAGCACGCATCCTAGCGGTTCTTTCTTTGCATTCATCAATGGAAATCCTCATGGCTTTGAGAGACTCATTGATATCATGCTTAGGTGGGATAGATCTAAGTTTGAAAGAGTCAACATCAAGAGTAATTCTATCCACACTTCTAGCCAATTCATCAATCTTAAGCAATTTTTCTTCAAGCATAGCATTGAAATTCTTTTGTGAAATCATAAACTCCTTAACACTAGTTTCAAATTCAGAAGGCATCTTTCCATAAGAGTTGTTGTAGGAATTACCATAATTATTAGAGGAATTACTAGGAAAAGGCCTAGGATTAAAGTTCCCTCTATAAGCATTGTTACCAAAATTATTCCTACCAACAAAATTCACATGCAAAGATTCATTGTTATTTTCAATGAAAGTGGACAAAGGCATATCATTAGGATCAGAAGAAGCACTCTTAGCAGCAAATAATTTCATAAGTTCATCCATCTTTCCACTCAAAACACTAATCTCTTCAATAGCATGCACTTTTTTACTAGTAGATCTTTCGGTGTGCCATTGAGAATAATTAACCATAATATTATCTAGGAGTTTGGTAGGATTCTCCTAAGGTAGTTTCCATGAAAGTGCCTCCTGTGGCCGAATATAAAAGATTTCTAGAAGAAAAATTCAAGCCAGCATAAAAGTTTTGAATAATCATCCATAAGTTCAAACCATGTGCAGGGCAATTACGTATCATAAATTTCATTCTCTCCCAAGCTTGTGCAACATGCTCATGATCTAGTTGCTTAAAATTCAAAATATCGTTTCTAGGAGAGATGATCTTAGCAGGAGGGAAATACTTAGAGATAAAAGCATCTTTGCACTTATTCCAATACTATTTCTAGGCAATGAGGAAAACCAAGTTTTAGCACGATCTCTAAGTGAAAACGGAAATAACTTCAATTTAACAATATCGTTATCTGTATCCCTTTTCTTTTGCATATCTTACAAATCAACAAAGTTGTTTAGATGGGTAGCGACATCTTCACTAGGAAGGTCGGAAAATTGATCTTTCATGACAAGATTCAACAGAGCAGCATTGATCTCACAATATTCAGCATCGTTAATAGGAGCAATCGGAGTGCTAATAAAATCATTATTGTTGGTATTGGAGAAGTCACATAATTTGGTATTGTTCTGAGCCATAGCGACAAGCGAGCAATCCAACACACAAGCAAACAAGAAGCAAGCGAACGAAAACACACGATAGAAGAAGGGCAAATAAAACGTCAAGGGTGAAGTGGGGGAGAGGAAAACGAGAGGCAAAAAATGTAATGCGAAGGATAAGGGTTTGTGATAGGTACTTGATATATGACTTTTGCGTAAGCCTCCCCGGTAACGGCGCCAGAAATTCTTTTTGCTACTTCTCGAGCTTGCGTTGTATTCCCTCGAAGAGGAAAGGGTGATGCAGCACAGTAGCGTAAGTATTTCCCTCAGTTTTTGAGAACCAAGGTATCAATCCAATAGGAGACCACGCGCCAGTCCCTCGCACCTGCACAAACAAATAAGAACTTCGCAGCCAACACGATAAGGGGTTGTCAATCCCTTTACGGTCACTTACGAAAGTAAGATCTGATAGAGATGATAGTTTGATATTTTTGGTATTTTTGATTATAAGAACAGAAAGTAAAAGCGGAAAAGTAAAGTAGATTGTAGATTGATATGTTGAGAATAAACCCGGGGGCCATAGTTTTCTCTAGTGGCTTCTCTCATGATAGCGATATTCTACGGCGGGTAAACAAATTATTGTCGAGCAATTGATAGAATAGCGAATAATTATGAGACTAACTAGGCATGATCATTATATATAGGCATCACGTCCGAGACAAGTAGACCGAAACGATTCTGCATCTACTACTATTACTCCACACATCGACCGCTATCCAGCATGCATCTAGAGTATTAAGTTAATAAGAACGTAGTAACGCCTTAAGCAAGATGACATGATGTAGAGGGATAAACTCAAACATAGTGATATAAACCCCATCTTTTTATCCTCTATGGCAACAATACAATACGTGCCTTGCTGCCCCTACGGTCACTGGGAAAGGACACCGCAAGATTGAACCCAAAGCCAAGCACTTCTCCCATTACAAGAACTATAGATCTAGTAGGCCAAGCCAAACCAATAATTCGAAGAGACTTGCAAGGATATTATAATCATACATAAAGAGTTCAGAAAAGAACCAAATATTTCTTATAGATAATCTTGATCATAAACCCACAATTCATCGGATCTCGACAAACATACCGCAAAAAGAGATTACATCGAATAGATCTCCTTGAAGGCCGAGGAGAACTTGGTATTGAGATCCAAAGAGAGAGAAGAAGCCAACTAGATACTAGCTATGGACCCGAAGGTTTGTGGTAAACTACTCACAACTCATGGTGAGGCGATGATGATGATGTAGAAGCACTCCGTGGTAGATTCCCCCTCTGGCGGAGCTCCATAACAGGCTCCAAGATGGGATCTCACGGGAACAGAAGGTTGCGGTGGTGGAACTAGGGTTTTCTCTGTTTTTCTGATTGTTTCGGGGTACACAGGTATATATAGGAGGAAGGGGGGCACCGGGGGCCAAACATGGGGCCCACGAGGCAGGGGGCGCGCCCTATGGGGGGGGGGGGCGCCCCCACCCTTGTGGACGCCACGTGTGCCCTACTCCGTGGTTCTCAAGTCTCCCGTGCGTATTTTGCTCCAAAAATATCTCTCCCGAAGGTTTCATTCCATTTGGACTCCGTTTGATATTCCTTTTCTGTAAAACCCTGAAATAGGCAAAAAACAGCAATCTGGACTGGGCCTTTGGGTTAGTAGGTTAGTCCCAAAAATAATATAAAAGTGTATAACAAAGCCCATTAAACATCCAAAACATCATAAATAATAGCATGGAACAATAAAAAATTATAGATATGTTGGAGGCGTATCATGATGTTCAAGTATTAACTGTCCAGCTCAATTTCACCAATACCAGCAACAAACTTACAATACATGACTCATGATGCTATTAAGCCTGTTGTAATTAACAGTTCTATCCCTTTTTTAATCCGTCCCTTTCTACCGTGCTACTCTCCGCAATGAAGATATCACTAGAGATGCTGTCGTTCCCTGTTGTAATTAACATGCATTTCCATGTACTTACGTAGGGCCGTAATGGGTGATGCTATTATTTGCTGTCGAGGTTAGCTGCATCCCATGTCTTAGAGTATTTTACATCATTTATGCAATTGCAGTTTAACTTCTAACATTTACTGGTTGCCTGTAGGTAGACATGTTAGCGTCACTGATCCACGCGTGGACCTGGAGGAACACCTCACCTGTGCCACCGCTGACTTGGTGCGGGCTCTGGCCAAGATGAAGTGCCCCAGCAACTACCTCTTAGGACTTACCAAGTATGAACTCACCGGTTCAATCTTACCAATACCAGCTCCAAGCTATGTTTTGTACACTTGATTTATTAAGCATGTTGTAGTAAACATGCCTAACACGTCTTACCTATTTCCCTACCTTTTTATAGACAACTTGGCATTCTCTGCTCTGGCAGCACCTGCCTTGTGATGTTTAACTCTGCCAATTGAATTTTTATCAGTACCAGTATCAATGGCTATACTAGGTTGCCTGTAGTTAAACGTGCCTTGTTATTTTTAGTACTGCACACTATGTGACGTTCAAGTATGAACTGTCCAGCTCAATTTCACCAATAGCAGCTACACACTTACAAAACATGGCTTAGGATGTTGTTAAGCATGTTTCAATTAACAGTTGTATCCATTTTTTAATCTGTCCCTTTGCTACTATGCTACTCTCCGCAATGAAGATATACTAGAGATACTGCCCATTTGCTATTTTTTGTGGATGCTAACCCTGTTGTAGTTAACATGCCTTTCCATGTACTTACGCAGGGCCATAAGGGGCGATGTTGTTGTTTGTCGTCGAGGTTAGTTGCATCCCATGTCTTACATTATTTTACATCATTTGTGCAATTACAGTTTAGCTTCTAACATTTACTTGCTTCTTGTAGGTACACGTGTTAGCGGCACTGATCCACGCTTCGACCCGGAGGAACACCTCGCCTCCGCTGCAGCCGACTTGTGGCAGGCTCTTGTCCATATGAAGTGCCCCAGCAAGTACCGCTCAGGACTTACCAAGTATGAGCTGACGGGTTGAATCTTACCAATACCAGTTGCAATGGCCATGTTTCATACGGTTGATGTATTAATCATGTTGTAGTTAACACGTCTAACCCGTCTTATCTATTTTCCTTACCTTTTTATAGACAGCAGGGCCATTCTCTGCTCTAGCAGAACCTGCCTTGCAATGTTTAACTCTGTCAATTTCATTTCTGTTAGTACCAGTTTTAATGGCTCTACAAGGTTGTCTGTTGTAGTAAACAATTCTATCCGTTTTGTAGTCCGTCCCTTTGCTACTGTGCTATTCTTTCGCAATGAAGATATCACTATAGATGTTGTTGTTTTATTACCATTTTCTATTTTTGGTGGATGTTAACCCTGTTGTAGTTAACATTGCCTTTCCATGTACTTACACATGGCTACGATGGGTGATGCTGTTGTTTGCCGTCGAGGTTAGCTGCAGCTTATACACCATCTGTTCCTAACTAAAAGTATTTTCAGAGATTCCAATATGGACTACAAACGGAGCAAAATGAGTGAATCTAGATTCTAATCTAAACTATGTCTATACATCTGTATGTAGTTCATATTGAAATCTCTAAAAAATACTTGTACTTAGGACCAGAGGTAGTTGTATTTTACGTCATTTGTGCAATCACAATTTAGCTTCTAACATTTACTGTTTGCTTGTAGGTACATATATGAGCGGTATGAATCCACGCTTCAATCCCTTTTGCGTATGGGGCAATGACATATTCATGAATAAGCATCAAGTGAGGAAACTAAGAAAGAATGTTAGACAAAAGAGACGGGTGATGGGAATTAAGCTCTTTATTTACACTTTGTCCAAGACAACAGTGAACTGTAGGATGGTAAGTAATGTGTTTCCTTTCCCCTCACCCACAACAAGTTACTATATTAGACATGAGTATCTGAAAGTTTTCTCTTTCCAGTGGTTTCCGAAGAAATTTACTGATTATTACCTTGCAAACTACATGACTAGAGTGGAGCCAACTAAGGTTAAAGTATATAATTCATACTACCATGATAATGGTCTACAAGTCTTCTTGAAGGTGGTGAAGGATGGGCGGGAGATTGTCACAAGGGGTTGGACAAAAGTTGTTCGTGCCTATGGCATGGAGGAGTGCACATTATGGGCATTCCGCTTCTTTAACACCATTGGCAGCCAAAATGATTTACAGTTGTCTCTTCACCTTTACCACCTCTAAATATTGTGGTTCATCATAGTTAATTGCTGCCTAATCATATAATTACCGAACTTGTTGTACTAAGAATTTTATTTATGGATTGGTTGTTGAACCATTATGTCGATGTAGGATCGAAAGTAGGTCTAGAGGGGGGGTGATTAGACTACTTGACAATATAAAAAATCTGCCTTTAGATCATGCAATGTTTTTGGCAGTTTCACAATTAAGATCAATTCAAGTATCACCCTACACATGCAATTCTAGAGTATAAGCAGCGGAAAGTAAATTGCACATGTAAAAAGAGAGGTGGAGAAGATCAAACGCAGTTTGGTGACACGAAGATTTTTGTCGTGGTTCCGATAGGTGGTGCTATCGTACATCCACGTTGATGGAGACTTCAACCCACGGAGGGTAACGGCTGCGCGAGTCCACGGAGGGCTCCACCCACGAAGGGTCCACGAAGAAGCAACCTTGTCTATTCCATCACGGCCTACGCCCACGGAGGACTAGCCTTACTCGGGGTAGATCTTCACGAAGTAGGCGATCTCCTTGCCCTTACAAACTTCTTGGTTCAACTCCACATCTCAAAGACGGAGGCTCCCAAGCGACACCTAACCAATCTAGGAGGCACCACCCCCCAAAAGGTAATAGACGGTGTTGATGATGATGAACTCCTTGCTCTTGTGCTTCAAATGATAATCTCCCCAACACTCAACTCTCCTCACTGATATGGCTGTGGTGGAAGAAAGATTTGAGTGGAAAGCAACTTGGGAAGGCTAGAAATCAAGTTTCATATGATAGGAATGGAATGGCTTGATCTCAACACAAGGGTAGGTGGTTCACTTCTCAGAAAGTGTATGGTAGAAGTGGTGGTACTTTCTGATGGCTCTCCTCACGAATGAAGAGGGGGTGGAGGGGTATATATAGCCTCCACACAAAATCCAACCGTTACACACACATTTGACCAATCTCGGTGAGACCGAAGTGAAAACTCGGTCAGACCGAAAGTTCAAATATAGTGAACGTTGGGATTTTCGGTGGGACCGAAAATACCATCTCGGTGTGTCCGAAGTGAGTCAAAGGTTAGGGTTTGCCATCTCGGTGTGACCGAAAACAACAACTCGGATATTCCGAAATGCTGTCAATTGGTTACAGAAGGTTGGCAGTCCATTTTCGGTGAGACCGAAACTCAGAATCGGATGGACCGAGAAATTAGGGTTTGGGGAAATAACTGAAGTGGTTCATCTCGGTGGGACTGAGTTTGCAGAATCGGTTTGTCCGAGATTACTTATGAGTGTGTTGAAAAGTGAAGAGTGCTGATAGTTGAGGGAGCTAGATCACCAAGCACTTGAGCAACAAGAACATTAACACAACCTCATCCCCTTTTAATAGTATTGGCTTTTCCTATGGACTCAATGTGATCTTTGATCACTAAACCAAAAATGGAGTCTTGAGCTTTTTCCAATGCTTGTCTTAGCATTTTGAGGGGTCCACTTCTTCAGACATTTCCATACCCATATCATCGAACTTTTCTGAAATGATTCTCAAGTAAATATTAGTTCAATGATATATATGTTGTTATTAATTACCAAAACCACCCGGGGATTAGTTGCACTTTCACCGAGCAGGATACCTTCAACAACAGATGGATGATACGTCTCTAATGTATCTATAATTTTTGATTGGTCCATGCTATTACATATTCTGTTTTGGATGTTTAATGGGCTTTATCATACACTCTTAAATTATTTTTGGGACTAACCTAGTAACCCAATGTAGGATCGAAAGTAGGTCTAGAGGGGGGGTGATTAGACTACTTGACAATATAAAAAATCTGCCTTAAGATCATGCAAAGTTTTTGGCAGTTTCACAATTAAGATCAATTCAAGTATCACCCTACACATGCAATTCTAGAGTATAAGCAGCGGAAAGTAAATTGCACATGTAAAAGAGAGGTGGAGAAGATCAAACGCAGTTTGGTGACACGAAGATTTTTGTCGTGGTTCCGATAGGTGGTGCTATCGTACATCCACGTTGATGGAGACTTCAACCCACGGAGGGTAACGGCTGCGCGAGTCCACGGAGGGCTCCACCCACGAAGGGTCCACGAAGAAGCAACCTTGTCTATTCCATCACGGCCTACGCCCACGGAGGACTAGCCTTACTCGGGGTAGATCTTCACGAAGTAGGCGATCTCCTTGCCCTTACAAACTTCTTGGTTCAACTCCACATCTCAAAGACGGAGGCTCCCAAGCAACACCTAACCAATCTAGGAGGCACCACCCCCCAAAAGGTAATAGACGGTGTTGATGATGATGAACTCCTTGCTCTTGTGCTTCAGATGATAATCTCCCCAACACTCAACTCTCCTCACTGATATGGCTGTGGTGGAAGAAAGATTTGAGTGGAAAGCAACTTGGGAAGGCTAGAGATCAAGTTTCATATGGTAGGAATGGAATGGCTTGATCTCAACACAAGGGTAGGTGGTTCACTTCTCAGAAAGTGTATGGTAGAAGTGGTGGTACTTTCTGATGGCTCTCCTCACGAATGAAGAGGGGGTGGAGGGGTATATATAGCCTCCACACAAAATCCAACCGTTACACACACATTTGACCAATCTCGGTGAGACCGAAGTGAAAACTCGGTCAGACCGAAAGTTCAAATATAGTGAACTTTGGGATTTTCGGTGGGACCGAAAATACCATCTCGGTGTGTCCGAAGTGAGTCAAAGGTTGGAGCTTGCCATCTCGGTGTGACCGAAAACAACAACTCGGATATTCCGAAATGCTGTCAATTGGTTACAGAAGGTTGGCAGTCCATTTTCGGTGAGACCGAAAATCAGAATCGGATGGACCGAGAAATTAGGGTTTGGAGAAATAACTGAAGTGGTTCATCTCGGTGGGACTGAGTTTGCAGAATCGGTTTGTCCGAGATTACTTATGAGTGTGTTGAATAGTGAAGAGTGCTGATAGTTGAGGGAGCTAGATCACCAAGCACTTGAGCAACTAGACCATTAACACAACCTCATCCCCTTTTAATAGTATTGGCTTTTCCTATGGACTCAATGTGATCTTTGATCACTAAACCAAAAATAGAGTCTTGAGCTTTTACCAATGCTTGTCTTAGCATTTTGAGGGGTCCACTTCTTCAGACATTTCCATACCCATATCATCAAACTTTTCTGAAATGATTCTCAAGTAAATATTAGTCCAATGATATATATGTTGTTATTAATTACCAAAACCACCCGGGGATTAGTTGCACTTTCAATCTCCCCCTTTTTGGTAATTGATGACAACATATAGATCAAAGCTTCGACAAAAGATATAATCAATGAATAATATCATCGCTTTGAGAAGTATGTGATAAACAAGAGCTCCCCCTAAATTTGTGCATTATTTAAAATTTGCGTTTGAATGCAAATGCACAATCGATTAGGATTATGGGTCACTCTTCCATGTCACATACATCTTGGTGGAGCGCACAAAATGATAAGAATGAGTAACATGCACTCAATCACCAAGACAAGAGTAAATAGCCATACAATAAGGAATAACATAGGATAAGCAATAAGCACACATTAAGGCATAGTATGACTAAGCACTCATTAAGGTAGCATCAAACGTAGTAGCAAGCACACTTAAAGTATCAGGAACCAAAAGAAATCACTGTATCTCAAAGAAAAACGGCAAAAGAACGAAAGACGAAAGAGCACTCTCTCTCTCGAAGCCCAATGATCTATAACAATTTCTCCCCCTTTGGCAACAAGTTACCAAAAAGTTCGAAAAGGTATAGAGCTAAGCGTCACTGCGGGCTCTGCTGGCGGCTCCCGTCTGGGTAGATGTCGGTGTAGAGATAGCTGCATCGGCGAAGACTTCTGCTGAAGTCTGTGGTGGAGGAGTGGATGCTGGAGCTGGAGGAACTGCTGGAGCTGTAGCTGGTGCTGAAGTGGTAGCCCTGGAGTCTGTCACTGGGATAGCTGCAGATCTGGATCCTCTGGGAACCTGAGCAGTCTGGCGATGAGAGTCCTGGACTAGATCATCCTGCATAAGCTCTGCTCTCTCCTGCCTTGTCTCCTCCATGTCTGCCTCAAGCTTGTTGACAGACACCTGAATCTCAGTCAGCTTCACGTCCAGAGCGTGGATCTTGTCCTCGACAATCCTCTCTAGGCTCTCCTGAGATTGCTCTATGCTGGCCAGGCGTTGTTCAATCCTCTGGGTAGCTTCAAGAATTTGTTCTCCAAAGCTCTTTGGCTTAGCTGCTGCTGCTGCTGTCTCTTTGTCAGCTTTAGCCTTCTTCGCAGCTTTGATTTTGGCTTGTCCTTTAACTGAGGTAGGATCCTCTTCATCCATCACAACTACGTTGTCCTCATGCTCTGGCTGTAGTGGCAAGTGCTTCCTATCCAACATGAATTTGCCCGTGCCAAACTTGGCATTGATGAGCATCTGTATCTGCGGTGCAAACCCACACGACCTCTTCTGGTCAGCTGCAGTCCTCTTAATGGTCTCAACCATCAAGTCCATCACCTTGAAAGGTGCCTTCTCATCGAGAATGTGCAGCATGTTGATAGAATAGCCTCGGATCATCCGGTGGTCTCCAGACTTAGGCATCAATGTATGCCTCAGAATAGTGTTAGTGGTGGTCAGACCTGTCTGGAGATAATACACTGAGCCAAGCTTCCATCCTTCCAAATCAGCAGCCGGGATCTCCTTGTACATGTTCTTCATGGAATCATGACTCTTCTTAGGAATCCCATAGACATCAATGTCGTCCTCTCTCTGCACTGGAGCGTTCAGAAGTTCTGCCCATTCTTCAACAGTCGAAGAAAACCTTTGACCTTCAGTCATCCAGGTGATCTTGCCATCAGGATAGAAGTGGGCTGTGGCATAGAACTGCATGATCATCTCGTCATTCCAAGCTGTCAGCTCTTGACCCACAAAATCAGCAACTCCACATGCAGTAAAGCTCTCATGCACATGGGGAAAGAAGTCCCGATGCTCTTCACTGTCAATGTACTTCCAGTCAACATACCTGGTGTCAGCAACAATGGGCTTCTTATCCATTAGCACGGTCTCATAGAAATCCTGCTGCTCTCTGGTGTGGAATCTGGGGTCCACAGCAGTCCTTCTCCTTACAGCATATGGATCAGACTGTCTCCATAGCCTGAGACCTTTGTCCTTCCTTGCCTTCATGTCCTCAGCTTGAGGATGAGCATCATTGTGAAGTGGCAACTTGGGACGGAGCTTAAGCAGCACATGCTCTTCATCTGATTCAGACGGTGGCATCTCACCTTTGTTCTTCTCAGAAGCTGGAATGCTTCTGGTTGTTCTCTTGGGCTTGGCTGGAGCTGCCTTGGATGGAGCAGGCTTCTTGGGCTTAGAGGAGGCTTGAGCCCGAATAGCATCACCCATGAACTTAGCTTTCTGAGGAGGAGGCTGGGGTGCTGCTTCTTCTTCTTCTTCTTCTGCAGCATCATCTTGAGGTTCAGCATATACTACCCTCTTCCTTTTGGAAGTCTTTTTCACCTTGCTTGGAGCAGGCTCTTCCAAGTTGAGCTTCTTTGCAACTGCTGACTGCTTCACTTTGCTTGTGCCTTTCCTTGGCTGCTGCCCTTGGTGCTCTTTGGCAACCACATTCCTCTTGGGATTGGAGGTAACTTCCTCAGCAACAAAGTCAGAGTCCTCATCATCAGAAGTTCTCTTCTTCCTGGTTCTAGTGGCTGCAGGAGGCAAACCACTAGGGGTGCTCCTCTCACCATCATCACTGGAGCTGCTAGCAGGACTTGTATCTGCCTCTGGAATTTCAGCAAACGGTGATTCAGACCTGTTCTGGCTGTCACTGACATCTGACATGGCTGAAAAACCTGTGAAAAGATAAGGTATAGGCAGAGTAGAAGAGTTATCACAACTGCAGAGGTTTTTGCAAAAAAATGAGTTCAAAACTTAGTTTTGAGTTTTCACAGAATGTATTTCGGTCAAACCGATTTCAGGTTTCGGTGCAACCGAAGTGCTCAACAGAAACCTACACACCACTTTCGGTCAGACCGAAATGGGTTTCGGTCCTACCGAAAACTTAGGGTTTCACTGAAACTACTTTTCGGTCGTTCCGATTGGCACAACTCGGTTAAACCGAATTACGCAGTGCAATGACCAGAGGCCAAATCGGTCATTCCGAGTTTCAAAAATCGGCTTCACCGAGATGCATTCCGTGGAAACCTAAACCTAAGAATTTTCCTCGAAACTAGAAGATCTGAACTATTGTATGGGGAACATATCAAACATGGATTGAATCATGGCAAGCCTATCGTGCAAGAATCGAAAGGGGAGCACGAAAAGGGATCGGGACACACCCTAACTTGGTGGTGTCCCTCTACGGCGGCAACGGTGGAGATGATTACCGTTGACGGCGGCGGAGACCTGCGGCGAGGGCGCACAGGCGACGAAGGCGACGATCCGTAGACCAGGGCGACGGCAGCAGGGGTCTTGGGGGCGAACGGTTTGAAGAAAGAAATCGTGCGCAGCCCCTCAGGTATATATAACCCCATGCTGTCGGTGGGACCGAGTTCAAAAACTCGGTGTCACCGAGATGTATAACTGCTATGCAGTTACACATATCGGTCAGACCGAGATTTTGAACTCGGTTTCACCGAGATGAAACCTAGATCAGTCTAAGCGTTTCGGTTGGACCGAGATTGAGAAGCCGGTCAGACCGAAATGGACTTAGAAGGTTTTGGAAGTCAGCCTTAGACGAATCGGTGGTTCCGAGTGCTCCTCACTCGGACTGTCCGAAAAAGACTTGTTCAAAGTTGTGATATGAGCATGAATAGAATTTTGAGACAAGAAAGCATAGATAGCTAGGGAAGGTGCTTAGGCATTCTTGTCCATCCATTTGGCCAGAAAAATCAAAACAATCAAAACAACAAATGGATGTCCTTGAATGGATAAAATCATGCATTCAACATGCTCACACAATAAGATAGCAACTGAAATATGTGTCAAACATGCACAACCAATCACTCTAGCTACTAGCACACAATTTGTCGATGACTAGGTCATCTATATATGAGTATATTGACTTAGGAGCCAAATGAGAACATTTGATCATAGGTCATACTCATCGTTTAAGCACAAGTGGGGTTACCACTTTTACATAAAGCATTTATGTGTTCACATCATTTGAAGATGCTTTAGCTCAATTTTTAGAGCAAAGCTCCCCCTAGATGTGAGAACCCCTTTTAAAGGGTCAAACTAACCTTGGGTTGTCGTAGAAGACTTCATGTAGATGTTGAAGATGTGGATGCTCAATGTTGATGTAGATCATCAAGAGTTGAGAGCTATCCTTGGATTAGGGCACTTTCAATACCTACATGGGTTAGTCCCACAAGGAACAAACAAGAATATCCATAGACATAGAGTGAAGTACACAAAAGATGATGTCCATGAAAGCAATGATTACCTTGTCCCTTGACTTACCAACAAGAGGGTTTGTGACTCCATGAACAAGTGCATGATGTGGAAGTTGATTGCACAAGTTCTTGCCAAAATGAATATGAGTGAAGTTTGTTGGCGGAGTCACCCTCAAGAACCTACTAGTTCTTCTTCTTTGGGATCCACATCATCTTGATGGGAATCCTTGGTGTTGTAGTTGAGCTTGACGAAGTAGAACTTGATGTGTCCTTGGGAACCCACTTGACCATGGCTTGAGGTGCTTCAATGAATGCATCAATCTCCTCTTGAAGCTTGTCCTTGGCCTTTAGCTTGTGGTCTTGTGGTGGAAGGTCATCTTGAGCTTGTTCCACATTGGAAGAAGTAGGATCATACTTCTCCTTTTGTGAAACAAACTGTGGAGTAGGGTATTGACCTTCTTCCCACTCAACACCTTCGGCGTTGAACTTTCGCTCAAAACCAATCCCTTGATTCTTCTGGTGTCTTCCTTGTTTGCGAACAATCTCCTCAAAAGTTCTTGCTTCCGGCAAGACTCTTGTAGACACCTTTCTCTATGATTTCCTTCAATAAGCTATTTTCTTGCTCAAGTGTAACTTGGCTTGAAACATTGTTAGTGGAATCAAGAGAACTACTAGAAGCAACAATATTGGATTTAACATTGTTATTGTTACTACTAGAGGAAGAATTTTTCTTATGCTTATCATGCTTAGTCTTAATAGGTGGCAAGAAATTAGACAAGAGAAGTCGTTTGGCAAGATATGAAGAACTCTTCTTTCGAAGATCGTCATTGATCGCTTTTAGAAACTCATGTTCTTGCTCTAGAGTGAGCTTCTCGAAGCGTAGCTTCTCATGAGATCTTAGGAGCTCTCTATGATCTTCTTGAGTTGTTTCATGAGCTAACTTAAGAGTGTTTAGTTCTTTAGTTAGACGCTCAATCTCCTTCATAGCATTGTCATTCGACTCTTCTCGACTATAAAGACTACTAGTATTTTCATCATTACTAAGCTCACTAGATTTATCATGCAAGAGCTCATCTTCACCAAGCAAGTCATCCTCATCACTATCAAAGTCAATGAATTCAGGGTGTGTTACCTTGGGGCCTTTAGCCATGAAGCATCTTCCAATTCCCTCATTTGGTGAATCAAATAAGTCGTAGGAGTTGGAGTTGGAGGATACTAGTGCAAGTCCGGCAACACCTTCATCTTGACTATAGTCGGAGTCGGAGTGATAGCTTCCATCGGATTGATTGTCAGAGTCGGAGCCGGAGACCCTTTCACCAATATGAGCTTGATGTCTTCTTCTTGTGTAGCTCCTTGATGACTTGTCTTTCCTCTCCAAATCCTTGCTTCTCCGAGAGGGTCTTCGTTCATAACGATCATCTCTGCTCCTTCTCTCTCTCCGAGGTGACTCATCTCTTGCTCTTCTTCTTGGAGATTCTTCTCTTCTCTTGTGGGGAGCCGTACACTCATTTGAGAAGTGTCCGGGTCTTCCACAATTGTAGCAGTTTCGATCACGACTAGAAGATCTCTTTTCATCATATGATCTAGACTTTGAGCTTCTCTCTTTGCCTCTATTCTTGTAGAACTTGTTGAAGTTCTTGACCATTAGGCTTATCTCTTCATTGGAAATTAGCTTGTCACTTGAGGTAGTAGGAGCATCACTTGTAGCTTTGTAAGCACCACTTGACTTGTTGTGAAGCTCTTCCTTATCCTTAAGTGTCATCTCATGAGCAACAATTCTTCCAATGACTTCAGTTGGCTTGAGAGTCTTGTAGTTTGGCATCATTTGGATCAAAGTGCACACGGTGTCATACTTTCCATCCAAAGCTCTGAGAATCTTCTTAATGATGAATCGGTCGGTCATTTCTTCGCTTCCTAAGCCGGCAATCTCATTTGTGATGAGAGCAAGCCTAGAGTACATTTCAGCGACTCCTTCACCATCCTTCATCTTGAACTTGTCAAGCTGACCTTGAAGAATATCTAGCTTTGATTCCTTCACAGATTCAGTACCTTCGTGCATTTCAACCAAAGTATCCCAAATCTCCTTAGCATTCTCAAGACGACTGATTTTGTTGAACTCTTCGGGACACAAAGCATTGAAGAGAATGTCACAAGCTTGAGCATTGTTTTGCAACATCTTCAACTCTTCGGGTGTAGCTTCGCGATCCGGAACTTTTCCTTCTTCAAAGAAATCACCTTGCATACCAACACAAATAATGCCCCATGCGGCTGGGTTATGACCAAGAATATGCATTTTCATTTTATGCTTCCAACTAGCAAAATTTGTACCATCAAAGTAAGGACCTCTACGATAATTACCCTCACTAGACGCCATACTCTCCTAGGTTGTGAAACCAAGCTTATGGAGTCCAATGCAATGGAAACCAAGGCAATGGAGACCAAAGCTCTGATACCACTTGTAGGATCGAAAGTAGGTCTAGAGGGGGGGTGATTAGACTACTTGACAATATAAAAAATCTGCCTTTAGATCATGCAAGGTTTTTGGCAGTTTCACAATTAGGATCAATTCAAGTAACACCCTACACATGCAATTCTAGAGTATATGCAGCGGAAAGTAAATTGAACATGTAAAAGAGAGGTGGAGAAGATCAAACGCAGTTTGGTGACACGGAGATTTTTGTCGTGGTTCCGATAGGTGGTGCTATCGTACATCCACGTTGATGGAGACTTCAACCCACGGAGGGTAACGGCTGCGCGAGTCCACGGAGGGCTCCACCCACGAAGGGTCCACGAAGAAGCAACCTTGTCTATTCCATCACGGCCTACGCCCACGGAGGACTAGCCTTACTCGGGGTAGATCTTCACGAAGTAGGCGATCTCCTTGCCCTTACAAACTTCTTGGTTCAACTCCACATCTCAAAGACGGAGGCTCCCAAGCGACACCTAACCAATCTAGGAGGCACCACCCCCCAAAAGGTAATAGACGGTGTTGATGATGATGAACTCCTTGCTCTTGTGCTTCAGATGATAATCTCCCCAACACTCAACTCTCCTCACTGATATGGCTGTGGTGGAAGAAAGATTTGAGTGGAAAGCAACTTGGGAAGGCTAGAGATCAAGTTTCATATGGTAGGAATGGAATGGCTTGATCTCAACACAAGGGTAGGTGGTTCACTTCTCAGAAAGTGTATGGTAGAAGTGGTGGTACTTTCTGATGGCTCTCCTCACGAATGAAGAGGGGGTGGAGGGGTATATATAGCCTCCACACAAATCCAACCGTTACACACACATTTGACCAATCTCGGTGAGACCGAAGTGAAAACTCGGTCAGACCGAAAGTTCAAATATAGTGAACGTTGGGATTTTCGGTGGGACCGAAAATACCATCTCGGTGTGTCCGAAGTGAGTCAAAGGTTGGAGCTTGCCATCTCGGTGTGACCGAAAACAACAACTCGGATATTCCGAAATGCTGTCAATTGGTTACAGAAGGTTGGCAGTCCATTTTCGGTGAGACCGAAAATCAGAATCGGATGGACCGAGAAATTAGGGTTTGGAGAAATAACTGAAGTGGTTCATCTCGGTGGGACTGAGTTTGCAGAATCGGTTTGTCCGAGATTACTTATGAGTGTGTTGAATAGTGAAGAGTGCTGATAGTTGAGGGAGCTAGATCACCAAGCACTTGAGCAACTAGACCATTAACACAACCTCATCCCCTTTTAATAGTATTGGCTTTTCCTATGGACTCAATGTGATCTTTGATCACTAAACCAAAAATAGAGTCTTGAGCTTTTGCCAATGCTTGTCTTAGCATTTTGAGGGGTCCACTTCTTCAGACATTTCCATACCCATATCATCGAACTTTTCTGAAATGATTCTCAAGTAAATATTAGTCCAATGATATATATGTTGTTATTAATTATCAAAACCACCCGGGGATTAGTTGCACTTTCAGTCGAGAATTTGAATTCCACGTTTCGTATTTCAAAATTTTCAATTCGAATAATAAATTGCAGCGAAAAATAAATTAAATAGGAGTGAATAAAATAATGTACACACGATTAGAAACAAAACAGCGTGTGCGATGAAAAAATAGAGAACAGACGGTTCTTTGACATGAAACGTTTGCAACGCCCAATGGACGCGCACACGATTGTGTCTCATATGCGTGTGCTATTTATGGTAATATGGCAAATGTTTCAAACATGTATGCGTGTGTGATAGGGATACCCGTCGCATACTAGTAGAGGCACCACACACATTTTACATTTTTGACCTGTGTGCGATAATGTACCTATCGCAAACATATTGGCAGATTAAATGTTTGTGATATCCACCTTTTTCACACAACTATAGCGGCGTAATCTTTTTGGATGTCTCTCGGATCAGAAACGTAACATCAAGACATAACGTTTGGGACTGGCGCGACTTCTCATACGTTTATTCTATGGCGATCGTCAGTAGCCGCTCGCCTATCCCCGACGGTTTCTGGGTCGTGTGGGAAGGACCCCCTATCGGCCACACTCACTAGGAGACAGTTTAAAACTCCATCGTGTAAAGGGGTTAAAAACTGTTTGTATGGCACATAATGGTACCAGTGTTATTCCTATGATCATGATTGAGGTGATAATGCTTCTTATGATCTTGAAAATTTATTTAAGCCTGATGGTGAATATGTTATGTGATAGATATTTATTTATGATCTTGGAAATATTGATGTTTGCAATAATATTAAAAGTGGGTTTGGAAGAGTGTCAACTTTAGGTAAAAAGAATCCCACATATTCGGAGAGGTCAGGACTTTAGTTGATGTTAATCCCACTATTTTGGAAGAGCATAAACTTTGTATGCATGTGAATCATGTAGAGAATATGTTATGTGATAGCTATATAATTGAATTTGAATTTGATCCTAGATGTAATTATTATGAGAGAGGAAAATATGGTTATAGGAATTTTGATGTTCAATTACTTCTCTTGAAGTCAAACTATCAATATTTTGTTCTTCTTCGTTGCAGATGCTAAAAATATCCTGTCTTGATAATTTGTTCCCTTATAAAATGCCTATGCATAGGAAGTATGTTAGACTTAAATGTGTTCTGCACATGGTACATGATCGTCTCTTTGTCTTCCAATTATTACTTTCATGTGAGCATCATTGAAATCTCTAGCCTACTATCGTAATGGCTATAAAGAAAGAGCTTGTTGGGAGGCAACCTAATAGTTATCTTAATTTTCTTGTTTTTATTTATGTTTTTGAGCGTGGACACAATTATTCTACTGTTATAATTGTGTTTTTCTTTTAATTTGTGTTTGTGTCAAGTAAAGCCTTTGGGGTGATTTGATTGATAGTGAACTTGTTTCCGTGAAAAACAGAAACTTTTATGTCCAATGCAGAAAATTATAAGAATCACTGAAATGTGATATTTGTGTGAAATTTGTACACATGATTGACATACAAATTTCTCATATTGTCCAAGTTTTTCATAATTTTTAGAGGTACAGAAGTGTGCTGATTGTTGAGGTCATTACAGACTATTCTGTTTTAGACAGATTCTATTTTTGTTGCATAGTTTGCTTGTTTTGATGATGCTATAAGTTATACCCGGGGGGGGGGTATAAGTCACAGAGAAGTTGGAATAAAGTAGGTATTATTCAATAATAAAATATGAATGGGTTCATAACAGTACCTAAAGTTTATGACTTTCTTATTATACTAATGGATCTCACGAGGTTTCAGTTGAGTTTTGTGTGCTGAAGTTTTCAAGTTTTGGGTGAGATCACGTTGGATGAAGGAATAAGGAGCGGCAAGACCCTAAAATTGGGGATTCCAAAGGAACCCCAAGGTAATACTCAAGGAGAACCAAGTATCTAAGCTTGGGGATGCCCCGGATGGCATCCCCTCTTTCGTCTACAATCTATCGGTGTATCACTTGGAGCTATATTTTTATTCATCACATGATATGAGTTTTGATTCAAGCGTCTTGTATTATAGTAATCTTTTCTTTGTTTGCTTTTTAGTTTGCTACAATCATCATCTGCTGCACACACCTTTTGAGAGGGGCACACATTTATTCACAGTTTTTCAGAAACCTCTATGTGCTTCACTTATATCTTTTGAGCTAGGTAGTTGCTCTAGTGCTTCACTTAGATCTTTTTGAGTATGACGATGGTTATAATTTACAGAAATAGTTGCACTCTCATGCTTAACTTATATCTTTTTGAGAGCCTAATAAATAGTAATGGCAATATGCATTTGTTATGAAATTGGTCCCGATATGATAGGTATTCAAGGGGGATATAATAAAGACTTCCATGTAGATCACAAAAAAAGAAATGTATGGTTTAATAATATTGATGTCGTAATATGAAAGGGTATAGGTACATGAACATTGGTTAGTAAAAGTATCAGTATTAAAGTTTGTTGTCACTATTCATCTAAATGTTTGTCATGGCATGACGGGGAAGTCCAGGCAATCTTAGGTCTGATTGAAATCCTCTGTGCTGTTACAATTGGGGGGTG
>LR738712.1:178094277-178253572 GCA_902687465.1 Secale cereale | reverse complement strand
TGGTTAACTCCTACCAACCTCCTACCTAGGGGCATGCTGTTGGTACTTTGCTTCGAGGGCTAATATACTTTCCCAATAAGTATGTGCGTTCTTTATGACTAATGTGAGTCCATGGATTATACACACTCCTATCTTTCCTCTATCAGCAAGCCTCTGCGACACAATGCAATGCCCTTTCTCACCTTGAGAGTTGGCACAAACTTAGCCGGTGCATGAAAACCCCGTGGTATGATATGCTCTATCACACATAGGCCTCCTTTACCTTCCTCAAAACAGCCACCATACCAACTTATCATGGCATTTCCAATGCCATTCGGAGATATATTGACATGCAACCTCCACTGTTCCATTTTCTATGACATACACCTTCATTGTCATATTGCTTTGCATTATCATATAGCTGACATAGTATTTGTGGCTCAGCCACCGTTCATCATTATTATACATGTTACACTAGCATCATTGCACATCTTGGTACACTGCTGGAGGCATACATATAGAGTCATATTGTTCTAGTATCGAGTTGTGATATTGAGTTGTAAGTAAATAAAAGTGTGATGATCATCATTATCAGAGAATTGTCCCAGTGAGGAAAGAATGATGGAGACGGTGATTCCCACTTATGTTGGGAGGAGGAACCGAACAAAAAATAGAATAAAATGGGGGAAAGAGGCAAAAAAGAGACCAAAAAAATGAGAGAAAAAGAGAGAAGTGGCGATGTTACTATCTTTAACCACACTTTTTCTTCAAAGTAGCACCATGCTTTTCATATAGAGAGTCTCCTATGTTGTCACTTTCATATACATTATGGGAATTTAATGTTATAGAACTTGGCTTGTATATTCCGTTGATGGGCTTCCAAAATGCTCAAGGTCTTCACACACAAGCAAGTTGGGTCCACACACACTTAGTTTTGGTCGAGCTTTCATACACTTACATCTCTTAGTGCATTCGTTGCGTGGCAATCCCTACTCCACGCATTGATATCGACTGATGGACATCTCCATAGCCTGTTGATTCGCCTAGTTGATGCAAGACTTTCTCACTTTTTGACTTCTACTTATTGGTCCCTATCACCGCATTCTATTCCACTTAGTGCTATGTCCATGGCTCACACTCATGTATTGCGTGGGAGTTGAAATTGCCGAAGCACGTTAGAAGTATGATTAAATCGCTTGGTTTAACACTTGGGTGCTCATGATTTATATTTTTGCGGTGAAGGCGAAGTTAATACTATGTCAACATGATAAAATGAGGGGTGATAACACTTGTCAAGGATCGTATATTTGTTGGAGATATGCCCTAGAGGCAATAATGTATGCTGATATTTCCTATGTGTTTATGAAGAAAGATAGTCCTTGGATGTAATCAATGATACTTGTTGGCAAGTACGTGACTTGTTTGTGAGATCTTGGGTGTACAATACATCATAAATGGTCCCTAGTCATGAATGACGTGTGGGTACACGCAGACTGGACTAGCATGCAATACGGTGGATGGCTTTGTCTCACTAGCCATGAAGCATGTGATGTCGCCGAACTGCATGGATCTGATCGAATCCGAGGTGATTGGATCAAAGCTCGAATGGATATAGGATTTGACAGACCCAACTATGAGACACATCGATATGTCATCTGTGAGTCTCTAGTACAACATACGTTCTGTGTCCTAATACCTGAGCTGACGCATGTACTTGGGATGGTGATAGACTTGCTTTGGGCCGACCAAATGCTACTCCGTAACTTGGTAGTTACAAAGGTTTCGGGCTTGTTCTGTCCCATGCTGTGAGATATGGTCGAGCAAGATGTGATTTGCCCCTCCTATCAGGAGAGATATACTCTGGGCCCCTCGTGTGATCCGACCAGGGTAAGCATGGCCATGCAACAAGGGTTATGAGATAATCCGGTTTGGGTCGGCATCACCGGAATGAGAAAGAGGTTAGGCTAGCACAAGGACAACAGTTTCGCCTTGAGCCCGACAACATGTATCATGTGGCAAAGGGAATGGAAGTGTGTCATGTTGTACAGGTTCTCCTAACCAGCTTCATAGTCTACTTAGTGCTAGACACGCCTTGCTAGAGGCCGCTACCAGCCGAGCAGGTTGGAGATGACCTAACTTGCGACCAACCGACTTGAACCTAAGGGGTCGCGCGCTTAAGGGAAGGAACCTGTGAGGTTGGATCCGACTCCACGAGTCATACCTGGTCCAACTCGGACTCAGATATAGACCGAACATGATATTGGCCTTTAGGATTCGTGTGAGGCCCAAGTGTTCAGCCCGCGATGGATGCCTATATATAGTAGAGGTGCGGCACACTCATTCAGTTGATCGCTTCGGCGCCGTCATTAGGGCTTTGCATGTGTTGCAACTAGCCACCTCCACTCGCCGCCGGTTGTGTGATCGGACCTAGCAGTCTGTCGCATGACGTTCCTCTTGCACGTGCGGATACCGTTAGAGGCGGTGTACTTGCGCCGCTCAGGCAAACCTGTTCGTGGGATCCGATAGGCTATGTGGAAGATAGACGAGGAGGAGACGACTCCAGAGACACGCTGCCCAACTCTACTTCCGCTGAACGACACTGCACATCTAGTGATAATGATTTGTGATCCATCTCCCTTAGCATGTTCCTGGATGTTCTACGCGTAGGAATTTTTAGTTTGCAGTCGACGCAACCTACCGTAGATTCCAACAATATTTTGAAAGAGTAATGATTATGCTTCTTATATTCATGGTGTTAGGGCATATTTCTCCCTTAGTGGTTTTGGTGATTGATGACAATACCTTTGCGGACTAATCATGAACATTGAGCATTTTAGAGAATCTATCAGATGGCACAAGGGGATTCGTGCCCCTCGTAGCTATTGCGAAGGCGGTGTTTTTCTTGTGTTGGTGGATTTGAGTCGTAGGATCACAATACTATTAAGAGGGGGCCCGATTCGAAAAATATTGGGGTGGAATCAACACGTACACAGTCGTTTTGCACCCTCTTTCCATCCCCGCTTTGGAGCTTGTCCTTCCATGTGCATGGGCCTTTTGGAGGCACATAAGCGGTAGTACCGCTCTACTGCACGGTAGTACCGCTCCAGCGGTGCTGCCGCAGTTCAGTGCTACCGAGACTTCCGCTTGTTTTAAGTGCTCTATAAATGAACGGTAGTAGGGCGGTAGTTTTGCACGGTAATACCACTCCGATGGTACTACGACCCTAACTACCAACCCACTACCGCAGAGTTACTGAGCATCTAATAGCTAAACGGAAGTACTGCTCCTGCGGAGTGTTGGTACCGCCCCGGTGGAACTACCGCTCGTTCTCTACCGCACCGAATACCGCTTGTTTTTGTCCTTTGGACTGCTCTGTCCTTCGAGCGGAAGTAGAGCGGCAGTAGCTAGCGGTAGTACCGTTCCGTGTGGCACTACCGCACTGCCCTCCTCTTCTACAACTGTTTCCACTCGTTGCTCAACACTAAACGGTAGTACCACTGGTGGGAGCGGTAGTACCGCCCCTATGCACTACCGCCTCCCTGACTTGCTCCGTTGAATGCAACTGTCGGATCTTCTGTGTCAGCGGAAGTACCACTCGCCCGAGCGACACTACCACTTACGCACAGGATGAAGGAACATAACGGTTGGATTCAATCCCCCATGATATAAGTGAGTCTTCTTCCTCAAGTCGACTTACTTTTTCCTCCCCAAGCTCCATTGTTGCTCAAAAGCTCATCCTGGCTCGATCTCTCTCCCTAGCCAGTCAAACTTGTTGATTTCCTAGGTATTGGTTGAGAAGGCCTAGATCTAGACTTCCACCAAGAGAAATTTGATTCCCCCACTAATCCCTTACGGATCTTGTTACTCTTGGGTGTTTGAGCACCCTAGATGGTTGAGGTCACCTCGAAGCCACATTCCATTGCGGTGAAGCTTCGTGGTGGTGTTGGGAGCCTCCAATTCAGTTGTGGAGATTACCCCAACCTTGTCGGTAAAGGTTCAGCTGTTGCCTTTGATACGTCTCCATCATATCTACTTTTCCAAACAATTTTCTCTTGTTTTGGACTATAATTTGCACGCTTTGAATGAAACTAGCCCGCATTGACGCTGTTTTCAGCAGAACTATCATGGTGCCATTTTTGTGCAAAAATAAAAGTTCTCAGAATTGGATGAAACTTTTTGGAGATTTTTTATGGAATAAATAAAAAATATTGGAGCAAAGAACCATCATAGGGGGGCCACCTACTACCCACAAGGCACTAGGGCGCACCCACCCCCTGGGCGCGCCCTAGTGGCTTGTGGGGCCCACGAGCCTCAGCTGGCCCTAATCTCACACTACTGGAATCAGGATCTTTGCCGTCAGCCAGCTCTTTGCCATCAGCTAGTAGACGAGAAAGAAGGTCTTTGCCATCAGCTTAAAGAAAGCTGACGACAAAGAAAGAGCCGACGACAAAGAAATTGAATGAATTTAAGAAAAAATAGAAAAAACAGGGGCTATACAGGTTCTTTGCCGTGTGCTGGCAGACATCAAAGAGTTTTGCCATCAGCCAGCAGACGACAAAGCTGCCACGTGGCAGCTACCTGTGCAACCCTGGTGCACTGTGGTTGGCCTATTTGGTCAGTTTGCTGTTTGCTGGCAGACGACAAAGACCTTTGCATCTTTGCCGTCTGTCAGCAGAAGGCATAGCATGCCATGTGGCAGCTACCTGGGCTGGCCTATTTAGGCACTTTTCCATCTGCTGGCCGGCGAAAAAGGCCTTTGCATCTTTGCCATCCGCCAGCAGATGGGAAAGCACGTCGTTAACCCCATAATGTACCTAACCTGCCAAGTGTGCCGTCTAGGCTCTTTGCCGTCTTCTGGCAGACGACAAAGTCCTTTGCATATTTGCCGTCTGCCAGCAGACGACAAAGAGCCTTTTGCCGTAGTTTGTTTAGTCGGATGGTTTGCCGTCTGCCGGCTGACGACAAAGGTCTTTGCCATCCGCCAGGCATGTCTTTGCCGTCAGCCATGACAGACGGCAAAGATCCTGATTCCTGTAGTGTCAAGTCTATAAATTCCTATTTCCCAAGAAAAAATCAGGGAAGAAGTTTCATCGCATTTTACGATACAAAGCCACCACCACCTCCCGTTCTTCATCTCAAGGGCACATCCGGAGTTCGTTTAGGGCTCTGGAGAGGGGGATTTGTCACCATCATCATCACCAACCCTTCTTCATCACCAATCTCTTGATACTCACCGCTCAGAATGAGTAAATTCTTCACAGGCTTGCTAGACGGTGATGGGTTGTAAGAGGTTTATCATGTAATCTAGTTAGTTTTGTTAGGGATTTATCCCTAGTATCCACTATGTTCTGAGATTGATGTTGCTATGACTTTGATATGCTTAATACTTGTCACTAGGGCCTGAGTGCCATGATTTCAGATCTGCAACATTTATGTTTTCATAAATATATTTGTGTCCTTGGTCCAATCTTGCAAGTTGTATGCATCTATTATGTGTTATGACCCCCTACCCCAAGGTGACAATAATTGGGATTTTTTCCGGTGTTTACCATAGTTTGAGGAGTTCGTGTATTCACTATGTGTTAATTCTTTGTTCCAATTCTCTATTAAAAGGAGGCCTTAATATCCCTTAGTTTCCTTATGGACCCCCCCTGCCATGGGAGGGTAGGATAAAAAATGTCATGCAAGTTCTTATTATAAGCACATATGACTATATACGGAATACATGCTTACATTACATTGATGAATGGGAGCTAGTTCTGTATCGCCCTATGTTATAACTGTTACTTGATGAATGCCATCCAACATAATTATCCATCATAGATCCCATGCTAACGAGCATTTCACATATTGATCTTTTATAAGTTGCTACTGTTGCTGCCGCTGTTATAATCACTACAAAAACTGATACTGCTTCTGTTACCATTACTACTACTTTTGTTACCACTACTATCAAACTATCATGCTACCGTGCTACTGATCACTTTGTTGTAGATATTTAGTTCTCCAGGTGTGGTTGAATTGACAACTCAACTGCTAATACTTGTAAATATTTTTGGCTCCCCTTGTGTCGATCAATAAGTTTGGGTTGAATACTCTACCCTTGAAAACTGTTGCGACCCCCTATACTTGTGGGTTATTAGCCTTCAAGGGCACCACTAGTGGAATCACGACATCTTGCATTGTGCGAGGGCATGAGGAGAATCCAGTGGACCTAGTGGCTTCTTAGGGAGCATTGTGCCTCCACACCGCTCCAACGGAGACGTACATCCCCTCAAAGGGAAGGAACTTCGGTAACACATTCTCGTCTCCACCGGCTCCACTCGTGGTTACTTCTTACCTTTACTTTGTGCAAGCTAAATTTGTGTTGTATCCTTCGCTTGCCTTAGTTGTTTTTATTGCTTGCACCATATAGGTTGCTCACCTAGTTGCACATCTAGACAACCTATTTGTTGCTAAACCTAATTTGTTAAGAAAAGAAAAAAATGTAGTTGCCTATTCACCCCCCAATCAACCATATCGATCCTTTCAATTGGTATCAGAAAATTGTCTCTTTATTAAGGGGTTCACCACCCGAAGAGTATGGTAGACGATGGGAGATGGTTGAGGAAGTACCCGAGGCTGTGGAGTTGAATGCAGTCACCCGAGATGACTTAAACGAAGATATGGCTTCACTTAAGACGTCTATGATGGCCGAAGTCAAGTCTGTCGGAGTCTGGGATCTATGTCTAAGAAACTCTCCAAGAACTAGGGTTCGAACACTGGGGGATTTGCTTGGCAAAGTATGACCTGACAAGAATCATGGCGAGATCACGATGACTGCGCTCGCTCACACCACACACGACGGGGACGCTCAAGCTACCTTGGGCCACCGAGCGGTGTAAAACCCTACTCCTGCTTGTGTTGGATCGCTGTGCAGCGAGGCGCTGGAGCTTGAGGTACACGAGGGTGTGTGGAGAGAATGGATCAATCCCTTACATGGAGGCGACTCTGCCCCTCTTGTAGTGCCTTGGTCCTCTTTCCCAAAAATATCTGCGGGAAAGGGTAGCCACAGGGCAACAATTCAAAGGTGGACACACGCCTGGCTTATCCCGACTAAAGGTGGTCTCCGCCTGTTAAAGTTGTAGTCCTGAGGCGACGGTGAGCTCGACGATGACCTCCGTCTTGGCGCGTCCATCCATCTTGATCCTTACACAATAATGGCAAGCTTTTGGACTTGCTTTGGGGGAGATAGGCGCCCCTGCTCCCTTAGCACCAAGGGGGAAACTGGCCTCCGCAGTACTACTCTCCGCATCCTGACAACCTGACCTCACCCATGTGACGGGCGCGGGCTTCGCGGTGGGCGCCATGAAGCTAGTCTCCCGAGGGAGGCCTCACAAGGCGACCCCATGAGCCAGCCTCGCGAGGCTGACGGTGTCTTTGTGGAATTCACGACGTCTTTCCTGACGGCGAGGGAGCCTCGTGAGGCATTTGCCTCATGAGGCACCTCGCTTCCGAGGACCCAACCTAGGCCTCTCTCCATGGGCCGCCCCGAGGATCACCCTCTGGGCTGCAGGGGGCGAGCCATGGTACCCTGGTTCCAACTGGGCTGAGAGTAGTCCCCGAGCCTGCGGTGTGCATGTCCCGCCCATTAGGGATAAAGCAATGCGGGGCCTTTGGAGCTGCCTGACCGAGAGCTGACGCGTGGTGGCCACCGCAGAGCTGGGTGCTCCCACTTCCCAATGATGTCTCGGTAACCACTGCCCTGGCAATAAAAGCTGCCAGCACAGGGTGCACACTCATCATAGCCTCTTTGCCTCATCCTCCGTTTTTCTCGCGAACAGTCCCTCTGCCTCCTTCTGATCTCCTTCTTCCACCATCGTGGCCATGGTGCCCAAGAGAATGTTCTCTGCCACTGGTAATGGGAAGGTGGTGGTAGAGGAGGCATATCCCCCGAAGCCAGCACCGACGAGGGGCAGAGGCTGAGGCTGAGGCTCTATTGCTATGATGAAGGTTCCTCACCGATGCTGGATGCGATCTTCACCTACGCCATGGGGGAAAGACCCAGTTCCCGAGGGAAGGTCGTGCCCTGCGGTCGTGGGGGTCGAGGCATCCGTGGCTAGGGTGGGCACGACCTTGCCCGCGTGCCTTACCACCCGGTGGAAGCCCACAAGGCGGAGATGGCGCATGTGTTCATCATGGGTTGGCACCACCGGACCTGCAGTTGGCTCCGACTGCCGGACTCCTTCACAAGGGGATGGAGGACGGTGAGCCCTCGGGCTTGTGAATGCAGGCGGACATTTGCTGCAACGGCCCTTTCGGGTGGCGACTGAGTTCTCCCCTCCCGGCTTCATGTTCCTAGTGTGGGGCTCGAAGTCATTCGCCCGCTCCCACAACCCGAAGCATGGGCTGTTCCTGTAGGTCAGGTATGATGGGACCACCACCCTGTTCGTCAAGTTCCTCGGAGTCTCCGACGACCACATGGAGTGCTACGCGAAGACCGAGAGCGGAAGCGGCAACAACTCCTCTAGTAGCGGGAGCTATGGGAGCTCCCAGAGCATCAAGAGTGAAAACGAAGACTCCGACTAGGCACGGGCGACGCCTGAGCCAGAACATCGAGGATGATCGCTTTTTCTGCACAACTGATGTCGCCCGTTGGGGGTGTGAAAACATTTTTATGGCACCTTTTTTAAGCATTCGATGTCCATGCACATTTTTGCTTACTCCTGAGATCTCGCTCTCCTTTTTACATTTCCTTGGTGCCTTACATTGTTGGGACCGAACCCCCTAACTGGGTTACGATCGCGGCTGGTATGCCTGGAGCGTGCGTTCAGCAATTCCAGATGGTGTAGGGCTCTTAGGGCTGGTAGGAGCCCTGAGGCGTGATGCTCAGGGTCCCTTCCTTGAGGTGCAGGCGACTCGTGCCAGGGAAATCAAGACGCCTCGAGAGGGAAATGAGAGGGAGAGAACCCGGGGAGTGTTACAAAGGCACAAGGGGCACTTTATAATTAGCTCTTTTGAATCATGCGGCTAGGCATGGGTCCCCTAGAGGGAGTGGATCATGAGGCGCGATCGCATGCGAAGCCTTCTGCCCATGGGGCGCTGTTTGAGAGGCATCTTCTATCAGAGAGATTGCCAAGTTTTAGCAAGTAACGTAGTAGGGCGTGCTCGCAAGGTTGCTTGTGGGTGTCACGTGAGGAGACAAGAGCACCAAGGACCTTGGTGAGGTGGCATTCGTGGGAGCAGGCCCACAAGCCAAAGCTCAGTCACTTGGGTTTTGTAGTGCTGCTGGGACTGTCCCGAGCACATGCACCGTGCCCAGCCCCCGCTCGCATGGCCTCCATGGGGGTGATCGCAAGCGCGCTCCTCCTGAGGCAGACTTAGCTGCAAGTACTCAGAGTGTTTTTGGAATAAGTTTTACTGATGCATGAAGTGGATCCATTACATAACGGAATGTTACATGATGTCATGTTCGACACGGGTCAGCTTGAGGATGTGATGGCTTAGGCCCCCTCAATTTAAGTAGACCACCAGCGTTGAGCATGGGGCATCCCCCAGTGTGGAGCATGGGGCTTCCACCAGAGTGGAAGTGAGCTCTCACGTGCCGATGGCAGCTGGTGGAGAGAGCTCTGGGGCATGTACAACCCCATGTCGATCGTATCCATGGAGTCACGGATAGAACTTACAGAGATGTTGGATGTTCCATGCGTTTTGCACTAGAACACCCTCCTCCATCTCAAGTCATGCCGCGTCGGCCCGGGAGATGTGTGTGACCCTGAAAGGGCCCTCCTAGATGGGTGAAAGCTTGTGGAGGACCTCTCTGGAGAGGATCCAACGCAGGACAAGGTCACCAAAATCGCAGGTTGAAGAGCGGATGTTGCGGCTATGATAGCGATGCAATGCCTACCGGTGCCTTGCCGCACAGAGGGTAGCCTGGCATCGTGCCTTCTCAAGGAAGAGCATGTCATCCTCTCGTAGGCCATCTTGGCGAGTTTTGTTGAAAGCTAGGACCCGCAGGGACCCGTGCTTGATCTCAGCTGGGAGGACCGCTGCCACCCCGTAGACGAGGAAGAAGGGTGTTTTGCCGGTGGGCTTGGTAGGCGTGGTACGGATGGACCACAATGTCGGATCATGGGTTCCCGCAAACCCTTGAGGTTCGAACACTAGGGTGGAAGCGAAGATCTCTCTTTCCCGCTCTAGTTCGCTCTCACACCGATACCTAGGCCTAGCTCGTCAAACTCGAAGAACAAGAGACACGAGGATTTATACTGGTTCGGTCCACCATTGTGGTGTAATACCCTACTCCAGTGTGGTGTGGTGAATTGCCTTGTAGGCTGAGGATGAGCAAGTACACGGGAAGAACAGCCTCCTGAGGAGAGGTGTTCTTGTGCTTGGTGAGCTAGTGGGTGTAAGGGTTGTCTGAATGATTCTCTCCCTTTCTATGGTGGTGGCTAGTCCTATTTATAGAGGCCCGGGTCCTCTTCCCAAATATTGAGCGGTAAGGGATCCCACAACAGCCAAGTTTGAAGGGGGACAGGTAGTACAAGCAATCCTGACAAAAGGTGGTATTTGCCTACCAAAGGCTCTGGTGGTGACGTCATCGTGGGCTCCGTGGTGACCTTCGCCCTGCCGTCCTGCTGGTCTTGGTCTCGTCGCACCAATATGGAAACCTTTGCCTGACACATTGGGACTCATCGCCTGCGCTTGCCCTTTAGCACCAAAGAGGAAAGTGGTTTCCTGTGCCCGCTGGCTCCCGCCTGGCCTTGGTCCTCATGGCTCACATCATGCGAACCTCGCGACGTATCCCTTGCCTTGATATCTCTGCTCCTCGGGAGCCAGCCTAGTGAGGCCGCCCCAGGGGAGGTCTTGCGTCGTCTGCCTCGCGAGGGTCTTGAGTGGTTTGCTGATGAAGATGGGCCGTACCAGGCCGCTGTGTTGGAAATATGCCCTAGAGGCAATAATAAATTGGTTATTATTATATTTCCTTGTTCATGATAATTGTTTATTATCCATGCTAGAATTGTATTGATAGGAAACTCAGATACATGTGTGGATACATAGACAAACACCATGTCCCTAGTGAGCCTCTAGACGACTAGCTCGTTGATCAATAGATGGTTACGGTTTCCTAACCATGGACATTGGATGTCGTTGATAACGGGATCACATCATTAGGAGAATGATGTGATGGACAAGACCCAATCCTAAGCCTAGCACAGATCGTGTAGTTCGTATGCTAAAGCTTTTCTATATGTCAAGTATATTTTCCTTAGACCATGAGATTGTGCAACTCCCGGATACCGTAGGAATGCTTTGGGTGTACCAAACGTCACAACGTAACTGGGTGGCTATAAAGGTGCACTACAGGTATCTCCGAAAGTGTCTGTTGGGTTGGCACGAATCGAGACTGGGATTTGTCACTTCGTATGACGGAGAGGTATCTCTGGGCCCACTCGGTAGGACATCATCATAATGTGCACAATATGTGATCAAGGAGTTGATCACGGGATGATGTGTTACGGAACGAGTAAAGAGACTTGCCGGTAACGAGATTGAGCAAGGTATCGGTATACCGACGATCGAATCTCGGGCAAGTGCTATACCGATAGACAAAGGGAATCGTATACGGGATTGATTGAATCCTTGACATCGTGGTTCATCCGATGAGATCATCGTGGAACATGTGGGAGCCAACATGGGTATCCAGATCCCGCTGTTGGTTATTGGCCGGAGAGTTGTCTCGGTCATGTCTGCATGGTTCCCGAACCCGTAGGGTCTACACACTTAAGGTTCGATGACGCTAGGGTTATAGGGAAAGTATGTACGCGGTTACCGAATGTTGTTCGGAGTCCCGGATGAGATCCCGGACGTCACGAGGAGTTCCGAAATGGTCCGGAGGTAAAGATTCATATATGGGAAGTCCCGTTTTGGTCACCGGAAAAGTTTCGGGCGCTATCGGTAGCGTACCGGGACCACCGGGAGGGTCCCGGGGGTCCACCGGGTGGGTCCACCGGCCCCAGAAGGCTGCGTGGGCCAAGTGTGGGAGGGGACCAGCCCCAGGTGGGCTGGTGCGCCCCCCCACCAAGGCCCAAGGCGCCCCCAAGAGGGGAGGGGGGCAAACCCTAGGGCAGATGGGCCCTAGGGCCCAATCTGGTGCGCCCCCCTCTCCCTCTCCCCCTCTGGCCACCACCCCTAGATGGGATCTAGGGTGGCCGCACCCCTAGGGGTGGGAAACCCTAAAGGGGGCGCAGCCCTCCCTTCCCCCTATATATATGTGAGTTTTGGGGCTGCCCACAACACGTTTTGACCTCTATCGCTTGGCGCAGCCCTACCTCTCTCCCTCCTCGTCTCTTGCAGTGCTTGGCGAAGCCCTGCTGGAGTCCCGCGCTCCTCCACCACCACCACGCCGTCGTGCTGCTGTTGGATGGAGTCTTCCCCAACCTCTCCCTCTCTCCTTGCTGGATCAAGGCGTGGGAGACGTCACCGGGCTGCACGTGTGTTGAACGCGGAGGCGCCGTTGTTCGGCGCTTAGATCGGAATCAACCGCGATCTGAATCGCAGCGAGTACGACTCCTTCATCCGCGTTCTTGCAACGCTTCCGCATCGCGATCTACAAGGGTATGTAGATGCACTCCCCTCTCCCTCGTTGCTAGATTACTCCATAGATAGATCTTGGTGACGCGTAGGAAATTTTTTGATTTTCTGCTACGATCCCCAACAGTGGCATCATGAGCTAGGTCTATGCGTAGTATCTTGCACGAGTAGAACACAAAGTAGTTGTGGGCGTAGATCATGTCAATTTACTTGCCGTTACTAGTCTTATCTTGATTCGGCGGCATCGTGGGATGAAGCGGCCCGGACCGACCTTACACGTACTCTTACGTGAGACAGGTTCCACCGACTGACATGCACTAGTTGCATAAGGTGGCTAGCGGGTGTCTGTCTCTCCCACTTTAGTCGGATCGGATTCGATGAAAAGGGTCCTTATGAAGGGTAAATAGAAATTGGCATATCACGTTGTGGTTTTGGCGTAGGTAAGAAACGTTCTTGCTAGAAACCTATAGCAGCCACGTAAAAACTTGCAACAACAATTAGAGGACGTCTAACTTGTTCTTGCAGCATGTGCCGTGTGACGTGATATGGCCAAAAGGATGTGATGAATGATATATGTGTGATGTATGAGATTGATCATGTTCTTGTAATAGGAATCACGACTTGCATGTCGATGAGAATGACAACCGGCAGGAGCCATAGGAGTTGTCTTATTTATTGTATGACCTGCGTGTCACTGAATAACGCCATGTAATTACTTTACTTTATTGCTAAACGTTAGCCATAGTAGTAGAAGTAATGTTTGGCGAGACGACTTCATGAAGACACGATGATGGAGATCATGATGATGGAGATCATGGTGTCATGCCGGTGACGATGATTATCATGGAGCCCCGAAGATGAAGATCAAAGGAGCAAGATGATATTGGCCATATCATGTCACTATTTGATTGCATGTGATGTTTATCATGTTTTACGTCTTATTTGCTTAGAACGACGGTAGTGAATAAGATGATCTCTCACTAAAATTTCAAGAATTGTGTTCCCCCTAACTGTGCACCGTTGCTAAGGTTTGTTGTTCCGAAGCACCACGTGATGATCGGGTGTGACAAGTTCTAACGTTCGCATACAACGGGTGTAAGCCAGATTTACACACGCGATACACTTAGGGTTGACTTGACGAGCCTAGCATGTACAGACATGGCCTCGGAACACGGAAGACCGAAAGGTCGAACATGAGTCGTATAGAAGATACGATCAACATGAAGATGTTCACCGTTGATAACTAGTCCGTCTCACGTGATGATCGGACACGGCCTAGTCGATTCGGATCATGTATCACTTAGATGACTAGAGAGATGTCTATCTGAGTGGGAGTTCATTAGATGAACTTCATTGTCATGAACAATAGTCTAAGTTGTCTTCGCAAATTATGTTGTAGACCAATAACTGCGTTGCAGCTCCCTGTTTAATACGATCCTAGAGAAAGACTAAGTTGAAAGATATTGTAAGCAATGATGCGGACTGGGTCCGTAGTCCGAGGAGTGTCCTCACTGCTGCACAGAAAGTTTACGTCTTTGATGCACCGCTCGATGTGCAAACCCCTACAACGTTGTCTGTGGATGTTGTGAACACCTGAGAGACACGTCCTGATGACTACTTGATAGTTTAGTGCACCATACTTTACGGCTTAGAATCGGGATTCCAATGACGTTTTGAACGCCATGGAACATATGAGATGTTCTAAGAGCTGAAATTGGAATTTCAAGCTCATGCCCGTGTTGAGAGGTATGAGACCTCTGACAAGTTCTTTTGCCAAAAGGATGGAGGAGAATAGCTCAACTTGTGAGCATGTGCTCAGAATGTCTGGGTGCTAAAATCACTTGAACCAAGTGGGAGTTAATCTTCCAGGTGAGATAGTGGTTGACAGAATTCTCTAGGCACTATCACCAAGCTACTAGAACTTCATGATGAACTATGACATGCAAAGGATGGAGATGATCCCGGAGCTATTAGCGGTTCTTAAGACCGCGAAAGTAGAAATCAAGAAGGAGCATCAAGTGTTGATGGTTTAACAAGACCACTGGTTTCAGAAGGGCAAGGGCTAGAAGGGAAACTTCATGAATGGCAAACCAGTTGTCGCTCTAATGAAGGAACCCAAGGTTGAACCCAAACCTCGAGACTAAGTGCTTCTATTGTAAGGGGAACGGTCACATGGTAGCGGAACTACCCCAAATACATGGTAGATAAGAAAAGCTGGCAACTTCAACAAAGTATATTTGATATACGTGTTATTGATGTGTACCTTACTAGTACTCCTTGTAGCACATGGGTATTGGATGCCGGTTCAGTTACTATTATTAGTGACTTGAAGCAAAAGCTACGGACTGAACGGAGACTAGCTAAGAGCGAGGTGACGATGTGTGTTGGAAGTGTTTCCAAGGTTGATAAGATCACCATCGCACGCTCCCTCTATTTTCGAGATTAGTGTTGAACCTAGATAAATGTTATCGGGTGTCTACGTTGAGCATGAATATGATTAGATCATGTTCATTGCAATACGATTATTCATTTAAGTCAGAGAATAATAGTTATTCTGTTTACATGAATAATACCTTTATGGTCATGCACCCAATGGTTTGTTGAATCTCGATCATAGTAATACACATGATGATAATATTAATGCCAAAAGATGTAGAGTTAATAATGATAGTACCACTTTCTTGTGGCACTGCCGCTTAGGTCATTTTGGCATAAAATGCATGAAGAAACTCCATGCTGATGGATGTTTGGAGTCACTTGATTTTGAATCGCTTGATACATGCGAGCCATGCCTCTTGGGCAGGATGACTAAGATCCCGTTTTCAGGTAAAATAAAACGGGCAAGTGACTTGTTGGAAATCATACATGCTGATGTGTGTGATCCAATGAGAATTGAGGTGTGTGGTGGATATCGTTATTTTCTCATCTTCACTGACAATTTGAGTAGATATGGGTATATTTACTCAATGAAGCAAAAGTCTGAAGCGTTTGAAAAGTTCAAGGCAATTTCAGAGTGAAGATTAAGAGTCATCATAACTAGAAGATCATGTTCCTACGATCTGATCGAGGGGAGATTTTCTGAATTATGAGTTTGACAATCACTTAAGGCATTGTGGAAATGTTTCACAGTTGAAGCCACCTGGAACACCACAGCGTAATGGTGTGTCCAGACATCGTAATCGAACCTTATGAGATATGGTGCGATCTATGATGTATCTTACCAATCTACCGCTATTATTTTGAGGTTATGCATTAGAGACAGCTGCATTCACTTTAGATAGGGCACCATCTAAGTCCGTTGAGACGATGTCGTATGGTTTGGCAAGAAACCAAAGTTGTCGTTTCTCAATGTTTGGGGCTGCGATGCTTACGGCTTAAGCCAGAAAAAGCTCGAACCCAAAGCGGACAAATACATCTTCATGGGATACCCACTGGTAACGGTTGGGTATACCTTCTATCTCAGATCCAAAGACAAAAATGTTTGTCGCTAAGAACGGGTCCTTTCTCGAGAAGGAGTTTCTCTCGAAATAATTGAGTGGGAGGAAGATAGAACTTGATGAGGTTGTCGAACCCTCACTTCAACCGGAGAGTAGTGCAACACAGAAAGATGTTTCTGTGGAACCTACGACAGTTGAAGAGGAAACTAATGGTAGTGATCATGAAGCTCCAGATCAAGTTGCTATTGAACCTCGTAGGTAGACAAGGATATGTACTACTCCTGAGTGGTACGGTGATCCTGTCTTAGAGGTCATGTTGTTGGACAACGATGAACCTACGAACTATGGAGAAGCGATGGTGGGCCCGTATTCCGGCAAATGGTTAGAAGCCGAGGAATCCGAGATAGGATCCATGTATCGAAACAAAGTATGGACTTTGGTGGACTTGCCCGATGACTGGCAAGCCATTGAGATAAATGGATCTTTAAGAAGAAGACGGACGTGGACGGTAATGTCACCGTCTATGAAGCTCGACTTGTGGCAAAGAGTTTTTCACAAGTTCAAAGAGTTGACTACGATGAGATTTTCTCACCCGTAGCGATGCTTAAGTCCATCGGAATCATGTTAGCATTAGCTGCATTTATGAAATCTGGCAGATGGATGACAAAACAAAGTTTCCTTACCAGTTTTTGTAAGGAAAGGTTGTATATGATACAATCAGAAAGGTTTTGTCGATCCTAAGGATGCTAAAAGATATGCTAGCTCCAGCAATCCTTCCATGGACTAGAGCAAGCATCTCGGAGTCGGAATATACACTTTGATGAAGTGATCAAAGTTTTTGGGTATACAAAGTTTGTTAGAAACTTGTATTTGCAATAAAGTGAGTGGGAGCACTACAACATTTCTGATAAGTATATGTGAATGACATATTGTTGATCCGAAATGATGTAGAATTTCTGGAAAGCATAAAGGGTTATTTGAATGAGTTTTTCAAAGGAAGACCTGGATAAAGCTGCTTACATATTGGGCATCAAGATCTATACAGATAGATCAAGACGCCTGATGATACTTTCGAAAGGAACACACACCTTTGACATGATTTTGAAGGAGTTCAAAATAGGTCAGTTAAAGAAGGAATTCTTACCTGAGTTATAAGGTGTGAAGTTGAGTAAGACTCAAAACTTGACCACGGCAGAAGGAAGAGGAAGGACGAAGGTCGTCCCCTATGCTTTTGTCATAGGCTCTATACGGTATGCCATGATGAGTACCGCACCTGATGTGTGCCTTGCCACATGTCTGGCAAGAGGGTACAAAGGTGATCCAGGAGTGGATCACTAGATAGTGGTCAAAATTATCCTTAGAGGAATAAGGAAATGTTTCTCGGTTATGGAGGTAATAAAGAGTTCGACGTAAACAGTTACGTCGATGCAAGCTTAGCACCTATCCGGGTAACTCTAAGTGGAGATACCGGATACGTATAATGGAGCAACAGTTTGGAATAGCTCCAAGTGGAACGTGGTAGCAGCATCTACGATATGACATAAAGTTTTGCGAAGTACATAGGGATCTGAATGTTGCAGACCCGTTGACTACAACCTCTCTCACAAGCATAACATGATCAAACCCAGAACTCATTGAGTGTTAATCACATATTGATGTGAACTAGATTACTGACTCTAGTAAACTCTTTGGATGTTAGTCACATGGCGATGTGACCTATGAGTGTTAATCACATGGCGATGTGAACTAGATTATTGACTCTAGTGCAAGTGGGAGACTGTTGGAAATATGCCCTAGAGGCAATAATAAATTGGTTATTATTATATTTCCTTGTTCATGATAATTGTTTATTATCCATGCTAGAATTGTATTGATAGGAAACTCAGATACATGTGTGGATACATAGACAAACACCATGTCCCTAGTGAGCCTCTAGACGACTAGCTCGTTGATCAATAGATGGTTACGGTTTCCTAACCATGGACATTGGATGTCGTTGATAACGGGATCACATCATTAGGAGAATGATGTGATGGACAAGACCCAATCCTAAGCCTAGCACAGATCGTGTAGTTCGTATGCTAAAGCTTTTCTATATGTCAAGTATATTTTCCTTAGACCATGAGATTGTGCAACTCCCGGATACCGTAGGAATGCTTTGGGTGTACCAAACGTCACAACGTAACTGGGTGGCTATAAAGGTGCACTACAGGTATCTCCAAAAGTGTGTGTTGGGTTGGCACGAATCGAGACTGGGATTTGTCACTCCGTATGACGGAGAGGTATCTCTGGGCCCACTCGGTAGGACATCATCATAATGTGCACAATATGTGATCAAGGAGTTTATCACGGGATGATGTGTTATGGAACGAGTAAAGAGACTTGCCGGTAACGAGATTGAGAAAGGTATCGGTATACCGACGATCGAATCTCGGGCAAGTGCTATACCGATAGACAAAGGGAATCGTATACGGGATTGATTGAATCCTTGACATCTTGGTTCATCCGATGAGATCATCGTGGAACATGTGGGAGCCAACATGGGTATCCAGATCCCGCTGTTGGTTATTGGCCGGAGAGTTGTCTCGGTCATGTCTGCATGGTTCCCGAACCCGTAGGGTCTACACACTTAAGGTTCGATGACGCTAGGGTTATAGGGAAAGTATGTACGCGGTTACCGAATGTTGTTCGGAGTCCCGGATGAGATCCCGGACGTCACGAGGAGTTCCGGAATGGTCCGGAGGTAAAGATTCATATATGGGAAGTCCCGTTTTGGTCACCGGAAAAGTTTCGGGCGCTATCGGTAGCGTACCGGGACCACCGGGAGGGTCTCGGGGGTCCACCGGGTGGGGCCACCGGCCCCAGAAGGCTGCGTGGGCCAAGTGTGGGAGGGGACCAGCCCCAGGTGGGCTGGTGCGCTCCCCCACCAAGGCCCAAGGCGCCCCCAAGAGGGGAGGGGGGCAAACCCTAGGGCAGATGGGCCCTAGGGCCCAATCTGGTGCGCCCCCCTCTCCCTCTCCCCCTCTGGCCGCCACCCCTAGATGGGATCTAGGGTGGCCGCACCCCTAGGGGTGGGAAACCCTAAAGGGGGCGCAGCCCTCCCTTCCCCCTATATATATGTGAGTTTTGGGGCTGCCCACAACACGTTTTGACCTCTATCGCTTGGCGCAGCCCTACCTCTCTCCCTCCTCGTCTCTTGCAGTGCTTGGCGAAGCCCTGCTGGAGTCCCGCACTCCTCCACCACCACCACGCCGTCGTGCTGCTGTTGGATGGAGTCTTCCCCAACCTCTCCCTCTCTCCTTGCTGGATCAAGGCGTGGGAGACGTCACCGGGCTGCACGTGTGTTGAACGCGGAGGCGCCGTTGTTCGGCGCTTAGATCGGAATCAACCGCGATCTGAATCGCAGCGAGTACGACTCCTTCATCCGCGTTCTTGCAACGCTTCCGCATCGCGATCTACAAGGGTATGTAGATGCACTCCCCTCTCCCTCGTTGCTAGATTACTCCATAGATAGATCTTGGTGACGCGTAGGAAATTTTTTGATTTTCTGCTACGATCCCCAACACGCTGGACGAGCCACGCTCTGGGCCGCAGGCAGGCAAGTCTGGGTACCCCCATTCCCAGAACGCCGACAGTAGCCCCTGGGCCCAAGGCGCGCTCAGACTTGGCTTCGCGGCGAAGCCAAGGGTCAAGTGCGGAGCGCCGCGGGCCCCAAAAGCTTGCGGCTTTGATTAGCGCGTGGCGATTGACAGGACATGGGCGTCTCCACTTCCCCACGCCGCGTCGGCAACCGCACGATTTGACGACTCCCTGCATGCACAAAGACCATCATTACCTACGATTATGGAGGCCGACTGCTGGCCTTCCCTTGGCTAAAAATGAGGTGACGGATGGAGCCCCCATTGCCCATCTTCTTCCGCCTGCTTCTTCCTCTTCCTCCTTGCTCCCTACTTCGTAGCGACACCCATGGCGCCAACGAGGAGGTTCTCGGTCGCAGAGAAAGGGAAGGCCCGCCAGGAGGGGCCCGACTCACCACCGCCTAAGAGGGGACGAGGCTGCCCACGCAAACATGTCGCGACCCCCGCCGCAGCCCCTCGTGTGCACGGGCGGACCTCTTCGGGACTCGGCTCCATCCTTGGCGGCCGCGGCAGTGCCTCTTCGTGCGATGGGGATTGCCCAGGTCGTGGCAGCCCCGTTGATGAAGGAAGGCATGCCAGGGTTGCCCGGCCTTCCCGGCCGCACTTCCACTCAACGGAGGTGTTGCCGGAGTTCGTCGTGTGGTCGGAGAACCCGGTTGGTGATGTCTACTACACAACCTTCTTCTTGTAGACGTTGCTGGGCCTCCAAGTGCAGAGGTTTGTAGGACAGTAGCAAATTTCCCTCAAGTGGATGACCTAAGGTTTATCAATCCGTGGGAGGCGTAGGATGAAGATGGTCTCTCTCAAACAACCCTGCAACCAAATAACAAAGAGTCTCTTGTGTCCCCAACACACCCAATACAATGGTAAATTGTATAGGTGCACTAGTTCGGCGAAGAGATGGTGATACAAGTGCAATATGGATGGTACATATAGGTTTTTGTAATAAGAAAATATAAAAACAGCAAGGTAGCAAGTGATAAACATGAGCATAAACGGTGTTGCAATGATAGGAAACAAGGCCTAGGGTTCATACTTTCACTCACTGTTCAAGATATCTTCCGATATGCCGATAAATCGGCCGATTTATCGCTTACCATTGTCTGGCCGATAAGATGAATCGGCCGATAATTCAGCCGATATGGTGATAAATCGGCCGATATGCCGATAAACTGGCCGATTTACCCCTTATCATGGGTCGACCGATAAGTTCCCGATAAGCGATATCCCCAACATTGCTTTCACTAGTGCAACTTCTCTAAACAAGGATAACATAATTGGATCATATTACTAGCCCTCAACATGCAACAAAGAGTCACTCCAAAGTAACTAATAGCGGAGAACAAACGAAGAGATTATGGTAGGGTACGAAACCACCTCAAAGTTATTCTTTCTGATCGATCTATTCAAGAGTCCGTAGTAACGTTCAATCTATCATAGTGTTCGTACTAGAATAACAGCTTAAGATACAAATCAACCAAAACCCTAATGTCACCTAGATACTCCATTGTCACCTCAAGTATCCGTGGGCATGATTATACGATATGCATCACACAATCTCAGAAACATCTATTCAGCCAACACATAGAACTTCAAAGAGTGCCCCAAAGTTTCTACCGGAGAGTCAAGACGAAAACGTGTGCCAACCCTTATGCATAGATTCCCAAGGTCACGGAACCCGCAAGTTGATCACCAAAACATACATCAAGTAGATCACATGATATCCCATTGTCACCACAGATAAACACGTGCAAGACATACATCAAGTGTTCTCAAATCCTTAAAGACTCAATCCGATAACATAACTTCAAAGGGAAAACTCAATCCGTTACAAGAGAGTAGAGGGGGAGAAGCATTATAAGATCCAACTAGAATAGCAAAGCTCGCGATACATCAAGGTCGTGCCATCTCAAGAACACGAGAGAGGGAGAGAGAGAGAGAGAGAGAGAGAGAGGGAGAGATCAAACACATAACTACTGATACATACCCTCAGCCCCGAGGGTGGACTACTCCCTCCTCGTCATGGAGAGCGCCGGGATGATGAAGATAGCCACCAGAGAGGAATTCCCCCCTCCGGCAGGGTGCCAAACGGTTCTACATTGGTTTTCGGTGGCTACAGAGGCTTTCGGCGGCGGAACTCCCGATCTCGGTTAATTTCGGAAGGTTTCAGTATTTATAGGATTTTTTGGCGTAGGCACAAGTCAGGGGGGCTTCTGGGCTGTCCACGAGATAGGAGGGCGTGCCCCCCTACCCAGGGCATGCCCCCACCATCGTGGGCAGCCTATGGCTCTCCTGGCCCAACTCTTTTACTTCGGGGGATTCTTTTGGCCTAGAAAAAATCATCAAAAATTGGCACGTCAATTGGACTCCGTTTGATATTCCTTTTTTGTAAAACTCAAAAAACAAGGAAAAAACAGAAACTGGCACTGGGCTCTAGGTTAATAGGTTAGTCCCAAAAATCATATAAAAGTGTATATAAAAGCTCATAAGACATCCTAGAAGGATAATATAATAGCATGGAACAATCAAAAATTATAGATACGTTGGAGACGTATCAAGCATCCCCAAGCTTAATTCCTGCTCGTCCTCGAGTAGGTAAATGATAAAAACAGAAATTTTGATGTGGAATGCTAACTAACATAATTCTTAATGTAATTCTCTTAATTGTGGCATGAATGTTCAGATCTGAAAGATTCAAGACAAAAGTCTATATTGACATAAGAAATAATAATACTTCAAGCATACTAACAAAGCAATCATGTCTTCTCAAAATACTATGGCTAAAGAAAGTTATCCCTACAAAATCATATAGTCTGGCTATGCTCCCTCTTCATGACACAAAATATTCATATCATGCACAACCCCGGTTTCAGCCAAGCACTTGTTTTCATACTCTATTCTTTTAAACCTTTCAACTTTCACGCAATACATGAGCGTGAGCCATGGATATAGCACTATGTGGAATAGAGAGGTGGTTGTGGAGAAGACAAAAAAGGGGAAGATAGTTTCACATCGACTAGGCGTATCAATGGGCTATGGAGATGCCCATCAATAGATATCAATGTGAGTGAGTAGGGATTGCCATGCAATGAATGCACTAGAGCTAAATATGTATGAAAGCTCAACTAAAGAAACTAAGTGGGTGTGCATCCAACTTGCTTGCTCACGAAGACCTAGGGCATTTGAGGAAGCCCATTGTTGGAATATACAAGCCAAGTTCTATAATGTAAATTCCCACTAGTATATGAAAGTGACTAAACATGAGACTCTTTATCATGAAGAACATGGTGCTACTTTGAAGCACAAGTGTGGAAAAAGATAGTAGCAATTGTCCCCCTTTTTTTTGGGCCTTTCTTTTTTTCTTTTTTCTTTTTTTTTTGCGGAGGGGCTTTATTGATTTAGCCTTTCCTCCCATGGGACAATGCTCTAATAATGATGATCATCACACTTTCATTACAACTCGATACTACAACAAAGTATGACTCTATATGAATGCCTCCGGCGGTGTACCGGGATGTGCAATGAATCAAGAGTGACATGTATGAAAAATTATGCATGGTGGCTTGGCCACAAATACGATGTCAACTACATGATCATGCATGGCAATATGACAATATGATGCGTGTCATATGAATGGAACCGTGGAAAGTTGCATGGCAATATATCTCGGAATGGCTATGGAAATGCCATGATAGGTAGGTATGGTGTCTGTTTTGAGGAATAATATGGTGGCTATTTTGAGGAAGGATATATAGTGGGTGTATGGTACCGGCGAAAGTTGCGTGATACAAGAGAGGCTAGAAATGGTGGAAGGGTGAGAGTGCGTATAATCCATGGACTCAATATTAGTTATAAGAACTCATATACTTATTGCAAAAATCTACGAGTCATCAAAACAAAGCAATCAACGCATGCTCCTAGGGGGGAGGTTGGTAGGAGTTAACCATCGCGCGCCCCTGACCTCCACACAAAGGTTGACACTTTACAAATACCTCATGCTCTAACTTCGTCACATGGCGGTTCACCATACGTGCATGCTACAGGAATCACTAACCTTAACACAAGTATTTCTCATTTTCATAATAACTCCACTAGCATGACTCTAATATTACTATCCTCATATCTCAAAACATTTATCAAGCAACCAACTTCTCATCATATTCAATGCATTTAGTGTGAAAGTTTTTACTACATTGATATTGGATGTCTATCACGTGAAGGCTAGTTTTATAGCCAAAGCACATTACCATGCTGTTCTGATAGACTCTCAAAAGGATATAAGTGAAGCATGAGAGTTCATCTATTTCTTCAAAATAAAACCACCGCCGTGCTCTAAAAGATATAAGTGAAGCACTAGAGCAAATGGCAAACTACTCCGAAGGATATAAGTGGAGATCAATGAGTAGTTGAATAATTATGTAACTATGTGAAGACTCTCTAACATTTAAGAATTTCAGATCTTGGGATATTATTCAAACAGCAAGCAAAACAAACTAAAATAAATTGACGCTCCAAGCAAAACACATATCATGTGGTGAATAAAAATATAGCTCCGAGTTGGTTACCGATAGATGAAGACGAAAGAGGGGATGCCTTCCCGGGGCATCCCCAAGCTTAGGCTTTTGATTGTCCTTGAATTTTACTTGGGGTGCCATGGGCATCCACAAGCTTAGGCCCTTGCTACTCTTTGTTCCATAGTCCATCAAAGCAATACTCAAAACTTGAAAACTTCACAACCTAAAACTTAGACAAAGATCTCGTGAGCTCCGTTAGTATAAGAAAGCAAACCACTACTCAAAGGTACTTCAATGAACTCATTCTTTGTTTATATTGGTGTTAAACCTATTGTATTAAAACTTATCTATGGTTCATACTTCCCAATATTACTTATAGATGCATTGAAATAAGCAAACAGCACACGAAAAACAGAATCTGTCAAAAACAGAACAGTCTGTAGTAATCTGCAGGTTTCGCATACTTCTGTAACTCTAAAAAATTCAAACTAAATTGGTAAACGTGAGGAATTTTTCTATTAATCATCTGCAAAATGAATCAGCTAAATAGCACGCTCCAGTAAAATCTGATGACCATTCTAGCGAGCGCTAACGATTCTGTTTTTCACAGCAAGATCATATAAACTTCACACAAGTCTCCCCAAAGGTTCTACTTGGAAAAAACACTAATTAAAACACAAAACCACATATAAACAGAAGCTAGATGCAATATTTATTCCTAAACAGAAGCAAAAACAAAAAAAATATAAAATTGGGTTGCCTCCCAACAAGCGCTATCGTTTTACGCCCCTAGCTAGGCATAATGATGCTCACATAAAAGATAAGAATTGAAACATAACGGTAGCATCATGAAGCATATAACTAGCACATTTAAGTCTAACCCACTTCCTATGCATAGGGATTTTTTGAGAAAACAACTTATGGGAACAATAATCAACTAACATAGGAAAGCAAAACAAGCATAACTTCAAAACTTTAAGCACATAGAGATGAAACTTGATATTATTGCAATTCCTACAAGAATATGTTCCTCCCTCATAATAATTTTCAGTAGCATCATGAATGAATTCAACAATATAACCAGCACATAAAGCATTCTTTTCATGATCCCCAAGCATATAAATTTTATTACTATCCACATAAGCAAATTTCTTCTCATGAGTAGTAGTGGGAGCAAACTCAACAAAATAACTATCATGTGAAGCATAATCTAGTTGAAAACTAAAATCATGATGACAAGTTTCATGGTTATCATTATTCTTAATAGCATACGAGTCATCACAATAATCATCATAGATAGCAACTTTTTTCTCATAATCAATTGGAACCTCTTCCGAAATAGTGGATTCATCACTAAATAAAGTCATGACCTCTCCAAATCCACTTTCATCAATATAATCATCATAAATAGGAGGCATGATTTCATCATAATAAATTTGCTCTTCAAAACTTGGGGGACTAAAAATATCATCTTAATTCAACCTAGCTTCCCCAAGCTTGTGGCTTTTCATATCATTAGCATCATAAATATTCAAAGGATTCATACTAACAACATTGCAATCATGCTCATCATGCACATATTCTGTGCCAAGCATTCTATGTAATTCTTCTTCTAGTACTTGAGCACTGTTTTCCTTCCCATCATTTTCATGAAAGATATTAAAAAGATGAAGCATATGGGGTAACCTTAATTCTATTTTTTGTAGTTTTCTTTTATAAACTAAACTTGTGATAAAACACGAAATGAAAAGATTCGATTGCAAGATCTAAAGATATACCTTCAAGCACTCACCTCCCCGGCAACGGCGCCAGAAAAGAGCTTGATGTCTACTACACAACCTTCTTCTTGTAGACGTTGTTGGGCCTCCAAGTGCAGAGGTTTGTAGGACAGTAGCAAATTTCCCTCAAGTGGATGACCTAAGGTTTATCAATCCGTGGGAGGCGTAGGATGAAGATGGTCTCTCTCAAACAACCCTGCAACCAAATAACAAAGAGTCTCTTGTGTCCCCAACACACCCAATACAATGGTAAATTGTATAGGTGCACTAGTTCGGCGAAGAGATGGTGATACAAGTGCAATATGGATGGTACATATAGGTTTTTGTAATAAGAAAATATAAAAACAGCAAGGTAGCAAGTGATAAACGTGAGCATAAACGGTGTTGCAATGATAGGAAACAAGGCATAGGGTTCATACTTTCACTAGTGCAAGTTCTCTCAACAAGGATAACATAATTGGATCATATTATTAGCCCTCAACATGCAACAAAGAGTCACTGCAAAGTAACTAATAGCGGAGAACAAACGAAGAGATTATGGTAGGGTACGAAACCACCTCAAAGTTATTCTTTCTGATCGATCTATTCAAGAGTCCGTAGTAACGTTCAATCTATCATAGTGTTCGTACTAGAATAACAGCTTAAGATACAAATCAACCAAAACCCTAATGTCACCTAGATACTCCATTGTCACCTCAAGTATCCGTGGGCATGATTATACGATATGCATCACACGATCTCAGAAACATCTATTCAGCCAACACATAGAACTTCAAAGAGTTGCTCAACCGGAGAGTCAAGACGAAAACGTGTGCCAACCCTTATGCATAGATTCCCAAGGTCATGGAACCCGCAAGTTGATCACCAAAACATACATCAAGTAGATCACATGATATCCCATTGTCACCACAGGTAAACACGTGCAAGACATACATCAAGTGTTCTCAAATCCTTAAAGACTCAATCCGATAAGATAATTCAAAGGGAAAACTCAATCCATTACAAGAGGGTAGAGGGGGAGAAGCATTATAAGATCCAACTAGAATAACAAAGCTCGCGATACATCAAGATCGTGCCATCTCAAGAACACGAGAGAGAGAGAGATCAAACACATAGCTACTGGTACATACCCTCAGCCCCGAGGGTGGACTACTCCCTCCTCGTCATGGAGAGCGCCGGGATGATGAAGATAGCCACCAGAGAGGGATTCCCCCCTCTGGCAGGGTGCCAAAATGGTTCTACATTGGTTTTGGCTACAGAGGCTTTCGGCGGCGGAACTCCCGATCTCGGTTAATTTCCGAAGGTTTCAATATTTATAGGATTTTTTGGCGTAGGCACAAGTCAGGGGGGCTTCTGGGCTGTCCACGAGATAGGAGGGCGTGCCCCCTGCCCAGGGCATGCCCCCACCCTCGTGGGCAGCCTGTGGCTCTCCTGGCCCAACTCTTTTACTTCGGGGGCTTCTTTTGGTCCAGAAAAAATCATCAAAAATTGGCACGTCAAGTGGACTCCGTTTGATATTCCTTTTCTGTAAAACTCGAAAACAAGGAAAAAACAGAAACTGGCACTAGGCTCTAGGTTAATAGGTTAGTCCCAAAAATCATATAAAAGTGTATATAAAAGCCCATAAGACATTCTAGAAGGATAATATAATAGCATGGAACAATAAAAAATTATTGATACGTTGGAGACATATCAGTTGGCACCCGGCTTCAGCTCCCGTGCTCCTTCGCTGGTGAACTGCCGCCCGCGGGTCCCGACCATCTGTGGCTGTAGGCGGATGGTTGCTGTAGCAGGGCTTTGTGGGTCGCGGTGGACGTCTCCGCCGCTGGCGACGTAACCCTGGCCCGCGGTTGGCAGATGTTCGCCCGTGCGTGTGGCCTAAGCAAGCGGTGCACCCTCCACTTCAAGTACGATGGCGACACGACCCTCTTCGTGAGGGTATTTGGAGAAGACAGTCACCGCGGCGGGTGCTGCCCCGAGGACAACGACGGCAGCGAGGTGCTCGGCCTTGGAGACGGCCGTGACGAGGGTGAGGATGAACTCGCCCTCGGCGCCGGCCGCGGTTCATCCAGCTATGGTAGCTCCTCCCTCAGTGGCAGCTCCAGCAGCGGTGGCTACGACCAGCAGCCACTCCGTCATGCCCGCTTTGAGGGCGGTGGCGGGTCGTCTCGTTGCCGCGCCCTAGTGAAGCGCGAGGAGTGCTCTGGCTAAGCCTGGGGGGCCGATCCTCGTGAGCGACCACATTGTAGGAGCCGCTTTTGCTTGTCCCTGCCTTTCCTTTCCTCCTGCATTACCAAAAACAAGTATGGGGCCCCGCTAGGGCGTGTAATGGACCGTGATTCTTACGCTGCTCTGTGGTGCATTTACTGTTTTCGGATAGTGTTGCGAAGTCTGTGCATTATGCGGGCGTAGGGGGAGAGGACTTATCTTGACGCATTCGGGGTAGCCCCCATCTCATGAGATGTGGCCCTTTGAGGAGCTGCAAAATTCGTTAGGATATTCTTATCCTTCATTGCGCGAGGTCCTAGGCATGAGATGAACATGGTCAAACGCACTTCGTCACGGTACCCGTGGGGCACAAACTTAAAGAGAGGGACATGTTGATCACAAGATCAAACGAGGGTGCCTCACAGAGACTAAGGGGGCGTGCACGCATGCCACCCTGTCCAGCCCCCTTGCGAGGTGCACGAGAGAGAGCGTCAGGCAACTGCCGCCCTCCCTAGCGCAAAGCAAAGAATGAAGGGAAGAATCAGAGAGAGAGGTGGTTCAACCAAGCCATTCAAGAAACGCCAGAACTTCAAATTCCATTAATAGACAAAAAAGAAGGGGCAAGCCAACTACAGAAAGCAAATGAACAGCCGCGTCCGGCACCTAGTCTAGTCTTCTCACTAGCGCGGAGCTAAGTGCTGCCACTAGGACGTGGAAGGGAGCCCCCAAGGCCCGTGGGCGGCACTCCGGAGACTCCAAGGCGTGTACAACCCCACTCATTATTACGTGAGAGTGTCATGGGTGGAGACCTTCACAGGCACTGGGCCTTGCTTCATGGGTAGAACTTCCGGAGATGCTGGATGTTCCAGGCGTTCTGGATGGGGATCCCGTCCTGTGTCTCCAAGCGCGCGGCGCTAGGCCTGGAGACACGGGCAATCCTAAACGGGCCCTCCCACATGACTGAGACCTTGTGCAGCCCTTCCCTGGAGAGCACCCGCCTCAGGACGAGGTCGCCCACCTCGAGCGTCTGGAGCGGACGCTGCGATAGTGGTACCACCACAGCGCCTGCTGGTACCTTGCCGCTTGAAGCGAGGCCTCCCGGCGGCGTTCCTCCCCCATCACGAGGTCCATCCCCCGCATGGCGTCCTGCCGCATTTCATCGAACGCCAAGACCCGCGCGGAGCGATGCTTGACCTCGTGAGGGAGAACCGCTTCTGCTCCGTAGACGAGGAAGAACGGGGTCTTGCTTGTTGGCTTGGTGGCGGTGGTGCGGATGGACCACATCATGGGCCGGAGCTCATCATGCTAGCCCCTACCGCATGAATCGAGCTTCTTCTTGAAGGCCCTGGCCTTGAGGCCTCTTAAGACCTCCGCGTTGGTGCGCTCGCTTGGCCATTGCTCCTGGGGTGTGCCACTGAAGCGTAGCAAATCTGCGTTCCAAGGTTAGCACAATATGTCTTGAAGAGGTTGCTAGTGAACTGCGAGCCGTTGTCAGTGATGCTGTGGTTGGGGACCCTGAACCGACTTACAAGACCCTTGATGAACTTGACCGCGGATTTGACTGAGATGGTGCAGACGGCTTCCACCTCCGCCCATTTGGTGAACTTGTCGATGGCGACATAGAGGTAGCGGTAGCCCCCGAGCGCTCGAGGGAATGGACCCAGGATATCCAGCCCCCAGACTGCGAATGGCCAGGAGAATGGGATAGTTTGGAGGCCCTGAGCCGGCTGGTGGATCTTCCTGGCATGGAATTGTCAAGCCTTGTAGGACTTCACCAGCTCGGCTGCATCGTTGAGTGCCATGGGCCAATAGAAACCGATGTGGAATGCCTTGCTAACCAGGGTGCATGATGATGAGTGATGCTCGCAGTCCCCGATGTGTATGTCAGCTAGCAGCTCACTCCCTTGCTTCCTGGAGATGCACCGTAAATAAACATCATTTGGTCGTTTTCTGTAAAGCTCACCATCTTGAATGCAATACGCTTTAGCCTGTCGGGCTACATGCTCTGTGTCCTCTTTTTTCTCCGGTAGCGCTCCTGGCACGAGGTATGCCTTGAGCTCCTCGGTCCAGCACCCCTCCTGAGGCTTGAGGGCCAGGAGCAGGCGCGCTCCCGAGGTCGGGCCACAGGCGGGGGCTCCCGAGGTCGGTGGCTGGGGGAGTTCCTCCGGAGGCATCGCCGACCCCTCGGGCGGAGGTGATGCCGAAGGCTTGAAGAGTCGTTCCTCGAAGATGCCGTGCTCCTGGGCAGGCGCCTGGATGCCCTTTTGGCGATGTCGTCAGCTTCCTTGTTGGTGCCACGGGGCACGTGCTACAGCTCGAGGCCCAAGAACTGCTTCTCCATTTTATGTACCTCCGCGAGGTATGCCTCCATGTGCTTGTTCTTCGGTTCGTATACCTTGTTGGAGAAGTTGACGAGGAGCTACGAGTCGCCCCTGATGATAAGGCGCTTCACTCCCAGGGCCGCCGCAACCTTAAGGCCAGCGATGAGGCCCTCGTATTCTGCGATGTTGTTAGAGACCTTCTTGCTCTGCTGAAAGTAGAGTTGCACGTCGTAGTAAAGCTTGCCCTGAGTGGGTGAGATGAGCATAGCTCTAGCCCCCGCGCCCTAGCGTGCGAGCGCACGGTCGAAGTACATGACCCAGCCGTCCGGCGTTTCATTTCTTGGTGAGAGGGATCGGTCCTCGCCCGCTTCGAGCTCCGGGGCGTCGGTCCATTCTTCCACGAAGTCAGCGAGCGCGGTTCCTTTGATGACCCTGGTTGTGCTGAACTCCAACTGGAACGCATGCAGCTCGATATTCCATTCGTCGACTCTTCCCACAGCGTTGGGGCTCCGGCGTACCCTCTGCAGCGGGTAAGCCGAGACGCCCTTGATGGGGTGGCCTTGGAAGTAATGGCGCAGTTTGCGCGAGGCCACCAGGAGTGCGAGCAAGAGCTTTGGTGGCATGGGGTATCATGCTCTCGCATCCCGTAGCACCATGCTGACGAAGTACACCGGGTGCTCGACTAGGGCAGGAGTGTCGACGGAGCCCGAGTACTCCGGAGGTTGGTCGCCCACAGGGGCTTCCATAGGCCCGGTAGCGCCGTCTTGTAAGGCTTGATCACCTGCTGGTATCGCTGTGGCTTTGGTGGCTCTGTCTTGGCTCTGTGCTGTCCTGGCCGGAGACGCGACGTTGCGCGGCGAGCCCTTGACCTGGCGTTCTTCCCGGACAGCCACCAGCACCGCGCTAGCTAAGTAGGGCGTGGCGGCCAAGTAGACCACCAGGGGCTCGAGGGGACGAGGCGCTACCATCACTGGTGGGCTGGTCAAATATCCTTGAGGTCTTGAAATGCCAGGTCGGCCTCCGAGGTCCACTCGAACGGCCCCTTTTTCTTCATCAGCTTGAAGAACGCCAAGGAGCGCTCCCCCAGCTTGGAGATGAAGCGCCCTAACAAGGTCACGCAGCCCGTGAGCTTCTGCATTTCCTTCAGGGTTTGCAGCGGGATCATGTCTTCTATTGCTTAGTCCTTCTCCGGGTTGGCCTGGGTTCCTCGGTGCGACATGAGGAAGCCCAGCAGCTTGCCGGAAGGGACACCACATACGCACTTCTCCGGGTTAAGCCTCAGGTCCACCTGGCGCAGGCTGTTGAAACTCTCTTCCAGGTCCTGAATGAAGGTCCTTGCTTCCCGAGATTTTACCACGATGTCATCGACATAGGCTTCTGCGTTCCTCCCCAGCCGCAGGCCCAGGGTGATATGCATCAATCGCTGGAAGGTCGCCCCTGCGTTGCACAGCCCAAACGACATGCAAATGTAGCAGTATACCCGACACGGGGTTAGGAACGCCGTTTTCTCCATGTCTTCTACCGCCATCTTGATCTGGTGGTAGCCCGAGAATGCATCCAGGAAGCACAATAGGTCGCACTCTGCGGTGGAGTCAACGATCTGGTCGATGTGCGGGAGAGGAAATGGGTCTTGAGGGCATGCTTTGTTGAGGTTAGTGAAGTCGACACACATGCGCTCCTTCCCACCTTTCTTGGGCACAACGACGGGGTTCGCCAGCCATTCTGGGTACCGAACCTCGCGGATGACAGCCGCTGCTTCTAGCTTGCGAGTTTCTTGCACGATGAAGGACTGCTTCTTTGTAGAATGCCACCGCGCCTTTTGCTTCATAGGGCGTGCATTGGGGCACACCCATAAGTGGTGCTCGATTACCCCTCTCGGGACCCCTACCAGCTGCTTGGGCTCCCAGGCGAACACTTTCTTGTTCGTGCGCAGGAACATCACCAACACCTCCTCTTGTTCGCGGTCGAAGTTGGCGCCTATGGTGAAGGTGGATCTCGAGGATCCATCCTCCTCGACGGGTACTTACTTCATTTCGGCTCGGTCTTGAGTGAACAACTGCTTCTTTTTCGCTGGTGCGGCTCCCTTGGCCTCTGGGGCGGCCGGGCGTGCCGCCGCAGCGGTCCGGAAGATGAGCTTGAGGGCTGCCAGAGCCTCCATGGTGTCTCTAGCCACGGTGAGGACGCCGCTGCTCCCCGACATCTTCATGAGGTTGTAGGCCGGATGGGTTGCGGCCATGAACTGAGCTAGGGCAGGATACCCGAGGATGGCGTTGTACGGGAGGCCGATACGAGCGATGTCGAAGTCAATCATCTCGGTGCGGTAGTTGTCGTGGGTGCCGAAGGTGACCGGGAGGCGGATCTGCCCTAAAGGGTTGGCGGAACCGCTGCCGACTCCGGAGAAGGGCTTGGTGGGGCGTAGCCGCTCGAGCGGCACCTGGAGCAGGCTAAAAGCTTCTACTGAGAGCACGTTGAGGCCAGCCCCACCATCGATGAGGGTCTTGGTGACTGCCACGTTGTAGATGGTGGGTGTGCAAAGCATCAGGAGAGTGCCTGAGCACGCAGCGGAAGCGGAAAGGTCCTCTGAGTCAAAGGTGAGGTCACTCTTGGGCGCCGCCCATCCGGGAGGGGCTCCCCGGCGCACGGGGGCGGCGCCGATCTGGCGGAAGAACTGCTTGACGTGGCGGTCCGAGTGCAGCGCTTGAGAGCCGCCGAGGAGGGCCGCGACGGTGTGGGGTGCCGGCGCTGCAAAGCGTGCGGTGAAGAGGCTGCGTAGCTCCTCCCAGGATGCCATAGATGACTCTAGCAAGATGAGAAACCAGGCGCGCGGACCACCGGTGAGTGCCATGGGGAGCCTGCTAGCCATGACCTTGCTGCTACCGCTGGTTGCCGAAACGGCCTCCTCGTAGGCTTGAAGGAAGACAGCCAGATCTGCCGCTCCGTCGTAACGGGGTGGCAGCTTCCGGCCTAAACCTAAGTGGCCACTGCGCCTGTCGCAAGACGAGGGTGAAGGCTCGGTGCCTTGCTACGCCGCCGTGCACGCCCAACGAGCCGGTCGGAGAAGAGGCACCCGCCATAAGAGCCTGGCAGGTGGAGAGCGGGGTGGACGGAGAGGCAAAACTTCAGCGCACCCGTACCTGGCGCGCCAAATGTCGGATCATGGGTTCTGGAAAAACCTTGAGGTTCGAACAATGGGGTGCACGCGAAGATCTCTCCTTCCCTCTCTAGTTCGCTCTCGCACCGATTCCAAGGCCTAGCTCGTCAAACCCGAAGAACAAGAGACACGAGGATTTATACTGGTTAGGGCCATCGTTGTGGTGTAATACCCTACTCCAGTGTGGTGTGGTGGATTGCCTTGTAGGCCGAGCACGAACAAGTACACAGGAAGAACAGCCTCCTGAGGAGATGTGTTCTTGTGCTCGGTGAGCTAGTGGGTGTAAGGGTGGTCTGAATGATCCTCTTCCTTTCTATGGTGGTGGCTAGTCCTATTTATAGAGGCCCGGGTCTTCTTCCCAAATATTGAGCGGGAAGGGATACCACAATGGCCAAGTTTGAAGGGGGACAGCTAGTACAAGCTATCCTGACAAAAGGTGGTCTTCGCGTGCCAAAGGCTCTGGTGTTGACATTGTCGTGGGCTCCATGGTGACCTTCGCCCAGCCGTCCTGCTGGTCTTGGTCTTGTTGCGCTGATATAGAAACCTTTGCCTGATGCCTCGGGACTCCTCGCCTGCGTTTGCCCCTTTAGCACCAAATAGGAAACTGGCTTCCTGCGCCCGCTTGGCCTTGGTCATCATGGCTCACGTCACGCGAACCTTGCGAGGTGTCCCTTGCCTTGATATCTCCGCTCCTCGGGAGCCAGCCTAGTGAGGCCGCCCCAGGGGAGGTTTTGCGTCGTCCACCTCATGAGGGTCTTGAGTGGTTTACTGATGAAGATGGGCCGTAGCAGGCCGCTGGACAAGCCACGCTCTGGGCCGCAGGCAGGCAAGTCTGGGTACCCCCGTTCCTAGAACGCCGACACACAACACCGATGGGAGCTCATCCAGCCAACCCTTGTCGCATGCCACGAGCTTCTTCCTAGAGCTCCTGGTCTTGAGGCCCTTGAGGACCTCAGTGTTTGCGCGCTCGACCTGGCCGTCGCTTCGGGGGTGTGCCTCAGAGGCATAGCAGATCTGCGTGCTAATGCCGGCGCAGTAGGAGCTGAAGAGGCCACTGGTGAACTGTGAGTCGTTGTCTGTGATGATTCAGTTGGGGACGCTGAAGCGGCACACCACACCCTTGATGAACTTGATGGCCGAGCCCATGGGGATGGTGCGGACGGGCTCCCCCTAGCCCATTTGGTGAATTTGTCAATGGCGACGTAGAGGTAGAGGTAGACGTCGGTCACGCGAGGGAAGGGCCCGTGGATGTCGAGCCCCCATACCGCGAAGGGCCATGAGAGTCACTACAAAAAAAGACACATCCATGACATTTTGGGCCGAATGGATTTTTTTCCTGTCATGCTTATGACACTTCTATGATGATAATTGTGACAAAACCAGGTATCATCATAGATGTGGTGGGCTCCCACTTCTATGACAAAAAATCATGACAGAAAATGGGCTTTTCGTCCTGGGCGGGCCGGAGACGCAGCAGCATGACATTCTTTGGGCCGTCCATAACGGAAAACACCGTGGTAGAAGCGAGGGCAAGGAAAATATCGGGGAGTTCCTAGTTACGGTGGGTGGTCGAGGCCGAGCGATGCACGGAGGGATTGCACATTTCTCTCCTACACGTACGCGCGTGTGTGCGAGGCGTTGGGCTATAACTGAACTCGGGCGAGGCGTTCGCCTACCGAACCCGAGCGATTGCACTGCAGGATACGCATTACTGAACCCGAGCGATCGATCGATCTGGCTATTAACTGAACCCGACCGAGCAATTCCTTCGCTACTGCTGCTAACTGAAGCTGATCGAACCTGCTACCTCTTGATGAACAGTGAGCATTGTTGGAGGTTGATACGTCCATTTTGCATCATGCTTTTATGTTGATAATTATTGCACTATGGGCTGTTATTACACGTTATGTCACAATACTTATGCCTTTTCTTTCTTATTTTACAAGGTTTACATGAATAGGGAGATGCCAATAGCTGGAATTCTAGGCTGGAAAAGAAGCAAACTCTGGAAACCTATTCTGCACAACTTATAAAGCTCCGAAACTCCACGGGACACCGTTTCAGAAAATATAAAAAATATCTGGCGAAAGAGAATCACCAGGGGGCCACCACCTGTCCACGAGGGTGGGGGCGCACACGGGGCGCACCCCCGTCTCCTGGGCCACTAGATGGCCTCCCATGTGCGTCTTCTCCTATATGAGGTGTTTTGACCTGGAAAAAAATCAGAAGGAGGCTTTCGGGACCAGACGCCGCCGTCTCGATGCGGAACCTTGGCGGAAACCAATCTAGGGCTCCGACAGAGCTGTTCTGCCGGGGATACTTCCCTCCGGGAGGGGGAAATCATCACCGCCGTCATCACCAACAACTCTCCCATCTTGGGGAGGGTTTTCTTCATCAATATCTTCACCAGCACCATCTCCTCTCAAACCCTAGTTCATCTCTTGTATCCAATCTTTGTACCCAAACCTTAGATTGGTACCTGTGGGTTGCTAGTAGTGTTAATTACTCCTTGTAGTTGAAGCTATTTGGTTTATTTGGTGGAAGATCATATGTTCAGATCTATTATGCATATTAATACCCCTCTGATCATGAACAATATTATGTCTTGTGAGTAGTTACTTTTGTTCCTGAGGACATGGGAGAAGTCTTGCTATAAGTAGTCATGTGAATTTGGTATTCGTTCGATATTTTGATAAGATGTATGTTGTCTCTCCTCTAGTGGTGTCATGTGAACGTCGACTACATGACACTTCACCATTATTTGGGCCTAGAGGAAGGCATTGGGAAGTAATAAGTAGATGATGGGTTGCTAGAGTGACAGAAGCTTAAACCCTAGTTTATGAGTTGCTTCGTAAGGGGCTGATTTGGATCCATATGTTTCATGATATGGTTAGGTTTACCTTAATACTTCTTTTGTAGTTGTAGATGCTTGCATTAGAGGTTAATCATAAGTGGGAGGCTTGTCCAAGTAAGGACAGCACACAAGCACCGGTCCACCCACATACCAAATTATCAAAGTACCTAACACGAATCAGATGATCATGATGAAAACTAGCTTGACGATAATTCCCATGTGTCCTCGGGAGCGTTTTCCATCATATAAGAGTTTGTCCAGGCTTGTACTTTTCTACAAAAAGGATTGGGCCATCTAGCTGCTCCATATTTACTTTTACTATTTGTCACTTTCTACCAATTACCTTATCACAAAACTATCTGTTACCGATAATTTCAGTGCTTGCAGAAAATACCTTACTGAAAACTGCCTATCATTTCCTTCTGCTCCTCGTTGGGTTCGACACTCTTACTTACCGAAAGGACTACGATAGATCCCCTACACTTGTGGGTCATCAAGATTCTTTTCTGGCGCCGTTGCCGGGGAGTGAAGCACTTGGTAAGTGTAATTTGGTAAGGAAAAATTTATATAGTGTGCTCAAATTTACTGTCACTTGTTACTATGGCTCATCATCCTTTGAGGGGCTTGTTCGTGGTATCTTCACCCCGACCAGAAGAGCAAAGAGTTTATCCTCAACGTACTGCACCTACTGAGAATGTTTGCTTTGAAATTCCTTCGGGTATGATAGATAAACTGCTAGATAATCCCTTTACAGGAGATGGAACACTGCATCCCGATTTACACCTAATCTATGTGGATGAAGTTTGTGGATTATTTAAGCTTGCAGGTATGCCCGAGGATGTTGTCAAGAAGAAGGTCTTCCCTTTATCTTTGAAGGGATATGCATTGACATGGTTTAGGCTATGCGATGATATTGGATCATGGAACTATAATCGACTGAAGTTGGAATTTCATCAGAAGTTCTACCCTATGCATCAGGTTCATCGTGATCATAATTATATTTATAATTTTTGGCCTCGTGAAGGAGAAAGCATCGCTCAAGCTTGGGGGAGGCTTAAGTCAATGTTATATTCATGCCCCAATCATGAGCTTTCTCTCAATAATCGCACCATGCTTGATAATTCTTGTTCTGGGTCTTTTATGATGAAGACTGTTGAATTCTAATGGGATTTATTGGAAAGAATTAAACACAACTCTAAAGATTGGGATCATGACGAAGGTAAGGAGTCAGGTAAGACCCCTAAGTTTGATTGTGTTAAAGCTTTTATGGATACCGATGTTTTCCGTGAGTTTAGCACTAAATATGGACTTGACTATGAGATAGTAGCTTCTTTCTGCGAATCATTTGCTACTCATGTTGATCTTCCCAAGGAGAAGTGGTTTAAATACAATCTTCCCATTGAAGTAAAAGTAGTTGAACCTCTTAAAGTTGAAGAAAAGACTATCACTTATAATGTTGATCCTATTGTTCCTACTGCTTATATTGAGAAACCGCCTTTCCCTGTTAGAATAAAGGATCATGCTAAAGCTTCAACTGCGGTTCGTAAGAGTAGTACTAGAACACCTACACCCTCTAAGAAAATTAAAGTTGAACCTAGTGTTGCTATGGTTAAAGATCTCTTGGTTGAAAATTTAGATGGACATGTTATTTACCTCCAAGAGGAAGCTGCTAGAATAGCCAAACCCGATGCTAGGAATAAACATAGACCTGTTGTAGGCTTGCCTATTATCTCTGTTAAAATAGGATATCATTTCTATCATGGTTTATGTGACGTAGGTGCTAGTGCAAGTATAATCCCTCATTCCCTATATCAAGAAATAATGCATGATATTGCACATGTTGAGTTGGAAGGGATTGATGTTACTATTAAGCTTGCTAATAGAGACACTATTTCACCAATTGGGATTGTTAGAGATGTTGAAGTCTTGTGTGGGAAAGTTAAATACCCTGCTAATTTTCTTATTCTTAGTTCCCCACGAGATGATTTTTGTCCCATTATATTTGGTAGACCCTTCTTGAATACTATTAATGCTAAGATAGACTGCGTGAAAGATATTGTTACTATTGGTTTAGGGGATATGTCTCACGATTTTAACTTTGCTAAATTTTGGAGACAACCCCATGACAAAGAATTAACTAGTAAGGATGAAATTATTGGTCTTGCTTCTATTGTTGTGCCTCCTAACGACCCTTTAGAACAATATCTGTTAGACCATGAAAATGATATGTATATGAATGAGAGAAGGGAAATAGATGAAATATTCTTTAAACAGGGACCCGTATTGAAAAACAACTTGCCTGTTGAAATCCTAGGGGATCCTCCTCCGCCCAAGGGTGATCCCGTGTTTGAACTTAAACCGTTACCTGATAATCTTAAGTATGTTTATCTTGATGAAAAGAAGATATATCCTGTTATTATTAGTGCTAACCTTTTAGAGCAGGAAGAAGAAAAATTATTGAAAACTCCGAAGAAGCACCGTGCTGCTATTGGATACACTCTGGATGATCTTAAGGGCATTAGTCCCACTTTATGGAAACACAAGATAAATTTGGAAGAGGACTCTAAACCGGTTATTGATCATCAACGACGGTTAAATCCTATGATGAAAGAAGTGGTAAGGAAGGAAATACTAAAGCTTCTAGAGGCAGGTATTATCTATCTAGTTGCTGATAGCCAGTGGGTAAGTCTTGTCCATTGTGTCCCTAAGAAGGGAGGTATGACTGTTGTTCCTAATGATAAAGATGAATTGATCCCACAAAGAATTGTTACAGATTATAGGATGGTAATTGATTTCCGCAAATTAAATAAAGCTACTAAGAAAGATCATTACCCTTTGCCTTTTATTGATCAAATGCTAGAAAGGTTATCCAAACATACTCATTTTTGCTTTCTAGATGGTTATTCTGGTTTCTCTCAAATACCTGTGTCAAAAGGGGATCAAGAAAAGACCACTTTCACTTGTCCTTTCGGTACCTTTGCTTATAGATGTATGCCTTTGGGTTTATGTAATGGACCTGCTACCTTCCAAAGATGCATGATGGCTATATTCTCTGATTTTTGTGAAAAGATTGTTGAGGTTTTCATGGATGATTTCTCCTTTTACGGAACTTCTTTTGATGATTGCTTGAGCAACTTTGACCGAGTTTTGTAGAGATGTGAAGACACTAATCTTGTCTTGAATTGGGAGAAGTGCCACTTTATGGTTAATGAAGGCATTGTCTTGGGGCACAAAATTTCTGAAAGAGGTATTGAAGTTGACAAAGTTAAAGTTGATGCTATTGAAAAAATGCTATGCCCAAAGGACATCAAAGGTATACAAAGTTTCCTTGGTCATGCTGGGTTTTATAGGAGGTTCATTAAGGACTTCACCAAAATATCCAAGCCTCTGACTAATCTCTTACAAAAAGATATTCCTTTTGTCTTTGAAGATATTCCTTTCTTGATGATGATCTCTGCACCTATTGTCCAGCCTCCTGACTGTAATTTACCCTTTCAGATCATGTGCGATGCTAGTGATTATGCTGTAGGTGCTGTTCTAGGACAAAGAGTTGATAAGAAATTGAATGCTACCCAATATGCTAGTAAAACTCTAGACAGTGCCCAGAGAAATTATGCTACTACTGAGAAGGAATTTTTAGCAGTTGATTTGCTTGTGATAAGTTTACACCTTACATTGTTGATTATAAAGTAACTATTCACACTGATCATGCTGCTATCAAATACCTTATGGAAAAGAAAGATGCTAAACCTAGACTTATTAGATGGGTTCTCTTGCTGCAAGAATTTGATTTGCATATTACTGATAGAAAGGGAGCTGAGAACCCCGCAGCAGATAACTTGTCTAGGCTAGAGAATATACTTGATGACCCACAACCTATTGATGATAGCTTTCCTGATGAACAATTACCTGTCATAAATACTGTCAGACTACGGGCTCTGCAAACCCAAGAAGTTCGAACAGAGGGCCATGAACGAAGATCTCTCCCGCTCACGTCTACATAGCGCCTCGCCCTCGTTCGATGAAGAGATTCAAGCAAACAACAAGTGAATCACACGCGAATTTACCCAGGTTCAGGCCACCTTGCGGTATAAAACCCTGCGTCCTGCTTTGGTGGATTGGCCTCGGGAGGGCTTGAGTATGAACAAGTACGGTGGTTCCTGAGCTCAGGAGGAGAGCTCAGGAGGGTCAGGAGGCAAGGGTTCTTGCTCCTTGGTGGCAGGGCGGAGTCTCTCTGGATCTGATCAGAATGCCTCCATAGTGGAGACCCTAGCTACTTATATAGGCGGCCAGGGTCCTCTTCCCCCGAAATGTTTAGGCGAGAAGGGATCCCACAACGGCCATTTTGAGCGGGAACACACGGACGTTTATATCCTAACAAAAGCAGTCTTCGCCTGCTAAGGGATCAGGCGGTGACGCGGTGGTGGGCTCAGTGGTGACATCCTCCTTGTCGTCCTTGCGGTCTTGTTGCACCAAAGGGGAAACCTTTGTCCCGCCCCTCGAGAACCTGCGCCTGCATTGTCTTCTTTGCACCAAAACGGCAACTGCGCCGCTGGCGCGCGCTGGCACCCGCTGGCGTGGTGCGTCACTGCTCGCGTCACTGCCTCCTCGTGAGGCTGGCTTGGCCTTGGATTCTCCGCCCCTCCGGAGCAACCTAGCCAAGGCCGCTCCTGAGGGGGTCTTGGTGTCGTTCTTCTCACGAAGTCTAGCCCCCTCGCGAGGGTCTTGATTAGCTGGTCGATCAGCTGGGCCGTACCAGGACGAGGAGGAGTGCGTTGTGGCCCGCAGGCAGGCAAGTCTGGGTACCCTGGTTCCCAGGACGCCGACAGTAGCCCCCGGGCCCAAGGCGTGCACGGAGTTGGCTTCGGGGCGAAGCCTAAGTCGAGGACGAAGCACCGTGGGCCCCAAAGACTATGCTAGGCCGGCGCGTGACGGTTGGATGGGACGTGGGCGACTCTGCTTCCCACGCAGTCTTGGCAACCGTGCGACTTGACAACTCCTTGGCATGGGTGGTAGGGTCATTATGGCCGCGCGCGAGTGGCCGGCGATTGATCTTCTCAGCCTATAAACAGGGGGTGAAGCGCCACGCCCTTCACTTGACTGTTGTAGATCAACTCTAGCTCCTCTTTCTTCGTCGAGGGCTTCTCATGGCGCCGATACATAGGTTCTCGGCCGCGCAGAAGGGGAAGACCCCCGATGGTGGAGCCCGAGCAGCTCCCGCCGAAGAAGAGGCGTCGTGACTCCCCAAGGGTGCCCCTGAGGCCGGCGGACGCCCGTACGTGGTGCACGCCGACGCCACCAGGGTTCCCGCTTCGCTTGGGTGCTCCGGTGACGGGCATACGATGCGGGGGCGGCGGCGACGGGGGCGGTGCGATCATCCGCCCGGAGAGGCGAGTGATCTCACGCCTCCCGTTGCCGTCTCATACTAAAGACAACGACCGCGAGTTTATCGCGTGGGCAGGAGCCCCTCCTCATTCTTGGATCCTCCTTCCTCCATTCCTGAAGGAGGTGCTCCCGGCTCGCGGTCGGGTAATGATGCAGCTGCCGCATGAAGGGTGCCACCTTCCCCCTTCATATGCTGACGTGGAGGTGACCTCCTCCGGCAAGGTCATCATGACCTAGGGTTGGGGTGTGGTGCGCCGCGCCTGCGCCCCCGCCGGGAGGCACATTCTTCATTTCACGCTGGACGGGCTGTCCATGCTGACCTTCAAGGTCTTCGGGGCGGACGGCCGACGGCTGGCGTGCAGCGCGGGGGATGGGGCCGCTGGCGACCATCTCCCATGCTGCCAGGGCAACGAGGCCAGGGGCGAGGCGCTTGCCACCGGCTGTACCTCCGACTCCTCCAGCAGCAACTATGCTTCTCCTAAGACGGCCTGAAGCTCCGACAAAAGTTACGAGCCGCCGAGTCGCCGCTCTCGTCGCTGGAGGGAAACAGTGTCCTCCAGCCGCTGAAGGAGCTCGGGCCATGTCCCTCCAAGAACGGCCGTATTTTGCTTGGTCCCTGCGAGGCAGCCATGGACGGCCCCATGAGGGCATGTAAATCTTTTGCGATACTTTTGCTATTGTCTGATGTTATAAACTTATGTTCCTCATAAGGTCCTTCGCTAGAGAAGAACTTTCCCTTTCTTCCGTCCCCGCGGTAGCTTAGGGCCCTACACCTGCGAGACCCAGTCCCTAGACAGGCTTCAGCCGTCGCTGGTATGCCAGGTCGCGATGTCATGGTCAAGGCCAGGAGGTGAGCGGCCCAGGGTCCGGTAAGAGCCCTCGAGGCACGATGCTCGGGATGTACCTCTTGGCGTGCAGGTAGCGACCACGAGGGACGGTTGGAGGGTCTTTCGTGCTCCAGCGAATTCACAATTACAGTGGGTGGAGGCGTAGGTACGCAAGTGGATGTGGGCGCTTATCTTACAGATCCCCTGCGGTCAGGCGGCAGTGGCTCTTGATCGCATCTTACACATTTCCCACGGGCGAAACTATGTGCTCTTGGAACCCGCCTCCTGAGATGCCTAGGCCGCCGCTGGTATGCCGGGTCGTGATGCCACGCGCAAGGCCAGGAGGTAAGGGTTCAGGAGCCAGTTGGGGCCCTGAGGCGCGATGCTCAGGAGCTCCCCCTTCTGCGCCCAAGTCGTCTTCGCGAGGGGGTGGCAGCGGCCGCTCCCAGGCCGCCGAGCATAGGGGGCGGGGCTGCCTAGGACCTGGAGGAGAAGGTCAAGGGGCTGGTGGAGGCATTCCTCCGGGTCGCTGCTGCCGCAGCCGAGGAGGCGGAGGCTGGGAGGGCACGCTTGGTGGTGCCTGACCTGTTCCTATCCAGATGATAGAAATGCAGGTGCCTCGGGGAGGCGTAAGGAATTGCTTGAGTTTGGAGAACTTGGTATTATTGTAATAATTAGATTTGAACTTGGTGATTTCCGTGCCTGCTTCCTTTCATATTTTCTTAGGTGCTCTGCATTGGCAGGGCCCAACCCCGCGCATACCTCGATCGCCATTGAGCCCTCCGGGTGACCGGGGTTATTGTAATAACTAGACTCAAGGAACGAGGGGCTACGTGGCTAGTGAGGCCCCTGGGTCGCGATGCCCAGGGGTCCCCTTGACGTTCAAGCGATCCCGTTTGCGTTCTGCGTCGGCAGGGCCCAGCCCCGCGCATACCTCGACCGCCGTTGAGCGCCGGGCTCAAGGAGTGAGAGGCTATGTGACTAGTGAGGCCCCTGGGTCGTGATGCCATTGGGTCCCCCTTGACGTACGAACGGCTCTCATGAGGGAGAGCGTGCACCATACCTTGCTCACGAGCCTTCGCCTAGGATTGGGGCGCGAGAAAGCTAGGTGTCTAGGCACCTGGTAGGGTGGCGTCTGCCAGGCGTGACCTGAGCATAGCCCCCGTGCCTAGCCCCCCTCGCGACACCCATCCAAGGTGAAGTTGTGAGCGTCGTGAGCTGAAAAGCTCCCTGAGGTTGATGCGACCACTTGGGGCCACCCTTAGTTGTTTATAACTAGCGTGGAGCATAGAGCTACCACACTTGCATGGAGCGTGGGCATAACCGCGCCTTGGTCGTAGCGGCCAGCGCGGAGCTTGGTGCTTCCATCGGTTCGTGGGCAAAACTGCTCCTCGGTTGGTTCTGCCAGCGTGGACCATGGTACTTCCGCTGGACCGTGGGAGGGAGCCTCCCACTGGGAGAGACTCCGGGGCGTGTACAACCCCGTCCTGACACATGGCTTGCACGACAAGACAACCAAGGTCTATATGGGCCCACCTCAGGACGAGCTGAATGGCTCTGAGGAAGTTCTCGTGAGCTTACGCATCATTCACGAGACCCTACCCTGAGGCGGGTTGCGCCTGAGTCTTCTTCTGCAAAATGTGAGAAGAGATGTGTTGTGTCGACCTGCGCCGAGTGCATCTCTAGAGGGCATCACATGTGAAGGCCGCAGCACCAACGACCCCAGGAGGTGACCTTAGCGGCCCCGGCCCGTAAGACAACGCTCAGCCGCTGGATTTATCGACGCTACAGGGACGGACCCGAGCACACACGCCGTGCCCAGTCTTCTCATGCAACAGTCCAGAAGAGAAACAACCGGCGCGCGGTTCCCGCGTGAGCGAGGCACCTGCCACGGGCCCCCACTTACCCATCCACGTTTAGGCCATGCGAGAACAAGGCACCAAGGACCACGGGGGGTGACGTCACGGGAATGGCTCGCGAGACAGAGCTCAGCCCTTGGATTTAGCGACGCTGCAGGGACGGACCCGAGCACAGATGCCGTGCCAATCCTTAATCATGGGGTGCTCGCGAGTGGGCTCGCATTGGCTCATGACCTTAGTGGCGGTGAGAACGCCGAGTATATAGATAATGCAAATAGGAAGAAACAACTAGCCTTGATTCATGTGCAAAAGAGACAACTGCGGGGGGTGAGCCCCCAACAGCTCGAGGATGATGCGGCCCGGGGGCGCCCTCGATTGAATACCTGAGACATCACCTGACACTTGTCGAAGAAGAGTTGGGGTAGCTGAAGACGCGAGTCGTGCGGGTCGCTCCTGAGGATCGTCGGGCTCTTTGAGGCCCAGGGGCTCCAGAGACCCTCAGTGGTCACGGGGGTCCGGCTCCTGCTCCGTCTGGACCGCCCGCCACTCAGCCTCCCGAGCCCCCAAAGCCTGCCGCGCAAGGTGCTGGAACATGGCAGCTGCATTGCGGAAGCCGAAGAGCATGCGAGTGTAGCTGCAGGGGAGAGTCCTCCTCCAGCCGACTGCCGTCTACCAGAAAGGCTCCAGAGAAGCGGCTCGATAGAGGCCCGCGACGTCGATGCAGACGCGGAAGTGGTTGCTTGGATTGTGGGTAGGTGCGCTTTGCACTGTGCGGTTGCGCCCACCGCGTATGAGCCTTGCGTACTGAAGTTCCTCGGTAACCTGGTCGATGAAGTCTTGAGCCCTCAGCGCTGTACGGCTCACGCTGGACTCACAAAAACGTGCGTCGAGACGCGCTTGCAGGTGGTACCTGACTGCCTCCCTCGTGACGCTGGACAGACTGGAGGCGCTCCAGAGGAGAGCCCCCGAGCCTGTCCTGAGAGGGGCATCGGGCTCGCCTCCCTATGCGAGAGTGGAGGGCACCTCGTCGGCAGGCGCGGGTCCTGATACGGGGCCGTCAGGAGCCTCCATGTCCTGAGGTCCGCTGGCGGGCAGGTTCTTCTTATTCTTGGGGGCGGTCTGCAGGGCGAAGACGGCTCGACCTTCGTCGGGGCTCTCGACCGCTGCGGTCTGGTAGGCGCGCTCCAGGGAACGCACCGCTTCCTTCTCTTCGCAGGCGATTGTGATGACTCCGCCACTCCCGGGCATCTTGAAGACGTTGTAGCCGTGATGGGTCGCTGCTATGAAATTGGCGAGGGCCGGATACCCTAGGATGGCGTTGTACGGGAGGTGAATGTTGGCGACGTCGAAGTCGATGAGCTCGGTGTGATAATTGTTGCGATCACCGAAGGTGGCGGGGAGGCGGACCTGCCCCATCGGGAGTATGGAGCCATCTGTGACTCCGTAAAATGGCTTGGTTGGGTGGAGCTGATCATAGGGGACCTGGAGCATCTCAAAGGTCTGGACGGTAAGGACTTTGAGCCCTGCTCCATCGTCGATGAGGTTCTTGGTCACGAGGACGTTGCTGATGGTCGGAATGCAGAGCATCGGGAGAGTGCCTGGGGCTGCGGTGCACTTGAGCTGGTCCTTGGGGTCGAAGGCGATGACCTGCTTGTTCCACCTGAGGTTGCGTGTGGCGTCAGGCCTGGGAAGCACCGCCTTCACCTCGCGAGCGAACTGCTTGAAGATGCGGTGGGAAGCTGGAGCATGGGCTCCTCCCAAGATGCATGCAACCGCACATGGTTCCCGAAAGCCCCCTGCTCCATCCCCCTGGTAGTCGTCGTCGTTCCTTCTTGGCGGTGGTGGCAGCGGAGGCAGGCCTGCGTTGCCCTGAGGGTGACCCTCACGAGGCTGGTCGCGCTAGGGGGCGTCACGAGGCTGCTACTGCCAGTGGTCTTCATGAGGTTGGTCACGCCATCCTTGGTGCGAGTTCTTGCCGTCCCAGCGTCCTCGACCACGGCCCCCTCTGCGGCCGTAGCCGCGGTTGTCGCGATCAGGGCGCTCCCCGACGCGCCCGCCGTGCATCGCCCTGAGCTCTTGCCAGTCGTTAGTGTTGTGGCTGTGAACATCGAGGAAGACGCAGTAAGGACGGTTGTCTCTAGGGGGGGGGTCATTGTATCCGTAGCCACGCTTTACTTCTGGCTCCGCAGCCAGCACGACGTGTCCCTTGCACTTCGCTTCCTTGGCCTTGGCCTTTTTGTCGTCAGCCACCGCTTCAGGTAGCTCCAGGAGAGAGAGGCGTCCTTCCTCTTCCCTGGCACACTTTGCCGCGAGTTTGAACATCTCGAGGGCTATGCACAGGTCCTCGTGGATGGCGAGCTCCTCCTTCATCCCGACGTCACGGACACCGTCGGAGAACGCCGAGATGATGGCCTTGTCTGAGACCCTGGGGATCCTGAGACGCACGGTGTTGAAACGCTGGATGTACTTCTGTAGGGTCTCCCCAGGTTGCTGCTTCACGCGGCGCAGATCCCGGCCGCTGGGGCTCGGGCGCGGGTACCATGGAAGTTGGCGATGAAACGCTCATGAAGCTCCCCCTAGGAGGAGATGGATCCCACGGGGAGGTTCAGGAGCCAGGAGCAGGCGCCATCCTTGAGGGCCATGGGGAACCAGTTTGCCATGACCTGCTCGGTGCAGTTGGACGCCTCAATGCTCAGCTCGTAGAGCTGGAGGAACTCTGCGGGGTTGGCGGTGCCATCGTAGCGCGGAGGCAGATCCGACTTGAACTTGCCGGGCCAGACGAGGCGCCACAACTCTGGAGCTAGGGTGCGACATCGAGCCATGCTCATGATTGCTGGCGCCCCCTGCGCCTGCGGTGCTGGTTCCTGGGGCACAGGCGCCACCACTTCCGGTGGTGCGCGGTACTGGTGCTGCGGGACGGGGGGCCCGCGAGCTTCTGCCTGGGGATGCGGAATCACCTGGCAGCTCTCCTCATCGCGCACAGGGGCCCTGCAGGGCTGCTCGCGCCACGGAGCCTTGTGTCTGAGCCCCTGGTTGGCGCCGTACAGTGGAGGTGGAGTCGGGACTCCGTTGCCCTCGTTCCTCGCCATGAGCGACGGAGGACGGGAGGAGTGAGTGGGTGCAGGTACTTCCCCGGCGGTGTTGACGAGCTTGGTGATGCGGTGGAGCGATTCGTCGTATAGGTCGTCCGCCGGGCGGTAGCGCAGGAGCTCCCGCGCCATCAGAAGCGCGGGCTGCTGGTAGACCGGCCCGCTGCGGATCAGCGAGGACGACGCCGCGGCTGGCGAGGGTGACACGTCGCCGTGCGGCCATCGCATCGCACGGACAGCGGCAGCGAGGAGTCCTGCTGCTCGTGGACGGCCGGGTCGGTGGCGGCGTTGGCGACCGACGAGTTGGGGAGGAGTGGTGCACCGTTGCCCACGGGCGCCGTCTGAGCGAAGCTGGTGGTGCAGCGTGCGGCGCGCGCCTGGCGTGTGCCCACCATGGCGGCGAAGCGAGGTCGACGAACAAGAGCGGGACGAGGTCGTCGGAGAGGCGAGCTTTCGACACGCCCCCTACCTGGTGCGCCAAATATCAGATTACAGGCTCCGCAAACCCAAGAAGTTCGAACACAGTGGCATGAACAAAGATCTCTCCCACTCAAGTCTACCTAGCGCCTCGCCCTAGTTCGATGAAGAGATTCAAGCAAACAACAAGTAAAGCACACGCGAATTTACCCAGGTTTAGGCCACCTTGCGGTGTAAAACCCTACGTCCTGCTTTGGTGGATTGGCCTTGGGAGGGCTTGAGTATGAACAAGTACAGTGGTTCCTGAGCTCAGGAGGAGAGCTCGGAAGGGTCAGGAGGCAAGGGTTCCTGCTCCTTGGTGGGAGGGCGGAGTCTCTTTGGATCTGATCATAATGCCTCCATAGTGGAGACCCTAGCTACTTATATAGGTGGCCAGGGTCCTCTTCCCCCAAAATGTTTAGGCGGGAAGGGATCCCACAACTGCCATTTTGAGCGGGAACACAAGGACATTCCTATCCTGTCAAAAGCGGTCTTCGGCTGCAAAGGGATCAGCAGTGATGCGGTGGTGGGCTCGGTGGTGACATCCTCCCTGTTGTCCTTGCGGTCTTCGGTCTTGTTGCACCAAAGGGGAAACCTTTGTCCCGCCCCTTGGGAACCTGCGCCTGCGCTGTCTTCTTTGCACCAAAACGGCAACTGCGCCGCTGGCGCGCTAGCACCCGCTAGCGTGGTGCGTCACAGCTCGCGTCACTGCCTCCTTCTGAGGCAGGCTTGGCCTTGGATTCTCCGCCCCTCCGGAGCAACCTAGCCAAGGCCGCTCCTGAGGGGGTCTTGGTGTCGTTCTCCTCGTGAGGTCTAGCCCCCTTGCGAGGGTCTTGAGCAGCTGGGCCATACCAGGCCGTAGTAGGAGTGCGCTGCGGCCCGCAGGCAGGCAAGTCAGGGTACCCTGGTTCCCAGGACGCCGACAATACTTCTCGTACTGCTCCTTGGTATGCTGATTATGCTAATTACATTGTTGCTAAGTTTATACCTCCTAGCTTCACATACTAACAAAAGAAAAAGTTCTTCTATGTTTTGAGACATTACTTCTAGGATGACCCACATCTTTATAAAGAAGGAGCAGATGGTATTATTAGACGTTGTGTACCTGAGCATGAACAGGAACGGATCCTACGCAAGTGCCACTCCGAAGCTTATGGAGGACACCATGCTGGAGATAGAATTGAAAACAAGGTATTGCAATCTGGTTTTTATTGGCCTACTCTCTTCAAGGATGCCCGTAAGTTTGTCTTATCTTGTGATGAATGTCAAATAATTAATAATATCAGTAGACGTCAAGAAATTCCTATGAATTATTCACTTGTTATTGAACCATTTGATGTTTGTGGCTTTGATTATATGGGACCATTTCCTTCCTCTAATGGGCATACACATATTTTAGTTGCTGTTGATTACGTTACTAAATGGGTAAGTGTTGATCACAACACCTCTATTAAGATGCTTAAAGAAGTTATTTTTCCGAGGTTTGGAGTCCCTAGATATTTAATGACTAATGGTGGTTCACACTTTATTCATGGCGCTTTCCGTAAAATGATTGCAAAGTATGATGTTAACCATAGAATTGCATCCCCTTATCACCCACAGACTAGTGGTCAAGTAGAATTAAGCACTAGAGAGATGAAATTAATTTTGCAAAAGACAGTTAATAGGTCTAGAAAGAATTGGTCCAATAAACTAGATGATGCATTATGGGCCTATAGAACTGCATACAAAAATCCTATGGGTATGTCTCCATATAAGATGCTTTATGGAAAGGCTTGTCACTTACCTCTTAAGCTAGAACATAAGGCATATTGGGCTATTAAAGAGCTCAATTATGATTTCAAACTTGCCGGTGAGAAGAGGTTATTTGACATTAGCTCTCTTGATGAATGGAGAACCCAGGCCTATGAGAATGCCAAGCTGTTTAAATAAAAAGTTAAAAGATGGCATGACAAAAGGATACAAAAGTGTGAGTTTAACGTAGGTGATTATGTCTTGCTATACAAATCTCGTTTAAGTTTTTTTGCAGGAAAACTTCTCTCTAAATGGGAAGGTCCTTACATTATCGAGGAGGTCTATCGTTCCGGTGCCATAAAAATCACCAACTTCGAAGGCACAAATCCGAAGGTGGTGAACGGTCAAAGAATCAAACATTATATCTCAGGTAATCCTGTAAATGTTGAAACCAATGTTATTGAAACCGTAACCCCGGAGGAATACATAAAGGACACTTTCCAGGATGATTCAGACCCTGAAAAGGAAGAGGTATGTGGTATGGTAAGTAAACCGACTCCAAAACAGTTCTAATGGCAATTCTTCACCATTTTGGAATATTTAGATAAATGAAAAAATAAGTGGTAGTCCGGAAGAGACACGAGGCGTCCACGAGGGTGGAGGGCGCTCCCCTTTCCTCTGGGCGCGCCCCCTGACTCGTGGGCACCTCGTGTGCCTCCTGGACTCCGATTTCTTGTATGTTACTCCTTTTGGTCGGTAAAAATTCATTATATATTCTCCCGAAGGTTTTGACCACCGTATCACGCAGAAATCCTCTGTTTTTGTTTCGAGATCTTTCTGTCACAGATAAGAGCAATATGTCGTCTCAGGATTCGGAGGGAGAAAGCTATGTGGCTGATCTCCTTGCTGACCCTAAGGTCTATGGGGACTGGGAGCATTATGGTTGGACCACGGAGGAAGAAGAAGATCATGATCCCAAGGGAAAGGATTGGACCAGCTCAGATGAAGACGAAGTCCCAGTACCTCAACCCGGGGACATGCATGTGGAGTTCAAATAGTCAAGCCTCCCCAACAGAGCAAAGAAACCTAAGATCGAGTTTATCCCTTTTCACCTCTTGCAGGAAAACAAGCAGGAACTGTGCAAGAAGATATTAAACCTTGAGCAGGAAATCAATTACGTAAAGGAGCAAAATTCTATCCTCAAGAACAAGTTAAAGAACAAGCCAACTCCATCATCACCAGCTCTGAAGAAGGAGACATAATCATATGGCTTTGAGCACTCCCCTTGGCATCTTCCAAGCTTGGGGGAGCTGCCCCGGTATCGTATCACCATCACACTCCTATCTTTACCGTTTTTCTTAGTTCGATCCTCTTGGTAGTATCTTGATCTAGTAGAATAAAGTTAGCATGATCTAGTTGTGAGCTTTTGCTTTATGATCTTTACCCTTTGTAATCGAGTCAGTGGGCTATATAATAAAGATTAGTGTTGAGTCAAGGGCTTGATTTCCTCACCTTGGTCATGATAGAATAAAAAGAAAATATAAAAAGTATCAAAGAGATCATATTGATCTTATGAGAAGTAATGACTTAACACATAAAGAGTATGATGAATAAAAGTTGTTGAGGGTTGACAAACATAGTTTTGGTCATCGTTGCAATTAATAGGAGGTAATAAAGGAAAAGAGGTTTCACATACAAATATACTATCTTGGACCTCTTTTATGATTGTGAGCACTCATTAAAATATGACATGCTAAAGAGTTGATGTTGGACAAGGAAGACAACATAATGGGTTATGTTTTCTTATATCTAAAATAAAGTATATTGTCATAGATCATCCAACATGTTGAGCTTGCCTTTCCCCCTCATGCTCCTTGCACCAAGTAGAGATACTACTTGTGCTTCCATACATCCTTAAACCTAGTTTTGCCATGAGAGTCCACCATACCTACCTATGGATTGAGTAAGATCCTTCAAGTAAGTTGTCATGTTGGAAACTCGCTAAAATATGTATGATTTATTAGAGTGGAGGAAATAAGCTTTATACGAGCTTGTGATATGGAAGTAATAAAAGCGACGGACTACATAATAAAGGTCTGTATCACAAGTGGCAATATAAAGTGGGGATTTTTGCATTCGTGCCCCTAGTTGGGTCACACTCGACAGGTTTGCCCCTAGTTTTCCAATAATTGTGGTTTTGCCCAGCTCACTTCACTCGCCTTGTGTTTTTGCCCTTCCAGGGCGGTTCCGACCAATCATGGTTCGCCACGTGGCGACTGCTCATTGGTCGGAACCGCCCCGGAAGGGCAAGAACACAAGGCAAGTGAAGTGAGCTAGGCAAAACCACAATTGTTGAAAAACTAGGGGCAAACCTGTCGAGTGTGACCCAACTAGGGGCACCAATACAATTATTCCTATAAAGTGACGTTCTTTTGCGCTAAGACTTTGTGCATCCAAGCATAAAAGCACATGACAACCTCTGCTTCCCTCTGCGAAAGGCCTATCTATTATTCTTGCCTTATAAGAGTCAAGGTGAAAATCACCTTCCCTTTTTACATTTTATCCTTTGGCAAGCACATTTTGTTGGAAAGATCCTGACATATATACCCACTTGGATGTATGTTAGCATGGTCTATTACTGTTGACATTACCCTTGAGGTAAAAGGTTGGGAGGCAACACCATAAGCCCCTATCTTTCTCTGTGTCCGATTAAAACTCCATAACCATAAGTATTGCGTGAGTGTGAGCAATTGTGAAAGACTGTACGATAGTTGAGTGTGTAGGCTTGCTGAAAAGCTCTTATGTTGACTCTTTCTGATATTACGATAAATTGCAATTGCTTCATTGACCAAGATCATAGTTTGTTGGTTTTCAATGAAGTTTCTGATTCGTACATGACATTGTGAATGAATTGTTACTTTAGCATAAGAATCATATGACAATATATATGTGTTGCTGTTATAAGAATAATCATGATGCCCTCATGTTCGTATGTTATTTTTATCGACACCTCTATCTCTAAACATGTGGACATATTTTTCGTTATCGGCTTTCACTTGAGGACAAGCGAGGTATAAGCTTGGGGGAGTTGATACATCCATTTTGCATCATGCTTTTATGTTGATATTTATTGCACTATGGGATGTTATTACACGTTATGTCACACTACTTATGCCTTTTCTCTCTTATTTTACAAGGTTTACATGAAGAGGGAGAATGCCGGCAGCTGGAATTCTGGGCTGGAAAAGAAGCAAACTCTGGAAACCTATTATGCACAACTCAAAAAGCTCCCAAACTCCATGGGACACCGTTTTAAAAAATATAATAAATATCCGGCGAAAGAGAATCACCATGGGGGCACCACCTGTCCACGAGGGTGGGGGGCGCGCCCCCCCTCTCTGGGCGCGCCCCCTGTCTCGTGGGCCACCAGATGCCCCCCCGATGCCCGTCTTCTCCTATATGAGGTGTTTTCACCTGGAAAAAAATCAGAAGGAGGCTTTCGGGACTAGACGCCGCCGTCTCGAGGCGGAACCTTGGCGGAAACTAATCTAGGGCTCCGGCAGAGCTGTTCTGCCGGGGATACTTCCCTCCGGGAGGGGAAAATTGTCACCACCGTCATCACCAACAACTCTCCCATCTTGGGGAGGGTTTTCTTCATCAACATATTCACCAGCACCATCTCCTCTCAAACCCTAGTTCATCTCTTGTATCCAATATTTGTACCCAAACCTCAGATTGGTACCTGTGGGTTGCTAGTAGTGTTGATTACTCCTTGTAGTTGATGCTAGTTGGTTTATTTGGTGGAAGATCATATGCTCAGATCTATTATGCATATTAATACCCCTCTGATCATGAACAATATTATGTCTTGTGAGTAGTTACTTTTGTTCCTGAGGACATGGGAGAAGTCCTGCTATAAGTAGTCATGTGAATTTGGTATTCGTTCGATATTTTGATAAGATGTATGTTGTCTCTCCTCTAGTCGTGTCATGTGAACGTCGACTACATGACACTTCAGCATTATTTGGGCCTAGAGGAAGGCATTGGGAAGTAATAAGTAGATGATGGGTTGCTAGAGTGACAGAAGCTTAAACCCTAGTTTATGCGTTGCTTCGTAAGGTGCTGATTTGGATCCATATGTTTCATGCTATGATTAGGTTTACCTTAATACTTCTTTTGTAGTTGTGGATGCTTGCATTAGAGGTTAATCATAAGTGTGAGGCTTGTCCAAGTAAGGACAGAACCCCAGCACCGGTCCACCAACATACCAAATTATCAAAGTACCGAACACGAATCAGATGATCATGATGAAAACTAGCTTGACGATAATTCCCATGTGTCCTCGGGAGCGTTTTCCTTCATATAAAGAGTTTTTCCAGGCTGGTCCTTTGCTACAAAAAGGATTGGGCCATCTTGCTGCACCTTAATTACTTTTACTATTTGTCACTCGCTACCAATTACCTTATCACAAAACTATCAGTTACCGATAATTTCAGTGCTTGCAGAAAATACCTTACTGAAAATTGCCTATCATTTCCTTCTGCTCCTCGTTGGGTTCGACACTCTTATCAAAAGGACTACGATAGATCCCCTACACTTGTGGGTCATCAGGGGTTGGATGAACAGTTCTCGGTGGAGCTTTGATAACCCACAAGTATAAGGCATCATTTGTAGCCATCTTTGATAAATAAGAGTGTCGAACCCAACGAGGAGCTAAAGGCAGAACAAATATTCGCTCAAGTTCTATCGACCACCAATACCACTCTCAGCACACTAGACGTTTGCTTTACCGAAAACAAATATAAAACTCGAAATGCTCTGTAGGTGTAGTAGGATAGTTTTGCAAGATAATAAAGATCACGTAAATAAAAGTACAAATAAATTAGTATAACGAGTGCAGATTAGTGTGGTAGGATTTGCGGAATTGTCCCTAGGCAATCGATAACAAGTACTGGTAATCATTCTTGCAATTTTATATGAGGGAGAGGCATGAGCTAACATACTTTCTCTACTTGGATCATATGCACTTATGATTGGACCCCTAGCAAGCAGCCGCAACCACTAAAGATCATTAAGGTCGTGAAACCCAACCATATCATTAAGTATCAACTCCTCTTTACTCCCATACGTCATACCCCACTGACTCGAGTTTAAGTTTATGTCACTCTCACAACCCACCATAAGCGAACCATGAACATATATATTGCAACACCCTACAGCGGGGTCCCACATTTGCGCGAGAACGGAGGGCACCATAGGAGATCACCAAATTAAAATATACAATCATACCACCAAGATCACGATTAACCCATAGGATAAATTAGATCTACTTAAACATCATAGGATGGCAACACAGTATTGGATAATAATATGAAGCATAAAGCACCATGTTCAAGTAGGGGGTACATCGGGTTGCGGGAGAGTGGACTGCTGAATATAGATGGGGGAAGGTGATGGAGTTGTTGGTGAAGATGGCGGAGTTGTTGGAGTAGATCTCCGTCACACGATTGTTGCCCCGGCAGCACTCCGGCGCCACCGAAAGCGAGGGGGAGAGAGCCCCCTCCTTATTCTTCTTCCTTGGCCTCATCCCTAGGTGGGAGAAGGGTTTCCCCTATGGTCCTTGGCTTCCATGGCATGGGAGGGGCGAGAGCCCCCTTGAGATTGGATCGTTCTGTATGTCTCTCTCTGTTTCGCGTTCCCCAGAAGAAGGGCCCCAACCGACGTTCGAGGAGGGCACAAGACACCAGTGCGCGCCTGGGCCCTGGTGGCGCGCCCTGGTGGGTTGTGGGCACTGTGGGCCCCTGTTTGCGTTGATTCCACCTCCTAAAAATCACATATATTCCAAAAAATGCTCCGTAAATTTTTATCGCGTTTGGACTTTGTTTGATTTGGATTTTCTATGAAACAAAAACATGCAACAAACATGAACGGGCACTACGCACTGGATTAGTCAGTTAGTCCACATAAATCATATAAATTGTTGCCAAAAGTATCTAAAAGTTGAATAATGTTGGCATGAAACAATCAAAAAATATAGATACAACGGAGACGTATCAGGGTAGGATGAACAGGACCCCGTGGTATAATAGCTAGAGGCCATTGCCGATGGATGAACATGACCCCAATTGAGCCGGTTGGGGGTGGATGAACAGGACCCCGTGGAGGGCTGATTGAACAGTAGCCAGTGGAGGGCTGGATGAACAGTAGCCGGTGGAGGGGTGGTTGAACATTAGCAGGTGGAGGGGTGGTTGAACAGTAGCCGGTGGAGGCAGGAGGTAGATGTCGTGGATGAACGGTCGCAGGTGGAGGCTGGAGGAGGTCGCCGGTGGATGAACAGTAGCCCCATGGAGGCTAGAGCGAAGCAGTAGACGGTGGATGAATAGTAGCCCGTGGAGTCCCGTTATGGCGGTACGCCACACCCCTCCCGATGAACAGGACCCTCGTTTTGACTGTAGGAGGTCGAAGAGAAGTACGTTTCCTCCGTTTTGCGGTATGCCACACCCCTCCAGATCAATAGGACCCCATTTCGACCGTAGGAGGTCAAACACAAGTCCATTTCCTCTATTTTGTGGTACGCCAGACACTTCCCGACGAACAAGACCCCGTTTCGACCGTACGCGGACGAACAGAAGGTCGTTTCCTCCGTTCTACAGTACACCAGACCCTTCCCGATGAACATGACCCCATTTTGACCGTACACAGTCGAGCAGAAGGCCAGTTTCCTCCATTCTGCGGTACACCAGACCTCGTTTTGGCTATTCCGTCAAAGCCGGTTGGCTCCTGATGAACACAACATATTTTGTTGCCTCTCGATGAACACGGCACATTCTGTTGCCTCCCCATGAACATGACACATTTTCTCCATTCCGACCCAGCCGGTTGGCTTCGGATGAATAGGACGCCGTTGCTGCCATCCGTGGCCTCTCCATGTACATGAGCCCTGGTCGTCCGTATGCGCGAGTACGCGTTCGAGACCCCGCCCGTATGTACGTACGTGACCTTATTTTTTGGCAACTGGCTGTACGTACGTGTACACAGTTTTGACTGGACTGCGTGAACTACTAACGCTCCTTACTCGGCCACGGTTCATCGTGGCAGACAGATCGATCGACCGGTATGTACACAGTCAACGCTACGTACGCTTCGACCGGGTGGGTCCCTGTCGGTGTACTAAGGTAGGGGTACCCCAGTACCCCAACTTGTGCACGGGCAGTTGCAGCTTCCCGCGGCAAGGTTTACTGCGTGCTCGCCGGAGACCTTCCTGCCTCCTATTAAACCATTCAAAAACAAAGTATACAAGACAGAAGATCGAGACCCCGGCAAGAGGAGCTTGCCGGGAAGGCCGTACCAGGCTCAAGACTGTTCCAATAACACAAGACCCTGGCAAGAGGAGCTTGCCAGGAAGATTAGAAGATATTGCCTCGGCGCTATGCGCGCCCCGGCAAGGGGCCCGGGGAGCGGCAGGTTCCCGGGCCCGGCAAGATCAAGGCCCCGGCAAGGCGCTTGCCGGGGAGGCTACGCTGTGTGCCCGCGCTCCAGCTCATCGGCCCACGCGTCGCCCTGGGGCCTAACCAGGGACGCGTGGCGGATGGCTGTGCAGCCTGGGGTACATGGTGGCACACCGCGGCGATAAATCCGTCGCCGTGGCAGACGGAGACGCTAAGGCGGGAGCTTTTGGGGTCGACGGCGACGGGCATTAAATGCCCTTGTCCCCCACTGTTAAAGTAGGTATAGACCACTGTTCTGTACTGTAGCTCCACTGTTCCCGCACTGTTACAACTACCACCTCTTTTACATTTTTACCCCTTTCTCCTACGTTGACACCTGTCGGTGACCCCTTTGCACTATAAAAGGAGGCCCATGCACAACGTGGGGGGGGTTCGAAACCTAGATTACTCTCACGCACGGTGTAGCTGCTTCTTCAAGCTCCCGAGCGCTCAACTCAATACACAACCAAGCAGGAGTAGGGTTTTACGCATCCGTGCGGCCCGAACCTGGGTAAAACTGCCCGCGCGTCTGCTTCGATCTGCTCTTTGTGCTCCCTCCGCCCTCGTACCGCACAGACAAGGGGCTCCGGTCCCATAGGTGTTCGTGGCGGACAGTTTCCCCCGACATCTTTGGCGCGCCAGGTAGGGGGGCGTCGAGGTTGTGCGAATCTGATCCGGCGTTCGCGCGGGCGCATTCTTCATCAACCTCTCCAATTTCATCAGCGACAACTCCATGGCCCCGAAGAAGAAGCCTTCGGAGGTCGGAGGCCCGTCTGCGTCTCACCCGCCGCCTCCGGAGCCAACGGTGGGCGGGGGAGACGCCGTCGGAAGGGTGGTCGCCGGCGAGGACACTCACGGTGCCACCAGATCCAAGAACAAGACAGACGACCGGACCTCGGTCTCCGTGGACGCGCCGCGTCCATCACAGCATACGACGACCCCGCAGCGCCATACCACGGGAGGTGGTATCCGCCTGCTGGGACAAGGCCATACTGGAGGTTCGCGGGACGCCCCGGACCCCCGTCCGGGCACTAGCAAAGCGAAGGCGCCGGCGCGGGACCCCGCTCCTTCTAACGTCGTTAGAAGTCCGAGCGTATCCCGCTCCTCGCACCGCTCGCCCGCGTTCCCCACTACTCCGGCAGAAGCGCTCGCAAGGGCGCAGCTGCTTCTTGATTTTCCTCCGGCGGCCGACAAGGCCGAAGAATGGAGGGCCACTATCCGGAGCCTGATAGACTTCGCCAACAACGACTCTCCGCAACAGCCGTCGGCCTCACGGCCGCGGCAGGCTGAGAAGACGAAGGCTATCGGCGACAAGACTGCCGGGGGTGCGACAAGCGTGCACTCCCCGCCGCAGAAGCAGAAGACGCCGCCCCGCCGGAACAACCCCGACGACGGCTCCACAGCCTCGTCGGACCCGCGGGCCCGTCGGGACCAGCGCCAGGTCCTCGACGACCGGCGAGATGAAGACGCTCGGACCACGATCGAGCGCCGCCGAGAAGCTCGGCGACAATCCGACAAGAGAGCTGGAAACACTGTCGACGCACCCGCGCCCGGTGAACCAGGTGACTTGCCGTACGCGGCAGGCTGCCCTGCGTTCACCCGCGAGCTGCGGCGCGTCCAGTGGCCCAGCATGAAGAACTTTAAGCCCGACGTACCGGAGAAGTACGACGGCAAGACGCACCCCTCGGAGTTTCTCAGCGTCTACACTATAGCAGTGCAAGCTGCCGGGGGGCGCGACGAGAAGATCCTAGCCAACTACTTCCCGCTCGTGCTGAAACCGAACGTCCGTTCGTGGCTCATGCACTTGCCGGAAGGCTCTATCTCTTCTTGGGCCGACCTCTGCCATCAGTTTGTTGGCGCCTTCACCGGCGGCCACAAACCCCATGGCCAGGAGAGCGATCTCCATATCTTGGCCCAGAAGGAAGGCGAGCCCCTGCGCAAATATATCCAACGCTTCAGCCGGGTGCAACACAACATCCCAGACGTTCACCCTGCCGCGGTTATCAGCGCGTTCCATCAGAACGTGCGTAACCGCCGCATGCGTGAGGAGATGGCGATGACCAAGATCAGAGACGTCAGCGAGCTTTACGCTCTTGCTGACAAGTGCGCCCGCGCGGAAGAAGGGAGGAAACTCCCCGGGGAGGATGCTGGCGCAGGGGGAAGCGACAGCGACGACGCCGCCCCGGCAAAGAAGAGCCGGCGGCGAAACAACAGGAAGAAGGGCAAAAAGGAAGTGCTTGCCGTCGAGAAGTCCGGCAAGGAGGCCCCCGCCAAGCAAGCACAGGCTGGCGGCTCCGGCAAGGAGCCTGCCCCTGCGGCGGCGGCCGACAAGCCGGGTAGCTCCGACAAGCAGTACTGTAAGATTCACCGCACCAAGGGTCACGATCTCTCCAACTGCAAGCGCGTCGAGTACCTCGTCGAGCAGCAAAAAGCTGAGTACGAGAGGCGCGACAAGGAGAAGGCCCAAGGTGGCGGGGAAGAGCCCAGCAAGAAGCGGCCGTTTAACGGCCGGGGAGGACGCCGCGGCAAGGCCAAGCAGCGGCAAGGAGATCGACCTCCCCGGGGCCGCGACAACGACGAAGACGACGATGAAGACATGGAGGACGACGAGAACAGCGAGCAGGAGTTCCAGAAGGCCACGGAGGTCCTGTGCGTCGATGGTGGCGCCTCCCTGCACACCTCCCACCGCCAGCTGAAACAGTGGGTGCGTGAGGTCAATGCAGCGGAGCCGCCCGTGGAGTCGCGCAGGCTCCTCAAATGGTCCAGCACGCCCATCGTTTTGACCTTGAGGATCACCCTGACCGCACCACGGCGGTCGGGTGCTTGCCGATGCTGGTTTCCCCCACCATTCGCAACCTCAAGGTCACCAAAATGTTGGTTGACGGCGGGGCCGGGCTGAACTTGATCTCCTCTGCTGTGATCAAGAAACTCCAGATTCAAGACGGCGAGCTCGAAGAGACCGGTTCATTCCAAGGAATCAACCCGGGAAGGAGCAAGCCCAAGGGAAAGATTACTCTGCCGGTGACCTTTGGCGGGGAGCTCAACTTCAGGACTGAGCGCATCACTTTTGACGTTGCCGATATTCCATTGCCCTACAATGGAATACTCGGCCGTCCCGCCCTCGCCAAGTTTATGGCAGCTTCCCACTACGCCTACAACGTGCTGAAGATGCCGGGGCCGATAAGCGTCATCACTGTCCACAGCGACAAGAAGGATGCGCTTATCTGCGCCGACAAGATTTACCGAGATGCGGCAGCTGCGGCCGAGAAGGATACTCTTGCCGCTGAAGCTCCCGGAGGGAAGAAGACGAAGACCAAGTCCGGCAAGTGCTCTGGGACCCACTCCGGCAACCGCACCTCTTCGGAGTGCTGCGCTGCCGTCGAGGACGTTCCATCGAGCTCCACCGGCAAGAGCAAGAAAGGAATGGCTGCTCCTCCGGCAACCAAGAAGGTGTCCGCAAAGGAGGATGGCACTGGTGGTACCTTCACCATCAGTGCCACCCTTGACAGCAAATAGGAAAGCGCGCTCGTCGCCTTCCTGCGGGCGAATGTCGATGTGTTTGCTTGGCAACCATCTGACATCCCCGGCGTTCCCAGGAAGGTGATTGAGCACAAGCTTGCTGTCTGTCCTCATGCGCGGCCCATCAAGCAGAAAGTGAGGAAGCAAGCCGTGGAGCGCCAAGAGTTCATCAATGAGGAGATCAAGAAACTAGAGGCAGCAGGCCTAGTTAGAGGTGTGATCCATCCGACGTGGTTGGCAAACCCAGTCGTCGTGCGCAAGGCCAACGGGAAGTGGAGACTGTGTATAGACTTCACTGATGTCAATAAAGCATGTCCCAAGGATCCCTTCCCTTTGCCGCGCATTGACCAGATCGTTGACTCCACGGCCGGATGTGAGCTACTCTGTTTTCTTGATGCTTACTCAGGCTATCACCAGATTTTCATGGCCAAGGAAGATGAAGAGAAGACTGCATTTATCACTCCATGTGGCACCTATTGCTTTATCCGCATGCCATTTGGACTGAAGAATGCAGGCTCAACTTTTGCAAGGGTAGTGTACACTGCTTTTGAGCCACAGATCCACAGGAATGTAGAAGCCTACATGGATGACATCGTGGTGAAGAGCAAGAGCAAAGAAACACTGATTCAAGACTTGGAAGAAACGTTTCAGAACCTGCGCAGGATACAGCTCAAGCTGAACCCCGAGAAGTGCGTCTTTGGAGTTCCCTCCGGCAAGCTTCTCGGGTTCTTTGTATCACAGAGGGGGATTGAAGCTAACCCCGACAATATCAAAGCCATCGAGCAGATAGAAGCCCCGAAGCGCGTCAAGGATGTCAGAAGGCTTGCAGGTTGCGTTGCTGCCCTCAGTAGGTTCATTTCAAAATCCGCAGAACGCGCCCTACCTTTCTTCAAAATCTTGAAAAAGGCAGGTCCCATGAAGTGGACTCCGGAAGCGGAGGCGGCGTTGCAGGATTTGAAACGGTACCTGTCCTCCACTCCTATACTTGTCGCACCTAAACCACAGGAAAAGTTGTTGCTATACTTAGCGGCAACCAACCAGGTGGTTAGTGCTGCGTTAGTAGCGGAGAGGGAGTCCGACGAGGAGTCAGCGTCACCGGCAAGCGAACCTAGCGACAAGCAGGGGACTGTCCCGACAAGCTCTGGCCCCGACAAGGAAGACTCTGCGCAGGAACAAGGAGAGGTGCGGAAGAAGATGGTGCAGCGCCCAGTGTATTTTGTAAGTTCCCTTCTCCAGGGAGCTAGATCAAGGTACTCTGGTGTGCAAAAATTGCTTTTCGGCCTCCTCATGGCCTCGAGAAAGCTGCGCCACTACTTCCAAGCCCATGAGATAACGGTGGTCACTCGCTTTCCGTTGAAAAGGATATTGCACAATCCAGAGGCAACAGGCAGGATTGTCGAGTGGGCACTGGAGCTGTCAAGCTTCGGACTCAAGTTTGAAAGTACTTCAACCATACAGAGCCGAGCCTTGGCAGAATTCATCGCTGAGTGGACCCCAACACCAGAAGAAGAAGTTCAAGAAACGAGTGTACCCGTGCAAGAAGCGACAAGTGAATGGGTAATGTATTTTGACGGTGCCTTCTCGCTGCAGGGCGCCGGTGCCGGCGTGGTACTCATTGCGCCCACCGGAGAGCACCTCAAATATGTTATCCAGATGCACTTTCCCAGGGAGCAAGCGACAAACAACACTGCAGAATATGAAGGCTTGCTTGCCGGCCTCAGGATTGCGGCCGAACTTGGGATCAGGAAGCTGATTGTGCGGGGCGATTCTCAGTTGGTGGTCCGGCAAGTTAACAAGAGCTACCAGAGCCCTTTGATGGAAGCATATGTCGATGAAGTGAGGAAGCTTGAAGAGCACTTTGAAGGTTTGCAGATGGAGCACGTCCCAAGAGCCCAAAATGAGATTGCAGATGGCCTTTCAAAGTGCGCCGCGATGAAGTTACCTGTGGAACCAGGGACCTTTTTGCTCAAGCTGACTCAACCATCAGTTACACCATCAATTGGGCAGTCCAAGAAGAGAAAGTTGGTCTCCGGCGACTACTTGCCGGCGGATCTTCCCGAACCCGCCGCCAAAGTTCCCAAGATCAACAACAGCGCTGAGGAACAGTTTGCTCCTGCGAGCCCTCGGGCTTGTGCAGTTGAAGCAAGTGTTCCCGACAAGCCTCGCCCCGGCGAGCTTGCCGGGGGACCGTCAGCTCCGACAGGACCAGAGGTCTTTGCCGTAGAAGCTGGGGTTCCCGCAGCGGCCCTCGAGCCTTTAGTCCTTGCCGTCGAGCCTCGAGCTCCGGCGTGGGCGCAGCAGATCGTCCGTTTTCTGCAAACTGGAGAACTTCCCGACGACCCTCAAGAGATAGAGAAGATAACCAGGCAGTCAAGTATGTATCAGTTCGTGGATAACGAGCTGTACAGAAGAAGACTCAATGGTGTCGGGTTGAAGTGCATCTCCAGGGAAGATGGACAGAAGCTGTTGGCGGAAATACACGGAGGCATATGCGGCCACCACATTGGCGCAAGGGCGCTTGCCGGGAAAGCTTTCCGGCAAGGGTTCTTTTGGCAAGAAGCCCTCCAAGATGCAACTGCACTAGTAACCAAGTGTGAAGCGTGCCAGTTCCATGCAAAGCAAATTCATCAGCCAGCTCAAGCTCTCCAAACAATCCCTTTGTCATGGCCCTTCTCGGTCTGGGGGCTCGATATCCTCGGCCCTTTCCCTCGTGCTGTCGGGGGCTTTGAGTACTTGTACGTTGCAATCGACAAGTTCACAAAGTGGCCAGAAGTGGAGCCAGTGAGAAAGGTGACAGCACAGTCAGCAGTCAGGTTCTTCAGGTCGATTGTTTGCCGTTTCGGGATCCCTAACAGGATCATCACCGACAACGGTACGCAATTCACTAGTCGCACCTTCATGCAGTACGTCCAAGACCTTGGCGCCAAGGTCTGTTTCGCTTCTGTTGCTCACCCGAGGAGCAACGGTCAAGCGGAAAGGGCAAATGCTGAAGTGCTGCGCGGGCTCAAAACGAGGACCTTTGACAGGCTGCGCAAGTGCGGAAGAAATTGGATAGAGGAGCTCCCGGCGGCTCTTTGGTCAATCAGAACGACACCAAGCCGAGCCACCGGACAGACACCTTTTGCTCTAGTCTATGGAGCAGAAGCAGTTCTCCCCACGGAACTCGTATACGGATCTCCTCGAGTACTCGCTTATGATGAGCTCGAGCAAGAGCAACTGCGGCAAGATGACGCATTGCTCCTTGAGGAGGGACGTCTCCAGGCTGCTGTACGAGCTGCTCGATACCAGCAAGCTTTGCGCCGCTACCACAGCCGCAAAGTCAAGGCCAGGAGTCTCGAGGAAGGCGACCTTGTTCTTCGGCGTGTTCAGTCCGCCAAGAATTCCAACAAGTTGACGCCGAAGTGGGAAGGCCCTTATCGGGTGAGACAAGTCACGAGGCCCGGCGCTGTCCGCCTCGAGACCGAAGAAGGCTTACCGGTGAGCAATTCCTGGAACATAGAGCATCTTCGCAAGTTTCACCCCTAAGGCGCGGTTGCCGTGATCCGCTCCGGCAACCACCTTTTGTACAAGCCTTGCCGCTGTTGCATGTAACCCTTTGTACAAAGCCGGGCGCAGACCCCGTGCATCAGTAAAGATTTCGTGTTTTCGCGTCGATTGCCTTTTGCATGCTTCTCTTTGCTATTTGCATGTTTTGTTTGGCATTTGATGCAACACTCAGACATACGGTAAGCACCATTACGTCGAAAGGCAGTATGCTTTTTTCCCTCTCCTTTTCCTTTTCTCTTAAGCAGAAGGAACGTTCCTCGCGCACAAGTTTGCCGGGGGGGAAGGAGATGGAGGAGGAACTAAGTGCTGTTCAAGTAAGAAGAGCCTTACCGGAAAGCAAACAACATGAGCAAGCAGCATATGAAAGATAAGTTGTTAGAATTTGACCAGTTCAAATTTTAAATTTTGGTTGTCTTCCTTGAACGATCACACTTTGTATGGAAAACCTGTGCGCGGAGGAACCTACCCGTAGCTTGCCGCACCCTTATCTTGTTTTCGAGTCCACTCAACGATTTAAGTGAGCTGCGACAAGTGTCGCGCCCTTGCCTCGTTTCCGAGTACACTCAGCAAGCTAAGTGCGTTGCGACCAGCTGCGGCGAGGTTGTTTGCCGGCGAGGACCTTGGCCAGCAGGCTGCTCAGAGTCCAGCACTCAGCGCTCGCGACAAGGGCCCCTTGCCGGCAAGCTCCCCGGGAGCGTAGGGTGAAAAACATACAAAGTCAAAGATTGGAACAAGGAAGATAACATTGCACTGATTGATTGAAGTAAAGCAAATATATTACAAGGATAACTTGTCGCAATGGACTAATGGGTTCATAATATAATATGCAGCAACAAAAAGATAAAGATACATGGAGCCCTAGTCTACCCGGTCGCCTTCCTTCCGGCCAAGCTTTGCCACCTTGGCGATGATGTGGCCGACCTGCTCCTTCAGGGCCTCCGTGTCTGCATCAGCCGGCAGGGTGCGAAGAACGTTCGTGAGGTTGATCCCCGGGTTGCGGTACACGATCTTCGTCAAGACCCGCTCCAGAGTTCCCGCGCAGAGACGGCGCGACTCCTCAGCCAGCTGCGCGGGGATGCGGTTCCGGAGACCTGCAAGAGCTGGAGCGACGCCTCTGAAGAAGAGGCTGAGCTTGGCGCTGTGCGGGAGATCTGGATCCGGCGAGTAGATAAGATGTTCGACCTTCAAAGCAAGCAACTCCTGGTCAATGTTGGACGCAGAAGAAACCAGCTCTTCGGTCCACACCTCAATAGTCTGCCGGAAGAGCTCGGAGGCCTTGTTGACGCTTTCCATCAAGGTTCGCTCCTTGCGGAGCTCATCCTTCAGCTTGGTCTCCTGGGCCCGGGCAGCATCAAGCGATTCCTTCAGGGTGGTGACCTTCAGCTCCAAGTCTTCAATGGAATCCTTGGCGGCCTTCAGCTCGTCACCCCTCTGGGACAAACTCACCTGGAGCTCTGAGTTTGTGTGAGCATCCTTCTCGCGCTCCAGGATGAGCGCGGCAACCTTCTCGGCGCTCACCTTCATCGCCTTCTCCAGTTGTTCAACCTTGGCGGCGAGCTCTTTCTTGGCGTCCTCCGCGGCAGCCGCGGCGGCCTTCGCCTCTTTCAGCTCCCCGCCAAGGGCAGCCTCGCGAGCGGCAAGGTCTTCTTCATGAGAATCCAGATCCACCTTCCGCTGCGCGAGCTCTCCCTCTCGCCGGGACATCTCCACCCCGGCGAGGCGCTGCTGTTCATCGGCTTCGGCCCTCTCAAGTACCCACTCTTGGTACTCGCCGGCGAGACGCTCTCGCTCCTCTGCCACCTGGCGGAGGGCAGCTTGGTTGGCGGCGCTGAGCTCCGCCGCGCGCTTCTCCATCTCTGCCGCAGCCTTGGCGGCAAGAGCCTCCCGGGAAGCGAGCTTTGCTTGCCTGGCCCGATAAAGGGCCAGGAGTTGATGAAGCAATCGCTCCTCCTCGGGCCCCTCACCTCCACCGGGCGCCTGGACTATCTTCAGGCCTGCGGAGGCGAGGACCTCTCCGTCGAACGCCTCGCCCTCCACAGGAGCTCGCGACGAGGACCCCCACGGCATCTGGATGAAGACACCATTGGGGGCCTCGAGATAGAACCTTTGCTCCTCGCCGGCGGAGGGACCGGTGGCCGGCGCAGCATCCGATGCTCCCGCCACCTCCGGGTCGGCGGTGCGGCCACCGTCCCCCTCCCCGGCCGCTGCGTCCGCGGCCGGAGCAGTCTCTTGCGCGGCCGGCTCGGCGGCCTCGCCCACCTCCTCGACGACTGGAGCGTCGCCGCCGCTGCCTTGCGCGTCCTCCTCCTCGAGGATAATTACCTCCGTCTCCATAGGCACAGGAGGAGGAAGATCTAGGAAAAAGAAGAAGACAAAGAAATTCAAGACTCAAGCAAATATCCAAAAAAGACAAGCCAAGAAGACAAGTTACAAAGGTTACCTTGGCGGGCGTCCTCGGCGGCGGGCTCCCTCGCCGGGGAGCTCGGCCTCGTCGGGGTAGTCGCCCTCGCCGGGGAACTTGGCCTTGGCGGGGTGGCCGCCCTTGCCGGGCTGCTCGTCCTTGGCGGGGTGCTCTGCCTTGGCGGAGTACCCGCCCTTGACGGAGCACTCTCCCTTGCCGGAGAGTCCTGCCTTGGCGGGGATGGCGGTGCCTGCAGCTCCTCAGCGGTGGTCTCCGGGCGCTCTTCCCGCTGCGGCTCCTCCTCTGCACGGAACAAGACAAGAAATGTCAAAACATGAAGATAAAGTCAAAAGCCTCAGACGTACCCCGACAAGCAAAAAGAAAGAACCCCAGACTTACGCTGGGGGCTGCGCTGCGGGCTGCGCTGGGGGCTGCTCATCGGAGCAGTGCCAGAGTCCGGCAGGCTCGGCTCCGGCGCGCCCTCCGTTGCCGCCGCTGCCGAGTCCTCCGCGACCTCGGCCTCGGGCGCCTTGGCCTTCTTCGCGGCGCGATGGGCCAGGGTCCTGAAACCAGAACAGAAGACAGAATTAGCATCAACAGAAGATCAAGATAAAAATTAAGAAGATGAAGAATTACGGATCCTTACTCCTGGTCTTCCTCGTCGTCCTCGCTCAGGGCGGAGAAGTCATACTCCACCGTGGGCGCGTCGACGCGAGGAGCGGGAGGCGAAGACTCCCTCGCGCGCTTGGTGCTCACCGGGGCTGGGGGCTGCGAAGACCCAGCCCCTGTGGCTGCCGGCGCCCGGGGGGCGGGCGGAGCCGCTGCTCCGCTCCGAGAAGACCCCTGCCGGCTCGCTGCCGGCCTGCGGGGCGCCTCCGTCGTGGTCCGCGCACGGCCCGCCTCTGCTGCGGCTGGTGCGCCGGACGGCCTTGGCGCGGCTTGACTCCCCCGGGGAGCCGCCCGCCGAGGTGGCTGTTGCCGGGGGGCCTGCGCCCTTTCCCCCGTCGCCGCCTTGCGGAGGCGCTTTGCCGGGGACTCCTTCGGGCTTGCCGGAGGCGGGGAGCTCTCCGACGAGGAGAGGTCGTCGGCGTATAACTCCGTAGATCCGCCGGAGTCTTCGGCCTCCTCCTCCTCCTCCTCCTCTGCCTCGGCCGGCTCGCTGGGCCCAGCATCCGGCGCTGCGGCCCTCTTCCCCTTGGCGCCTCCGCCCCTCGCGGCGCCTCTGCTTCCTCCGGCGGTTCCCTCCCTTGCCGCGGCCTCCGTCGCGATCCCATGGATCCCGGAGTGCCTCAACGAGGGGACCCCGGTGAGTGCGTCGGGTGGGAGGTTCAGCAATCGGCGGATCTCCGCCTCTTCCGCCTGGGTGGACGCCTCTTCGGCCTCCGCCTCCTCCGGCGAGAACCCGAAGACTCCTGCCGCCGCGGCTGCGGCGGCCTCCTCAGCCCGAGAAGCTATGTAGGCGATTTCCTGCTCGGTGGTGTCCCGCGTATGCAGCTTGAGGTCCTCCTTGTTGCTCGCCACCTCGACGAGGTTGTCGTAGAAGTTGAGGACGTCGATTGGCTTCGGGGCGATCCACGAGCGGTCCAAGCCATGCGAGTCGCACATCGGCATCATGGCAAGGATTCGATCCCTCGCGGCGTTGTTGCAGAGCGGCACCACTTCCCGGGGAGTCCTGAACCACTCGGGGTGCGCCGGGTCGTACTTGAAGAGCTCTCGTACCATCCCGCGCAGCTCCGGAGTGGTGAAGTTAAAATTAAGTCCAGGGCGCAGCCGCATGATGTCTGCCGGGCCGCCGTACAACCAGGCCGGCCTCTTCCGGTCCTGGAGAGGGGCGATGCGCCGGCGGAGGAAATCTGCGCCCACCTCGGCAACTGACAGTCGGGCCAGCCGAAGACGGAGGATCCGGACGAGGGCGATGTCGAGCTTGACGTCGTCGGAGTCTAGTTCGCTCCAATCTCTGCCGCGCGCGATAGGCGTTGTGCGCGGCGCAGTGAAGGCTTGCGGCTGGTCCTCTACAATCCAGCACCACTCAGCTCGCCATTCCTCCCACTTGCCGCGGAGCTCCCCCGGCAAGTACGACCCCTTCTTCCCGAGACGGAAGACCCAAGAAATACATCCGGAGAGAGGGGCATCGGCCTCGGCTCTGGGGGTGAAAAAGTGTCTAAAGAGGGCTACGTTGGGGTGGACTCCTATGAAGTTTTCGCACATATGTGCGAAAACGGCCATGGTGAGGATGGCATTGGGGGTGAAATCAAGCAGATGGAAGCCATACGTGTTCATGATATCACAGAAGAAGTTCGAAAAAGGAGGGCAGAGGCCACAGTGGAAAAAGGCAGCGAAGAAGTAATACCCGCCGGGATAGTTGTCCTTGGCGGCGGCCGGGTATGCTCGGGTGCGGGGATGCGCGTCGGTGCCCTTGGACCAGAACAAGTAGTACTTGTTCCAGAGTTCTTGCACGCCGAGCCTCGGCGAGAAGACGACGTTCCGCTTCCGGTAAGCAATGAGCTTGGCTGCTTGCTCGGATTTCTCCTTCTTGGACTTCTCCGCCTTCCCCTTGTCGGTCTTTGGGGCCATGGCGGACGCGGCGGAGGAGGGGGACGAAGAGCTAGGCGGCGGCGGAGCTGTGGAGGCGGAGCGCAAGGAGGAATCTTTTGCAGGAAGAAGACGACGTAATGAGAGCACAGGGAGGGGAACCGCGCCCGCTGCCTCTGCTTTTATGGGGGAGTGGGGGGCGTTTCCCCCTTTCCATTAAGAGATCGTGGGCACGTCCCATCCCACGGCGCCGCAATCGACGCGTGCCGTTACCATGGGATGCGGCGGATATGGAAGTGGATTCGGCGCGCCGCGGGCCGCGGGTGCCCGTGCACTGTTTTGGGCCTGGCCCAACAGCGCTCGGCACCATGTGTGGCCCAGGCCCGGGGGCTCCTGTCGGTGTACTAAGGTAGGGGTACCCCAGTACCCCAACTTGTGCACGGGCAGTTGCAGCTTCCCGCGGCAAGGTTTACTGCGTGCTCGCCGGAGACCTTCCTGCCTCCTATTAAACCATTCAAAAACAAAGTATACAAGACAGAAGATCGAGACCCCGGCAAGAGGAGCTTGCCGGGAAGGCCGTACCAGGCTCAAGACTGTTCCAATAACACAAGACCCTGGCAAGAGGAGCTTGCCAGGAAGATTAGAAGATATTGCCTCGGCGCTATGCGCGCCCCGGCAAGGGGCCCGGGGAGCGGCAAGTTCCCGGGCCCGGCAAGATCAAGGCCCCGGCAAGGCGCTTGCCGGGGAGGCTACGCTGTGTGCCCGCGCTCCAGCTCATCGGCCCACGCGTCGCCCTGGGGCCTAACCAGGGACGCGTGGCGGATGGCTGTGCAGCCTGGGGTACACGGTGGCACACCGCGGCGATAAATCCGTCGCCGTGGCAGACGGAGACGCTAAGGCGGGAGCTTTTGGGGTCGACGGCGACGGGCATTAAATGCCCTTGTCCCCCACTGTTAAAGTAGGTATAGACCACTGTTCTGTACTGTAGCTCCACTGTTCCCGCACTGTTACAACTACCACCTCTTTTACATTTTTACCCCTTTCTCCTACGTTGACACCTGTCGGTGACCCCTTTGCACTATAAAAGGAGGCCCATGCACAACGTGGGGGGGGTTCGAAACCTAGATTACTCTCACGCACGGTGTAGCTGCTTCTTCAAGCTCCCGAGCGCTCAACTCAATACACAACCAAGCAGGAGTAGGGTTTTACGCATCCGTGCGGCCCGAACCTGGGTAAAACTGCCCGCGCGTCTGCTTCGATCTGCTCTTTGTGCTCCCTCCGCCCTCGTACCGCACATACAAGGGGCTCCGGTCCCATAGGTGTTCGTGGCGGACAGTTTCCCCCGACAGTCCCAGCTGTCAGGGAGGATAAGGACACACTTCCTAGTGTGCGAAGATATAGCTGATGGGTCCTAGCTGTCAGGGGGGAGAATCATTTTTTGCTCATAATAAGGATGCACTTCCTTGTGTGCAAAGATCTAGCTGGTGGGTCCCAGCTGTCAGGGGGAGAAAACATTATTTTTAGGTTAAAAAGGATGCATTTGCATGCATGCGTCCATGAGCGTGGTGTATCCCCACTGTCAGTCTCTCCACGTACAGTCATCTTCCGATGACTCTCGTTAGTTGACCATCTTGACCATAGCGTGCAGAGTGCACCAAGCCGGTGGACGATGGCGAGGCCCAGAATGGAACGACCCGAAAATGGGGAACATATGGCAGTGGAGTCGCAAATGGATTGTGATAACCCACAAGTGTAGGGGATCGCAACAGTTTTCGAGGGTAAAGTATTCGACCCAAATTTGTTGATTCGACACAAGGGGAGCCAAAGAATACTCTTAAGTATTAGCAGCTGAGTTGTCAATTCAACCACACTTGCAAACTTAGTATCTGTAGCAAGGTAGTTTAGTAGCAAAGTAATATGAAGATAGCGGTAGCGGCAATAAAAGTAATGGTAGTGTTTTTGTAGTTTTTGTGATAGTAGCAGCGGAAAAGTAAATAAGCAACAAGCAATTCATCATGTAAAAGTTATAACCTAGGGTGACACAGAACTAGCTCCAGTTCATCAATGCAATGTAGGCATGTATTCCGAATATAGTCATACGTGCTTATGGAAAAGAACTTGCATGACATCTTTTGTCCCACCCTCCCATGGCAGCCGGGTCCTATTGGAAACTAAGGGATATTAAGGCCTCCTTTTAATAGAGTACCGGACCAAAGCATTAACACATAGTGAATACATGAACTCCTCAAACTACGGTCATCACCGGGAGTGGTCCGATTGTTGTCACTTCGGGGTTGCCGGATCATAACACATAGTGGGTGACTATAGACTTGCAAGATAGGATTGTTGGAAATATGCCCTAGAGGCAATAATAAAATGATTATTATTATATTTCCTTGTTCATGATAATTGTCTGTTATTCATGCTTGAATTGTATTGTACGGCAACAGCGATACGTGTGTGAATACATAGACCACAACGTGTCCCTAGTAAGCCTCTAGTTACTAGCTCATTGATCAACAGATGATCACGGTTTCCTGACCTTGGACATTGGATGTCATTGATAACGGGTCACATCATTAGGAGAATGATGTGATGGACAAGACCCAATCCTAAGCCTAGCACAAGATCTTGTAGTTCGTAATGCTTAAGCTTTTCCAGTGTCAAGTATCTGTTCCTTAGACCATGAGGTTGTGAAACTCCTAGATACCGTAGGAATTATTTGGGTGTGCCAAACGTCACAACGTAACTGGGTGGCTATAAAGGTACGCAACGGGTATCTCCGAAAGTGTCTGTTGAGTTGGCACGAACCGAGACTGGGATTTGTCACTCCGTATGACAGAGAGGTATCTCTGGGCCCACTCGGTAAGACATCATCAATGAGCTCAAAGTGACTAAGGAGTTAGTCACGGGATGATGGATTACGGAACGAGTAAAGAGACTTGCCATGACGAGATTGAACTAGGTATCGGTATACCAACGATCGAATCTCGGGCAAGTACTATACCGATAGACAAAGGGAATTGCATAAGGGATTGAGTGAATCCTTGATATCGTGGTTCATCCGATGAGATCATCGAGTAACACGTGGGAACCAACATGGGTATCTAGATCCCACTGTTGGTTATTGACCGGAGAGTCGTCTCGGTCATGTCTACGTGTCTCCCGAACCCGTAGGGTCTACACACTTAAGGTTCGATGACGCTAGGGTTGTAGAGATATATGCATACGGTAACCCGAATGTTTTTCGGAGTCCCGGATGAGATCCCGGACATCATGAGGAGTTCCGGAATGGTCCGGAGGTAAAGAATGATATATAGGAAGTCCAGTTTCGGCCATCGGGAGAGTTCCGGGAGTCACCGGTAGTGTACCGGGACCACCAGAAGGGTCCCGGGGGTCCACCGGGTGGGGCCACCGATCCCGGAGGGCCCCGTGGGTCGTAGGCGGAGGTGGACCCGCCCTTAGTGGGCTGGCGCACCCCCCTAGGGCCTCCCCCCTCCGCCTAGGGTTGAAACCCTAGGGGTGGGGGGCGCACCCCTAGGCTTGGGGGGCAAGCCACCCCCTTGGCCGCCGCCCCCCCCTAGGAGATCCAATCTCCTAGGGTTGGCGCCCCCTGCCCCCCTATATATAGTGGGGGGAGAGAGGGCAGCCTCACCTCATCACCTGGCGCCCCTCCCCCCGTTACATCTCTCCCTCCTCCCGTAGGGTCTTGGCGAAGCCCTGCAGCTTTTCCCGTTGCATCCACCACCACGCCGTCGTGCTGCTGGATCTCTATCAACCTCTCCTCCCCCTTGCAGGATCAAGAAGGAGGAGACGTCGCTGTACCGTACGTGTGTTGAACGCGGAGGTGCCGTCCATTCGACTCTGGGATCATCGGTGACGAGGATCACGACGAGTACGACTCCATCATCCACGTTCCTTCGAACGCTTCCGCTCGCGATCTACAAGGGTATGTAGATGCACTCCTTTATGCTCATTGCTAGATGACTCCTTAGATTGACCTTGGTGAAGCGTAGGAAATATTTTGAATTCCGCTACGTTCCCCAACAGTGGCATCTGAGCTAGGTCTTTGCGTAGCATCTTGCACGAGTAGAACACAAACAAGTTGTGGGCGTTGATTTTGTTCAATTCTCTTGCCGCTACTAGTCCAATCTTGATTCGGCGGCATCGTGGGATGAAGCGGCCCGGACCGACCTTACACGTACGCTTACGTGAGACTGGTTCCACCGACTGACATGCACTAGTTGCATAAGGTGGCTGGCGGGTGTCTGTCTCTCCCACTTTAGTCGGATCTGATTCGATGAAAAGGGTCCTTATGAAGGGTAAATAGAAATTGACATATCACGTTGTGGTTTTGGCATAGGTAAGAAACGTTCTTGCTAGAAACCTATAGAAGCCACGTAAAAACTTGCAACAACAATTAGAGGACGTCTAACTTGTTCTTGCAGCATGTGATATGTGATGTGATATGGCCAAGAAGATGTGATGAATGATATATGTGATGTATGAGATTGATCATGTTCTTGTAATAGGGAATCACGACTTGCATGTCGGTGAGAATGACAACCGACAGGAGCCATAGGAGTTGTCTTATTTATTGTATGACCTGCGTGTCACTGAATAAACGCCATGTAATTACTTTACTTTATTGCTAAACGTTATCCATAGTAGTAGAAGTAACATTTGGCGAGACGACTTCATGAAGACACGATGATGGAGATCATGATGATGGAGATCATGGTGTCATGCCGGTGACAAAGATGATCATGGTGCCCCGAAGATGGAGATCAAAGGAGCAAAAAATGATATTGGCCATATCATGTCACTTTATTTGATTGCATGTAATGTTTATCATGTTTATGCATCTTGTTTACTTAGAACGACGGTAGTAAATAAGATGATCTCTCACTAAAAATTTCAAGAATTGTGTCCCCCCTAACTATGCACCGTTGCTAAGGATCGTTGTTCCGAAGCACCACGTGATGATCGGGTGTGATAGGCTCTAACGTTCGCATACAACGGGTGTAAGCCAGATTTACACACGCAATACACTTAGGGTTCTCTTGACGAGCCTAGCATGTACAGACATGGCCTCAGAACACGGAAAACCGAAAGGTCGAACATGAGTCGTATAGAAGATACGATCAACATGATGATGTTCACCGTTGATGACTAGTTCGTCTCACGTGATGATCGGACACGGGCTAGTCGATTCGGATCATGTATCACTTACATGACTAGAGAGATGTAAATCTGAGTGGGAGTTCATTAAATTTGATTAGATGAACTTAATTGTCACGAACTTAGTCTAAATTCTTTACAATATGTCTTGTAGATCAAATGGCCCACGCTCATGTCACCCTCAATGTCAACGCATTCCTAGAGGAATCCAAGCTGAAAGATGATGGTAGCAACTATACAGATTGGGTCCATAACCTGAGGATCATCCTCATAGCTGCCAAGAAAACTTATGTCCTAGCAGCAACGCTAGGTGATGCTCCCGCCCCGGCAAACCAAGATGTTATGAACGCTTGGCAGTCGCGTTGTGATGATTACTCCCTGGTTTAGTGCGGCATGCTCTACAACTTAGAATCGGGGCTCCAAAAGCGTTTTGAGCACCACGGAGCATATGAGATGTTCCAAGAGCTGAAAATGGTTTTCCAAGCTCATGCCCGAGTTGAGAGATATGACGTCTCCAACGCATTCTATAGCTGTAAGATGGAGGAAAATAGTTCTGTCAGCGAGCACGTACTCAAGTTGTCTGGGTTGCACAACCGCTTGTTTCAGTTGGGAATGAATCTCCCAGACGAAGCGGTCGTTGACAGAATCCTTCAGTCGCTCCCACCGAGCTACAAGAGCTTCGTGTTGAACTTTAATATGCATGGGATGGAGAAGTCCATTCCCGAAGTGTATTCAATGCTGAAATCAGCGGAGGTGGAGATCAAGAAAGAGCATCAAGTGTTGATGGTGAATAAAAGCACTAAGTTCAAGAAGGGTAAGGGTAAGAAGAACTTCAAGAAGGACGACAAAGGAGTTGCCGCGCCCGGTAAGCCAGTTGCCGGGAAGAAGCCAAAGAATGGACCCAAGCCTGAGACAGAGTGCTTTTATTGCAAGGGAACGGGTCACTGGAAGCGGAATTGCCCCAAATACTTAGCAGACAAGAAGGCCGACAACGTCAAAGGTATATGTGATATACATGTTATCGATGTGTACCTTACCAGCGCTCGTAGTATCTCCTGGGTATTTGATACCGGTGCAGTTGCTCACATTTGTAACTGTTCGCACACGAACACGTCACCGTGTACCTCCGACGCCGAGGGTGATGCACCGCAGCTCACGTCGAAGGAGACCCGTCCGGAAGCGCGGTACGCAAGCAATCCGGCGGGCGCTTTTGAAGACCCGAAACCCCACGCGTCCGGGAGGGACCCCGTCTGGACGCGCGGAGGCTATGGGCTGCCCTAGGTCGGCCTGACCGCCCCTAGGGCCTCGAGGTTCGCCGCCCTGCAACAAGAAGAACAGACGAAGAACGAGGAAGAAGAAGAACTAGGGTTAAGGAGAAAAGGTAAAAGATAAAAAGTGGTAGATGAATTGATCGATTGTGTGTTGTTCAATCGGCCGACACCCCTTAGGTATATAAGAGGCGGCTGGACTTCCCGTGCAAGGAAAAGGCTTGGATTCACGTCCAAAACCCTAGCCAAATTCGGATTGGTTTTGTCCGAACTTTCCAAAACTGTTCGGTTTAAACTGGCTGTACCTTGCGGATAAATTTTGAGGTGGTAAATGACCTCGGATGGAAAAGAGCCCAAAAGCAATCTTGACCGTTTCGACGAGACGAACAACTTTCATGTTGAACATTTTTCGATTTGAAGCCATCTTCTAGGCCAAAACGGTCACGCAATAGAGGCTGTTATTCGCGCTACCCATCAGACACGTGGCTGGTGGGGCGCGCCACTTATGGCTCTGTGACAGGGCTGTGTTCAGATGGCTGTAACTTTTGCATACGAACTCGGATTGGGACGATTTTTATATCAAAATCGACCATTTCGACGAGACGCACAACTTTCATGTTGTAGATTTTTCCAATTGAAGTAATCTTAATTGGGTTTAAAGCCATTCTTTAATCTGGTGTCACCATGAGCATCTCTGAACTGGTCATAACTTTTGCATCCGGACTCCGTTTTAAACCACTTTCATATCCATCTTGATCTTCTCAAAGAAATCCATATCATGGTGACTTCCAATCATAAGTTTGAAGTAATCTTGACATAGATTAAAGCAACTTTTACGATTGTGCCACTTTTGAGCGTCAACACATGCCCCCCTGTTTTTCGACAAAGCAAGTGTGCCAAAAAATAATTTGTACCATGTTGGTTCTAAGGACGATGTCAACACCCCATCGGCCATTTATATGCTTAGGACGATAATTATATATCGGACATTATTGTTCTTGAACCCTTGATGCAAACTTGGGCAAAACCTTCTCAACTTCATTAACAATCCGATGATAAAGCTCCATAGATATGTATCTCAAGGTCATCCTCCGAACCATAATGTTCCCCCTTTTGCTAGGATTTTGTAGATAATCAACAATAAACTCTCTCCAATCGTTACTATCACCTGCATCAAAATTCATTAGTGGCCGAAGCTGTAAACTTCGGTTCGGCCTTACCTATGTTGACGAGACGAAGCATCGGCTATTGAGAGAAATGCAATACACCATGATTAACGTAGTAGCCGGATGCTTGCTGTGCCAACTCTTTTGAATTGTCATGTCTAAATATAAGAACAATTTTAAAGCAACCCAAGATAAATTTTGCATCTAGACATATCTCAAGATAAACTATAAGTGATTCGTCAAAACATTGATAACCCTTGGATGTTTGTTGCATTACTCATAACGAATCACCGAAAGCCTCAATATGTATAGCACCTATAGCAAGTAAAAGAGTCAATCCGAATAACAATGCATATTCGGCTTTGATTAATCATGCATAAAAATATTCTAAGCGGCATGAGGCTTCAAAAAATAGTACCATAAGGAGATATATGAACAACACCAACACTTTGGCCATTGCTACGAATTGAACCATCAAAACATAATCTCCATAGTACTAGAGAGACAAGGCTAACATCAATATTATGCATGTCATTAAACCGATATTCACTAATAAAATCAGCTATGATTTGGCCTCTTATAGATCTCAAAGATGCACAAGCCAAATCATATCCAAACAAAGTATAAGCCCACTAGCCAATTCTGCACTATGAATTGGTCTATGCAACGTATACTCAATGACATCGGTCATGATGTTTCAACTACATTCAATCATAATATAGGCATACATATGAATTTTCATGAGCACATACTTTGTCTCGCTCTCCAATCGAACTAAGAACGATGCTAGAATACTACACCGGCCATGCATTGACATATTCTTAGGACGATAGATAAATATCGGCCATTACCATGTAGACATCATTCAAATCACATATAGCTGAAATAAACAAATGAAATGACAAATCAAGTATTTCGGCCCTTTGGATCAGCAACAAACTTGTAGCTAATCAAATGTATAGTGATTTGTAAAACCCTTTCATGATGTAAGAAATTATATGGCATCCATGGATTAAAATAAGCCCATTGAGGTTTACCAATCATACCTGATGAAGAATTCCATGGCACAGGCGTTAATGGCATAGTTGAAGAATATGGATAATGTGTAGACCGAAGATGCTGAAATCTTCGGCTTGGTCCTTCATAGTTTTCACTCTTTTCCTTCTTCACCTTTGCCGCATTTCTTGTAATGGAAGCTTGCACATAATTCTTATTTTGAACACTTCCTTTGGGAACCCATGCCATGTTTCTTTCTTCAAGTTCTTGTGCACTAAGTTTTTGTAATTTCTTCTTTTGCCAATATGATAAGCCGAGTGGGCACCCCGGCTGCGATTTTGTCTTGGCCAATGGCAATCCTTTTTTGGCCTTGTGCACTCTCAACTTCTTTTCTTCAGATTTGGCACTTTGACTCTCAATAATTGGTTGCTTCATCTCATTGCCTTTAGTAGCCAATGTCAACACTTTAATTGGCTCTTTTTCATTTGAGATCAAATCTGAAGTTGCACTCTTACGACCATCTCTTTTAACACGGTAAACTTGCTTGACCACCTCTTTCTTCTTCCTTGAGCTCCGGACCGATTCCTTATGATTGAAACGGTCTTTAACATGTGATTGTTCAAATGTTGATCTTCTCGGAGCTGCATAATATTGGTGAGATGGTCTAAAATAAGATGAAGAATGCACCCTTGTATCATACCTGTCCCATGATGGATATGGATCTACTTGAGCATAGGGAGGCATCCACGACATTGGTATTGGCGGCCCAGAATAAGGATATGAATACGTTGCATAAAAAATGTCACTTTGCCAATACCGATCCTCATACTTGCGCCTTGGGGGTGATCTTGGTTTCTTTGTATGATTTGGCTGATAAGCATTCTTCTCTTCACTCTTTTTTTGATACTTATCTAATAGTTCAGCGAAAGTGATTTTTGATCTCTTACACTTGCGCTTATTTTGGCCTTTGCTTTCTTTTGGTCTGCTTTCATCGATCATTGGATTTGCTTGTTGCCCCCCAGTCCTTGGCGTCTCCATTGTAGCTTCGATGGAATTCTCGCCCTCAAGATTATGTTCATTATGCTCTTCAACAACTTCTTTACTTGAAAGCTTGATCCCATCAACTGCAGTTTTTATCTTCTCATTAAATGGATCAGCTTGAAGCAGCCGATGCAAAAACTTTCTGCCATCAGGACCAATCGGAATAGACTGGTCATCTCTTCGTGTTTCCGCAAATTTCAATCGTCCTTTTTCAATGGCCGATTTAACTATTTGACGAAACATATTGCAATCCTCAAAATTATGTTTGAACGAATGATGCAACGTACAATACATTCGTCCTTGAATTGATAGATTGACATGGTGATCAAGAATTCTTATGTAATTTTTTTTCAGCAACAAATCAAATATTTGATCACACATGCTTGAATTGAAGGTAAACTTTTTATTCTCTAGCCGATCTTGCTGTTTGAACGGCTTTGGAGATAAGCAAACGAATGGTTCAGATTTGTAGTCTCCCCATTCGGCTATGCATTGTTTTTTCCACTCTATCTCCGATGTCTTTGGATAAGATATTATATTAGCATCAGTTTTCTCAATAGAATTTAACCTTGGCTTTAAATTTCTGAAACGAAGATATTTAGAACATACATGTCTCAGTTGAGACCAAGTGCAAGCCAAGTACGAAATAAGCAAAGCTACCCAACTAGATATGAACTTTACATAAAGCAACGGGGAAAGCTTTGGCTGTAACAATAAGTCAATATCGGTCTTTATAAATGGCGTAATAGGTTGACCGATATGTTCCATAACAAGTTTATTGCTAACAAGTAAATTACCCTTCTTCATTGGTCTTTCAAAATTGCTTATGGGAATATTTCTTATAGATGCATCAATAATGAAGTCGCGACCAAATCTGAAAATAGGTAAATTACTCTCTATGCATACCTCTTCAAATATGTTGGGGGAACATGATGGTGGTGTCAGTTGAAGAACATCTTGCTCCGTCTTTGGATGGCTCTCCAACACCTTTTCATCATCTTTTTCTTGATTCTGTGCATCATTGCTATGAAGATCCATGTCAGCAGAACTTTGTTCGGCTACTTGTTCTTGTCCTTGATGCTTGTCAATTTCTATGGCACGGAACTCATAGGGCAGGAAGTAGGTTCCATTGACTTCGGAAAAATCAAGTATGACTGTTTTGCTATGCTTTCCATGCCCTTTCTCAATAATGCTTGCCTCTTTGGATTTGATGGACTCAGAATATATACTACTTGATTCGGCTCTTCTAATAACCGAATTTTCTTTGTTACCTGAATCAACAACTTTATCTTTTTGAACTTGCGAGGCTTCTCGCTCTCGTCTAAGTTTAGCCCACATCTCAGCTCGGCGAGCTTTAAACTTTTTCATCTCAATTTCCATCCACTCGTCATGAGATTGCCCCCCAATACTTTGAGACTCTTTCGGCAATGAGGTGCCGAAACTTTGCGATTGTTTAGGTGGTACACTGGATGGTACAGCACTGGGCAACTGCATCATTTGCACAACTCTAGCTTTTACATCAGCAAAATCATGAGGCTTCCCGCCTTCTATTAGTTCTTGGCGAATAGAGTTGCACAAATCCCAAGAGAATGTAAGCTTGTTCTCAATTACCCAGTCTGGATATGGTTGCCCCCCAATGCTTTTAGACTCTTTCGGCAATGAGATGTTGCCGAAATTCTGTAATTGTGTAGGGGGGACATGATATGCCACGGTAGTAGGTGAAGGCATTTGTGCTCCTGCAGAAGTATCACTTATTCGGCCATGACCATTAAGGTGCGGAGCCGAATTATGGACATCAACAGTTGCGTATGGTGCCAAAAAACTAGTAGCATGAGGTGTACCATATGATGTTTGAGGGTAATTGGCCGAATAACTAGTAGTAGCATGGCCAATTCCCCTATCCACCAGCATGTTTGGATTAACATGTTGCAAATTAGTTGCCGATGAATAAAAAGATGAAACACTATGTTGCATGCCATTGAAAGATCCTACATGGGGTGTTTCAACTTGATTAACCGAACTCATCATGTTGTTCATCGGCATATGGATTTGTGGGGTTGCCGATGCATGGGAGTTGGGATACATATGTTGCATGTTGCTAAAATTATATGAAGTAGAATCATGGAGATTTTGTTGCATCGGCCCTTGCACATAATTAGATGCATGATTGATAAAGCTAGGGCTAGCCGATAAATTATGCTCATTAGATGATCTAGCAATAACATATGCATTATTTGCATCTACATATGTGAATTGGGTATTCATATTACCTTTGTAGATTGCAAACCCTAGATGACGATCTCTTCGTGGCAAGAACGGGCCGGAGACCGTTCAAAGCTTCGTCCCCAGCGGAGTCGCCAAAAAGTGTGTTCGCACACGAACACATCACCGTGTACCTCCGACGCCGAGGGTGATGCACCGCAGCTCACGTCGAAGGAGACCCGTCCGGAAGCACGGTACGCAAGCAATCCGGCGGGCGCTTTTAAAGATCCGAAACCCCACGCGTCCGGTAGGGACCCCGTCTGGACGCGCGGAGGCTATGGGCTGCCCTAGGTCGGCCTGACCGCCCCTAGGGCCTCGAGGTTCGCCGCCCTGCAACAAGAAGAACAGACGAAGAACGAGGAAGAAGAAGAACTAGGGTTAAGGAGAAAAGGTAAAAGATAAAAAGTGGTAGATGAATTGATCGATTGTGTGTTGTTCAATCGGCCGACACCCCTTAGGTATATAAGAGGCGGCTGGACTTCCCGTGCAAGGGAAAGGCTTGGATTCACGTCCAAAACCCTAGCCAAATTCGGATTGGTTTTGTCCGAACTTTCCAAAACTGTTCGGTTTAAACTGGCTGTACCTTGCGGATAAATTTTGAGGTGGTAAATGACCTCGGATGGAAAAGAGCCCAAAAGCAATCTTGACCGTTTCGACGAGACGAACAACTTTCATGTTGAACATTTTTCGATTTGAAGCCATCTTCTAGGCCAAAACGGTCACGCAACAGAGGCTGTTATTCGCGCTACCCATCAGACACGTGGCTGGTGGGGCGCGCCACTTATGGCTCTGTGACAGGGCTGTGTTCAGATGGCTGTAACTTTTGCATACGAACTCGGATTGGGACGATTTTTATATCAAAATCGACCGTTTCGACGAGACGCACAACTTTCATGTTGTAACTTTTTCCAATTGAAGTCATCTTAATTGGGTTTCAAGCCATTCTTTAATCTGGTGTCACCATCAGCATCTCTGAACTGGTCATAACTTTTGCATCCGGACTCCGTTTTAAACCACTTTCATATCCATCTTGATCTTCTCAAAGAAATCCATCTCATGGTGACTTCCAATCATAAGTTTGAAGTAATCTTGACATAGATTAAAGCAACTTTTACGATTGTGCCACTTTTGAGCGTCAACAGTAACTCAAAGCAGGAGCTGCGGAATAAGCGGAGACTGGAGAAGGACGAGGTGACGATGCGTGTCGGGAATGGTTCGAAGGTCGATGTGATCACCGTCGGCACGCTACCTCTACATCTACCCTCAGGATTAGTTTTAAACCTTAATAATTGTTATTTAGTACCAACTTTGAGCATGAACATTGTATCTGGATCTCGTTTGATGCGAGATGGCTACTCATTTAAATCCGAGAATAATGGTTGTTCTATTTATATGAAAGATATGTTTATGGTCATGCCCCACTGGTCAATGGTTTATTTTTGATGAATCTCGAACGTGATGATACACATATTCATAGTGTGAATGCCAAAAGATGTAAAGTTGATAATGATAGTCCCACATACTTGTGGCATTGCCGCCTTGGTCATATTGGTGTTAAACGTATGAAGAAGCTCCATGCAGATGGACTTCTAGATTCTCTTGATTATGAATCATTTGACACGTGCGAACCATGCCTCTTGGGCAAGATGACCAGGACTCCGTTCTCCGGAACAATGGAGCGAGCAACCAACTTATTGCAAATCATACATGCCGATGTGTGCGGTCCAATGAGTGTTGAGGCTCGCGGAGGCTATCGTTATGTTCTCACCCTCACAGATGACTTGAGTAGATATGGGTATGTCACTTGATGAAACACAAGTCTGAGACCTTTGAAAAGTTCAAGGAATTTCAGAATGTGGTTGAGAATCAACGTGACAAAAAATATAAAGTTCTTACGATCGGATCATGGGGGTGAATATTTAAGTCATGAATTTGGCACGCACCTAAGGAACTGTGGAATTGTTTCACAATTGACACCGCCCGGAACACTCAGCGTAATGGTGTGTCCGAACGTCGAAATCGTACTCTGTTGGACATGGTGCGATCTATGATGTATCTTACCGACTTACCGCTATCTTTTTGGGGTTATGCTTTAGAGACTGCCGCATTCACTTTAAATAGGGCTCTGTCGAAATCCGTTGAGACGACACCGTATGAACTTTGGTTTGGGAAGAAACCTAAGCTGTCGTTTCTGAAAGTTTGGGGTTGCGATGCTTATGTCAAGACACTTCAACCTGAAAAGCTCGAACCCAAATCGGAAAAATATGTCTTCATAGGATACCCAAAGGAAACAATTGGGTGCACCTTCTACCTCAGATCCGAAGGCAATGTCTTTGTTGCCAAGAATAGATCCTTTCCGGAGAAAGAGTTTCTCTCGAAAGAAGTGAGTGGGAGGAAAGTAGAACTTGATGAGGTGACCGTCACCCCTCCCGAACCGGAAAGTAGCGCAGCGCAGGAAGTTGTTCCTGAGGTGCCTGCACCGACAGGGGAGGAAGTCCATGATGATGATCATGAAGATACAGATCAAGTTACTACTGAACTTCGAAGGTCCACAAGGACATGTTTCGCACCAGAGTGGTACGACAACCCTGTCATGGAAATCATGTTGTTAGACAACGGTGAACCTTCGAACTATGAAGAAGCGATGGCGGGCCCGGATTCCAACAAATGGCTTGAAGCCATGAAATCCGAGATAGGATCCATGTATGAAAACAAAGTATGGACTTTGGTGGACTTGCCCGATGATCGGCATGCCATAGAAAATAAATGGATATTTAAGAAGAAGACATACGCGGATGGTAATGTGACCATCTATAAGGCTCGGCATGTCGCTAAAGGTTATCGATAAGTTCAAGGGATTGACTACGCCGAGACTTTCTCTCCCGTAGCGATGCTGAAGTCCATCCGAATCATGTTAGCAATTGCCGCATTCTATGATTATGAGATATGGCTAATGGACGTCAAAACGGCATTCCTTAATGGCTTCCTCAAGGAAGAACTGTATATGATGCAGCCGAAAGGTTTTGTCGATCCTGAAAATGCTAACAAGGTATGCAAGCTCGAGCGCTCGATCTACGGGCTGGTGCAAGCATCTCGGAGTTGGAATATTTGCTTTAATGATGTGATCAAAGCGTTTGGTTTTATACAGACTTGGGGAGAATCCTGTATTTACAAGAAAGTGAGTGGGAGCTCTATAGCATTTCTCATATTATATGTGGATGACATACTGCTGATGGGAAATGATATAGAATTCTTGGAGAGCATAAAGGCCTACTTGAATAAGAGTTTTTCAATGAAGGACCTTGGAGAAGCTGCTTACATATTAGGCATCAAGATCTATAGAGATAGATTGAGATGCCTCATTGGTCTTTCACAAAGCACATACCTTGACAAGATATTGAAGAAGTTAAATATGGACCAGTCCAAGAAAGGGTTCTTGCCTGTATTGCAAGGTATGAGATTGAGCACGGCTCAATCCCCGACCACGGCAGAAGATAGAGAAAAGATGAGTATCATCCCCTATGCCTCTGCCATAGGTTCTACTATGTATGCCATGCTGTGATGTGAACCTTGCCATAAGTTTGGTAGGAAGGTACCAAAGTGATCCCGGTATGGAACACTGGACAGCGGTCAAGAACATCCTGAAGTACCTGAAGAGGACTAAGGATATGTTTCTCGTTTATGGAGGTGACGAAGAGCTCGTCGTAAAGGGTTACGTCGATACTAGCTTCGACACAGATCTGGATGACTCCAAGTCACAAACCGGATACGTGTATATTTTGAATGGTGGAGCAGTCAGCTGGTGCAGTTGCAAGCAGAGCGTCGTGGCGCATTCTACATGTGAAGCAGAGTACATAGCTGCTTGCGAAGCAGCACATGAAGGAGTCTGGATGAAGGAGTTCATCACTGACCTAGGAGTCATTCCAAGCACGTCAAGCCCGACGACTCTCTTCTGTGACAACACTAGAGCTATTGCCATTGCCAAGGAGCCCAGGTTACACTAGAAGACTGTAATGCCCAGGATGGGACTATACCTCCTACGTGTCGAGGCACGACTTAAAGGTATAAGCCCATCCTAGAATGATCTCAAGTTTGGTATCTTTGCACGACTCATGTAAAAGAGGGATTAAATTGCAAAAGAAGATAGTTGGCTTACACTCGCCACTTCACACAATACATTACATAAGCAAACATCATTCAAAACATCACAACCCGACTACGGGCGAAGATCCAAAAGAAAGATACCAAAAACAACATGAAGCCACAGGTCAGATCGAATCCTAGTAGAAACCACTACTGATCGTCGAAACGTCACAAGCATACGGCCACTCTCTTCATCGAGCTCCCAGTGAAGTACTGAACCAGCTCCTGCTTCAAACTCGGCTGAACCTGCATCTGGTGTTGTAGTAACTGTGAGCCACGAGGACTCAACAATCCCATAACCATGGGTATCAAGACTAGCAAAGCTTTGTGGGTAGGAAGAGGTAAAGTGGTGAGGTTGCAGCAGCGGCTAAGCATAATATGGTGGCTAACTTACGAGTACAAGAATAAGATGAGCATCTACGCAAACGGTCGCAAAAGTAGTGATCGCTAAAGATCCTGAACTACATACGAGTCAAACATAACCCCACCGTGTTCTCTTCTCAAAGTGAAAAGAGACAGTCACGGTTACTCACACAGTTGTGTCTTTTACTTCGGATCCTCTGTCAAGTTTTCTACAACCGAACATTAACAAATTCCAATCTGCCACATAACCGCGGGCATGGCTTTTGAAAGATCATAACCCTGCAGGGGTGTTCCAACTTAGCCCATCACAAGCTCTCACGATTAGATGAAGTGATAAATATAATATCATCACCCCGTATCTTAGGGAAATCCGATCAGGCTCGACTTCCCGGTAGCACAAGACATTTCGACAATGGTAAAACAAGTCCAGCAAGACCTCCCGGCGTGCCGACACCCTGATAGTAGCCGCGCGTATCTCGTCTCACGCCACGACCGGATGAGCACAGCGTACAACAACCAAAGACCCCAGGTAACTGGGTGGCACTACACACGACTCTATTTGGGACCAACACCATCAGCACTAGCCCCCCCTGCTATGTAGAATTAAGAACCCGGGGACATGACACCCTATGCAATTAATTAATTAATTAAGTTGTTATTATGAGCAAATTAAAACCAATGTTGGGCCTTGCTGGAGGAGTTTTATTCAAAGTCGAACTGTCAAGGGGTCCCCATCCACCCATCGTGTAAGGAACGCAAAATCAAGGAACATAATGCCGGTTTATCGACGCCTAAGGTGGCATGAGTGGAACAAAACACCGAGCAAAAGGCCAAGCCTTATACCCATGCCCAGTATATAGGTGTGTTAATAATAATTATAGATATTGTGATATTGCAACAACAAGTTCCCTCCTGGAACGAACTTCATCTTCACCTGCAACTAACAACGCTATAAGAGGGGATGAGCAAGCGGGTAATATAGCCAAACAGTGGTTTTGCTAGGAAGGTGTCAAGGTTAGAGGTTTCATGGCAACAAGGAGAGGGCTGACATAAAAATGGGTAGCGCGACATGTAACGATAGCATCGAGACAACTAAGCATGGCAATGGTAGTAAAGGTATCCAAGGGTATGATCATCTTGCCTGGGATTCCACAAGGAAGAAGAACGGATCCATGAAGAAGACGGAGCAACAGTCGAGCGAATCCTCACAACTCCGGAACGAAACCGAAGCTATCAATAGAAGCAAACCGGAAAGAAACAAGCAACATGGTAAACACACAAGCATAAACATGGCATACGATGCACAAGCAAGCATGATGCATGTCCGGTTTAAATATGCATGGCATGGCAAAGTGCACAAACAAAACTACAAGTTAAGTGGAGCTCAATATGCAACGAGTTGCATATTGACGAAACACCACATATTAATTATTTAATTGACTCTAATTATTTACAAGAGAAGATTAAATGTTCGTTAACATGGCATGAGGTGAAGCATAATAAAACTACACTATTTAGACATTTTAAATGAGGCCGGAAGAACAACAACAATTCCGGAAAATCCCCATGAGCATGTTTAGTAATTATAAGCAAACAACAATTCACACATTTTTAATGTTGTTAACATGATGCGGATGACATGATCAAGTTTATGCAATTTTTAGTTAAAGGTTAACACGAGAGATATGAAGCATTGTCACCGTGGTGGAAGGAAAAGGGTGCCACGGCAACGATCCAAAGATGATGCAACAGCAACATCTCGGTTTCGGTAACTCGTTGATAGTCCGGTGCAAAAGGAAAGATGGCGGGAGTGAGTTAAACGAGATGAAAGGTGGGGCGATCCCGTCACCGGGTTCCCACGAGTCGGCGACGAGGCAACCGAGGAACATGACAAAAGGACGAAACGGGCACGGAACACACAAGGGAAACATTCATACAATACACAAGCAAACGTTCTCGGGCATGTCTCGGGGTTATACCTTCGAAACACTCGTTTCGGGGCGGTTCGAGATCATAGTGGAAGTAGTGGTAGTAGTGGAAGTAGTGGTTCACGGTCATCGTGGTCGTCGTTGACATAGGGGTACACGTTCGTAGAGGTACTTGCGGTCTCGGCGACGGTAGTTGTACTCGTTCGGGCGTCGAGTTCGTAGATGTACTTGGCGCATCCATCGTTTCCGGGGCGACGGTAGTCGTTCACGTTGGCGACGGTAGTTTTTCACGTATGTAGATGAACTTGATGGTCATCTTGTAGCCGTTCGGGTCGTCGTGGTACTTGGTCGTGGTACTTGTCGGGGCCGTGGTCTTGGTTCTTGTGACGTAGTGGAACTTGGTCGGGTTCTCGTTCTAGTCGAACTTGACGGGCTGTCGATGTCGCGGTACTCATACAAGTAGTAGTCGGACTTGATGGAACCGAGGCTCCGAGCATGCGTCGTAGTACTTGTCGAAACCCGCATCGGATGTAGTCGTACACGATTTGGAGGGGTGTTTGCGGGCTGTCGGCGAGTCTTGACTGGATCCACCGTACCGAAGACGACCGTACGTAACTTGGCGTTTTGCAATTGATGGAACGAGCCCCTGCAGCAAAACTAGGCGGCGCCGGTGCTGTTGCTGGTCACCGGCAGGACTCGCCGGAGAGGACGGGGCGCGGGCCTTGGTGCTGGCTGGGGCGGCACCCAGCGTGGAGGAGGGAGGCCGCGGCTCGAGGAGGAGGTACGGGGCGCTACTGGAGAGGATTCAGGGCGGCGCCGGACTTGTTGGAGGAGCTCGGGGTGATGAGGCCATGGCGCTGGAGGACGGAGGGCGCGGCTCGAAAGGAGGCAGCGGGCGCGCGCGCCTTGGCGGGGCACCGCTCCTGGCCGCTGGAGGCGCGCAGAGGGAAGAGGCCCCCGGTGACGGCTGTGGCTGCGATAGCCGGCCGGCGAGGCAAAGGGCCTGGGGCGCTGCGGCGCTGACTAGCCTCGGGCGCGGCGGGGCGACCTGGAGGTGAGGCGCAGAGGCGTTGGACGTCGCTCGAGGTGGCTAGCGCGCGACGGGGCGCGCGGAGGGAGCCGTGCTGGGGCGTCGCTGCTTCTGGTAGGAGGAGATCGAGCGGAGTCGGGGCCAGGCGACGAGAAGGAAGAGGGAGCGGGGTCGGGCGAGGGAAGGAGATCGAAGGGAGGCTGCGGGGGCTAGAGCGAGGCACTGGCGGCGGCTCGGGATGAGAGGAGGAGCGAGGGAGCCTGGGTCGGCCTAGGGTTAGGGGTGGTGTTGGGCCAGATGGGCCTAGAGGACTGGCCCGCTGGGAGAAATGGCCTAGGAGGAGAGGGAGACTGCTGGGCTGGGAGGCCTGGCTGCTGGGCTCCTTCTTATTTTATTTCTTTAACAGAAATAAAAATAGAGAGAGAACAACACCAAAAGAAAAGAGGTCAAGAAGAAGAAAATAAAAGATGGAACATTTTTGTAGGCTTTATGGAATAAAACCAACCCAACAAAAGTGGTTCCAACAAAATAGGAAAATGCAAACTAAAATAATTAGCTTGCCTGAAGGAGTTTGAAAAGGAGTCTAGACTTTAGGAGGAGCCTCGATACGACGGAAAAAGAAATATAGGGAGGTTTGACGGTGAAACTAGAATTAAGAGGCATGGAGAATATTTGCAAGTGTGTAGCGGTTAATTCCAAACAAATGGAATATTTAATATAGCTCCATAATATTAGGACGATATGTTATAAAGAGAAGTCATCCTTCCCTCGATTTAAATGGACCGAAGGCCCACACGAATTATTTAAGTTGAGATGCAAAAATAAAAATGACATGATGGCATGATGACATGATGCAATGCAAAAATAAATAACACAAGCACAAAAGAAACACACGGGAGACCCGGAACATCTGGAATCTTCTGGAATCTTCTGGAATCTTCTGGGACGTCGGTCTTCGGGCGTCACAAAGACCAAGCACATCAAGCGTCGTTTCAACTCCATCCGAAATTATGTTCAAGATGGAGACATAGATATTTGTAAAGTGCATACGGATCTGAATGTCGCAGATCCATTGACTAAACCTCTTCCACGGGCAAAACATGATCAACACCAAAACTCTATGGGTGTTAGATTCATCACAATGTAACTAGATTATTGACTATAGTGCAAGTGGGAGACTGTTGGAAATATGCCCTAGAGGCAATAATAAAATGATTATTATTATATTTCCTTGTTCATGATAATTGTCTGTTATTCATGCTTGAATTGTATTGTACGGCAACAGCGATACGTGTGTGAATACATAGACCACAACGTGTCCCTGGTAAGCCTCTAGTTACTAGATCGTTGATCAACAGATGGTCACGGTTTCCTGACCATGGACATTGGATGCCATCGATAACGAGATCACATCATTAGGAGAATGATGTGATGGACAAGACCCAATCCTAAGCCTAGCACAAGATCGTGTAGTTCGTAATGCTTAAGCTTTTCCAGTGTCAAGTATCTGTTCCTTAGACCATGAGGTTGTGCAACTCCCGGATACCGTAGGAATACTTTGGGTGTGCCAAACGTCACAACGTAACTGGGTGGCTATAAAGGTACGCAACGGGTATCTCCGAAAGTGTCTGTTGAGTTGGCACGAACCGAGACTGGGATTTGTCACTCCGTATGACGGAGAGGTATCTCTGGGCCCACTCGGTAAGACATCATCAATGATATCAAAGTGACTAAGGAGTTAGTCATGGGATGATGGATTACGGAACGAGTAAAGAGACTTGCCATGACGAGATTGAACTAGGTATCGGTATACCAACGATCGAATCTCGGGCAAGTACTATACCGATAGACAAAGGGAATTGCATACGGGATTGAGTGAATCCTTGACATCATGGTTCATCCGATGAGATCATCGAGGAACACGTGGGAACCAACATGGGTATCCAGATCCTGCTGTTGGTTATTGACCGGAGAGTCGTCTCGGTCATGTCTACGTGTCTCCAGAACCCATAGGGTCTACACACTTAAGGTTCGGTGACGCTAGGGCTGTTGAGATATATGCATACGGTAAGCCGAATGTTGTTCAGAGTCCCGGATGAGATCCCGGACGTCACGAGGAGTTCCGGAATGGTCCGAAGGTAAAGAATGATATATAGGAAGTCCAGTTTCGGCCATCGGGAGAGTTCCGGGGGTCACCGGTAGTGTACCGGGACCACCAGAAGGGTCCCGGGGGTCCACCGGATGGGGCCACCCATCCCGGAGGGCCCCGTGGGCCGTAGGGTGAGGGGGACCAGCCCTTAGTGGGCTGGCGCACCCCCCTTGGGCCTCCCCCCTGCGCCTAGGGTTGAAACCCTAGGGGTGGGGGCGCCCCCCTAGGCTTGGGGGGCAAGCCACCCCCTTGGCCGCCGCCCCCCTAGGAGATCCAATCTCCTAGGGCCGGCGCCCCCCTGGCCCCCTATATATAGTGTGGGGAGAGAGGGCTGCCGCACCTCAGCCCCTGGTGCCTCTCCCCCATTTACATCTCTCCCTCTTCCCGCAGGGTCTCGGCGAAGCCCTGCAGCTTTTCCCGTTGCATCCACCACCACGCCGTCGTGCTGCTGGATCTCCATCAACCTCTCATCCCCCCTTGCTGGATCAATAAGGAGGAGACGTCGCTGTACCGCACGTGTGTTGAATGCGGAGGTGCCGTCCGTTCGGCGCTGGGATCATCGGTGACGAGGATCACGACGAGTACGACTCCATCATCCACGTTCCTTTGAACGCTTCCGCTCGCGATCTACAAAGTGTATGTAGATGCACTCCTTTATGCTCGTTGCTAGATGACTCCTTAGATTGGTCTTGGTGAAGCCTAGGAATTTTTTTGAATATTGCTATGTTCCCCAACAAGGATCAAGAAGACACATATATTCATGAAAACATAATAGGTTCAGATCTGAAATCATGGCACTCGGGCCCTAGTGACAAGAATTAAGCAGAGCAAAGTCATAGCAACATCAATCTACGAACATAGTGGATACTAGGGATCAAACCCTAACAAAACTAACTCGATTACATGATAGATCCCATCCAACCCATCACCGTCCAGCAAGCCTACAATGGAATTACTCACGCACGGTGGTGTGCATCGTGGAATTGGTGATGGAGGAAGGTTGATGATGACGATGGCGACGATCTCCACTCTCTAGAGCCCCGAACGGACTCCAGATAAGCCCTCCCGAGAGAGATTAGGGCTTGGCAGCGGCTCCGTACCATAAAACGCGATAATTCTTCCTCTCTGATTTTTTTCTCCCCGAAAGTGAATATATGGGATCCGGAGATACGTCGGTGGAGCGTCAGGGGACCCACGAGGCAGGGGGCGCGCCCCCACCCTCGTGGACAGGGTGTGGGCCCCCTGGTCTGGATCTTTTCGCAGATATTTTTTATATTTTCCAAAATAATTCTCCATGGATTTTCAGGTCATTCCGAGAACTTTTTATTTCTGCACAAGAACAACACCATGACAATTCTGCTGAAAACAGCATCAGTCTGGGTTAGTTCCATTCAAATCATGCAAGTTAGAGTCCAAAACAAGGGCAAAAGGGTTTGGAAAAGTACATACGTTGGAGATGTATCAACTCCCCCAGGCTTAAACCTATGCTTGTCCTCAAGCAATTCAGTTGATAAACTGAAAGTGATAAAGAAAAACTTTGACAAACTCTGTTTGCTCCTGTTGTTGTAAATATGTAAGCCAGTATTCAGGTTTTCAGCAATAATCATGAACTAACCACATTCACAATAACGTTCAGGTCTCAAGTCTACTCATATCAATGGCATAATCAACTAGCGGGCAATAATAATAAACCTCGGATGACAACACTTTCTCAAAACAATCATGATATGATATAACAAGATGGTATCTCGCTAGCCCTTTCTGAGACCGCAAACTATAAATGCAGAGCACCTTTAAAGATCAAGGACTGACTAGACATTGTAATTCATGGTAAAAGAGATCCAATCATGATCATACTCAATGCAAATTAATAGTAATACATGCAAATAATAGAGGTGCTCTCCTACTGGTGCTCTTTTATAAGAGGATTATGACTCTGCATAAAAGTAAATAGATAGGCCCTTCGCAGAGAGAAGCAGGGATTTGTAGAGGTGCCAGAGCTCAATTTTTAAATAGAGATGAATAACATTTTGAGCGGTATACTCTCATTGTCAACATAACAACTAAGAATCTCGATATCTTCCATGATATGCACATTATAGGCGGTTCCCAAACAGAATGGTAAAGTTTATACTCCTCCAACCACCAACAAGCACACTCCACGGCTGGTCCGAAACAACGGGTACCGTCCAAACCTACAAAAGCCATGGGGGAGTTTTGTTTAATTATTATGATTTTGAGCATGGGACTGGGCATCCCGGTTACCAGCCATTTTCTCGTGAATGATGAGCGGAGTCCACTCATCGTGAGAATAACCCACCTAGCATGGAAGATATAGATAGCCCTAGTTGATACATGAGCTGTTCGAGCATACAAAACATAATTTCATTTGAAGGTTTAGAGTTTGGCACATACAAATTTACTTGGAACGGCAGGTGAATACCGCATATAGGAAGGTATGGTGGACTCATTGGAATAACTTTGGTGGTTTATGGATGTGGATGCACAAGCAGTATTCCCGCTTAGTACATGTGAAGGCTAGAAATAGACTAGGAAGCGACCAGCTAGAGAGCAACAACGGTCATGAATATGCATTAAAATTAATCAACAATGAATGCAAGCATGAGTAGGATATAAATCACCATGAACGTAAATATCGTGGAGGCTATGTTGATTTTGTTTCAACTACATCCACACGCGTGAACATGTGCCAAGTCAGACCACTTGAATCGTTCAAAGGAGGATACCACCCCATCATACCACATCACAACCATTTTAATATCATTTTGGCACGCAAGATAGACCATTATAAACTCTCAGCTAATTAAGCATGGCATAAGCAGCTATGATCTTTAATTGCCATTGCAAGCATGTTTCATTCATAACAAGCTGAATCAGGAACGATGAACTATCATATTTACAAAAACAAGAGAGGTCGAGTTCATACCAGCTTTTCTCATCTCAATTAGTTCATCATAAATCATCCTTATTGCCTTTCACTCGCACGACCAAAAGGTGTGGATAATAATATTAGTGCATGTGCATTGGACTAAGCTGGAATCTGCAAGCTTTTAATACAAGACAGAAGACAAGGTAATATGGCTCTAGGTTAAATAAACAATAAAGCATATGAGAGCCACTAAGCATTTTCAATCATGGTCTTCTACTCTTAACCCCAAAGAAAAGAAAAGAAACTATTTACACGGGAAAGCTCCCAACAAGCAAAAGAAGAACGATAAATCTTTTTGGGTTTTCTTTTAATTACTACTACAAGGAAAGTAAACTAGCTAGAAGCTACAACTAATATTTTTTTGTTTTTCTTAAGGTTTTTCTAATACACAAGAAAAAGAAATGAAACTAAGCATGGATGGTACAATGAAAGAGTGTGAGCACCGACAACTAAAATAAGTGTGTGAACATGAATGTAAAGTCGGTGAGAAACACGTACTCCCCCAAGCTTAGGCTTTTGGCCTAAGTTGGTCTATGGCCACGGATCGAAGCTACTCCCTCTAGTGTACTGAGATGTGGCCTCTGGGTGCCACTAGTTGGCAAGCTCATCCAGCTCCCACCCATAAACAGACTGACGGTAAGGATCGAGTGGTAGCTCAGGCTCAGGCTCTGAAGCTCGTGCCTGGCTCTGGTGCTTGTAGAAAGCATCTGACGTAACAAGATATATGCATGTAGACATATCAAACAAAGATGGTGCAGGCAAGGTAACAATCTCATAATATTTTTCATCAAACCTTAATTTATAATTAAGCAACCTATCCTTGTCTTTAACAATAAAATCATGTGCTATCATGCTCTTGTAATCTAGATAAACAGGGGCAAGCAATTTTTCCTCCTTCTCATGATGCCTAATAGGTATTCTAAAATGTTCAGCAAGGCGAGAAGCAAAGATGCTTCCAAAGACGGGCCCCTTTGAGCGGTTCAAACTCAGTCGTTTAGCAACGACGACACCCAAGCTAAAAGTTGTGTCTTGAAACAAAGCATGGCGTAAAATGACAATATCAGGGGCACTAAGGTTCCCACTGTTCCCGCGACCAATTAAATACCTGCTAGCAAATAAAGCAAAGTAGCGCAGAACAGGGAAATGTATACTAGTAATTCTTTCCCCTGAGACTTGTCTAGTTTCCCCTACAGCTATCATGTCAATAAACTCTTCAATGTCATCACGACATGGTTCATCAAGTCTACCTTCAAAAGGTATCTTGCATATTTCACGAAACTCAAAGAATGATATTTCCTTAACCTCATCATATAAACAAAACTCCACTGTAGGTGGTGTTTTCTTAGCATGAAAATGAAAATTTTGCGTGAAAATATTAGTGAGTAAGAGATAGTGATCAAGCTGGTCGTGGAGGAATTCGGTGAGGCCTGCATTATTTGCCAACCAATATAAGTCTTCGTAAATCCCGGCGGCTCTCATGAACTCATTACAAGGCCATTCACATGGCTGAACGTCCGCCATGCGAGGAAGATTATATTTGGGCTTCTTATTTTCTTCCTTCTTCTTCTCCTCTGAACTTTTACTGGAGGAACCCCTCAACAATCTCTTTATCATTTTCCTCCTCTGAAATTTTCTGAAATTTTTAGTAACTCAAAATAGAAGTTAACCAAACTCAACAAGATTGATAGCAACAACTCCTAGAAGTGCCTAGAGACTATATCATGCATTAGAACTACTTGGGACCAAGGAAATTTGACATGCAAGCTGAAGAACAAGGTCACCACAGCAGCAAAAAATTTCAATAAATAAAGCACTAGAACAAAAACTAATTGGACCAATGGAGGAGTCACATACCAAGGAACAATATCCCCAAACAGTTTGGTTAATGGTGCTTTGAGTAAGGAGATCGAAAATGGTAGCAAGATGAGCTAGAACTCGGGTTTGAGCTGGTTAGTGATTTTTTTGGGAGGAAGAAGAAGAGTATGGGTGCAGGAATAAGTGGAGGGGGGCCACGTGGGGCCCACGAGGCAGGGGGGCGCACCCTGGACCCTCGTGGCCAGGTGTTAGCTCCCCTCGCTGTGTGTTCTGTGCCATATATTCTCAAATATTCTAGAAAAAATCATATTTAATTTTTAGGGCATTTGGAGAACTTTTATTTTCGAGGTATTTTTTATTGCACGGATAAGTATGGAAATAGACAAAAAAATACTATTTTTTTGCTTTATTTATCCTAATTAACAGAAAGTAAAAGGAGGATATAGAAGGTCGTGCTATCTAGATTCACCCATCTCATGCTCATCAAAAGGAATCCATTAACAAGGTTGATCAGGTCTTGTTAATAAACTCTTCCCGAATAACATGACACTGGAGAATTTTTGAATAACACTAGGTTACCTCAATGGGGATATGTATGTCCCCAACAATAAGAATATCATATGCCTTCTTGACAGTAGGAAGAGGAAATTCAAAACCTCCAATAGTGATAGTTGAAACTTTTCCAATATAATTGATACTGTTGACCTGAGGTTGTTTCCTCGGAAAGTGTACCGCATGCTCATTACCATTGACATAAAAAGTGACATTGCCTTTGTTGCAATCTATAACAGCCCCTGCAGTATTCAAAAAGGGTCTACCAAGGATAATAGACATACTATCATCCTCGGGAATATCAAGTATAACAAAGTCCGTTAGAATTGTAACATTTGCAACCACAACAGGCACATCCTCACAAATACCGATAGGTATAGCAGTTGATTTATCGGCCATTTGCAAGGATATTTCAGTAGGTGTCGACTTATTAAAGTCAAGTCTACGATATAAAGAGAGAGGCATAACACTAACACAGGCTCCAAGATCACATAAAGCAGTTTTAACATAGTTTCTTTTAATAGAGCAAGGTATAGTAGGTACTCCTGGATCTATTAGTTTCTTAGGTATTCCACCTTTCAAAGTGTAATTGGCAAGCATGGTGGAAATTTCTACTTCAGGTATCATTCTTTTGTTGGTAGTAATATCTTTCATATACTTAGCATAAGGATTTGTTTTAACCACATCAGTCAAACGCATACGCAAAAAGATAGGTCTAATCATTTCAGCAAAGCGCTCAAAATACTCATCATCCTTTTTCTTGGATGGTTTAGGAGGAAAAGGCATGGGTTTCTGAACCCATGGTTCTCTTTCCCTACCGTGCCTCCTAGCAACAAAGTCTCTCTTATCATAACGTTGATTCTTTGATTGTGGGTTATCAAGATCAACAGCAGGTTCAATCTCTACATCATTATCATTGCTAGGTTGAGCATCATCATGAATATCATCATTAATATTATCAATAGGCTCATGTTCATTACCAGATTGTGTCCCAGCATCAGAAACAGATATATCATTGGGATTCTCAGGTGTGTTAGCTACAGGTTCACTAGAAGCATGCAAAGTCCTACCACTTTTCTTTTTCTTCTTCTTAGAGGAACTAGGTGCATCTAAATTAGCTCTCTAAGAATCTTGCTCAATTCTCTTAGGGTGGCCTTCAGGATACAGAGGTTCCTGACTCATTCTGCCACCTCTAGTCACAACTCTAATGACATTATCATTATTCTTACTATTTAATTCATTGAGCAAATCATTCTGAGCCTTAAGTACTTGTTCTACTTGAGTGGTAACCATGGAAGCATGTTTACTAATGAGTTTTAGTTCACCTTTAACTCTAGATAGATAATCACTCACAATCATATAGGCATTGTGTTATAATTGTCTACCAACATAAGCATTGAAGTTTTCTTACTTCACAATAAAATTGTCAAACTCATCTAAGCATTGGCTAGCGGACTTATAATGAGGGATATCTCCTTCATCAAACCTATAAAAAGAATTTACCTTTACTACCTCTGTCGGGTTATCAAGACCATGTATTTCTTCAATAGGCGGTAAATTCTTAACATCTTCAGCTTTAATACCTTTTTCTTTCATAGATTTCTTTGCCTCTTTCATATCTTCAGGACTGAGAAATAGAACACCTCTTTTCTTCGGAGTTGGCTTAGGGGCTGGTTCAGGAATTGTCCAATTATTTTCATTGGCCAGCATATTATTCAATAGTAATTCAGCTTGATCAACTGTTCTTTCGCTGAAAACACAACCATCACAACTATCCAGGTGGTCTCTGGAAGCATCGGTTAGTCCATTATAAAAGACATCAAGTATATCATGCCTCTCAAGAGGATGATCAAGCAAAGCATTAAGTAATTGGAGAAGCCTCCCCCAAGCTTGTGGGAGACTCTCTTCTTCGATTTGCACAAAGTTATATATTTCCCGTAAGGCAGCTTGTTTCTTATGAGCGGGAAAATATTTAGCAGAGAAGTAATACATCATATCCTCGGGACTACGCACACAACCAGGGTCAAGAGAATTAAACCAAGTCTTAGCATCACCCTTTAACGAGAACGAAAACCACTTAAGGATATAGTAATAACGAATCTTTTCATCATTGGTAAACAGGGTGGCTATATCAATCAACTTAGTAAGATTTGCCACAATAGTTTCAGACTCATAGCCGTGGAAAGGATCAGATTCAACCAAAGTAATTAACTCAGGATCAACAAAGAATTCATAATCCTTATCAGTAACACAGATAGGTGAAGTAGAAAAAGCAGGGTCATGTTTCATTCTAGCATTCAAGGACTTTTCTTTCAACTTAGCTAATAATTTCTTAAGATCATATCTATCGTTGCAAGCAAGAAAGTCTCTAGCAGTTTCTTCATCCATAACATAACCCTCAGGAACAACAGGCAATTCGTATCTATTGGGAGAAGCTTCATCATCACTTTCATAAATATTATCAGTTCCATTATTTGCATTCTCCCTAACCTTAGCAATTTGTTCATCTAGAAATTCACATAGTGGCACAGTATTATCAGGCATAGAAGTAGTTTCATCATACATAGCAGAAGTGACATCATCAAGAACATACGACATATCAGATTCAATAGCAGGAGTAGGTGTCGCAAGTTTAATCATAACAGAGGGTGAAGGAAGGGCAGAGCTAGATGGCAGTTCCTTACCTCCCCTCGTAGTTGAGGGTAAGATCTTGGTTTTTGAGTCCTTCAAATTCTTCATAGTGATCAACAGATATAAATCCCAAGTGACTTAAAGAATAGAGCTATGATCCCCGGTAACGGAGCCAGAAAATAGTCTTGCTAACCCACAAGTGTAGGGGATCGCAACAGTTTTCAAGGGTAAAGTATTCAACCCAAATTTGTTGATTCGACACAAGGGGAGCCAAAGAATACTCTTAAGTATTAGCAACTGAGTTGTCAATTCAACCACACCTAGAAACTTAGTATCTGCAACAAGGTAGTTTAGTAGCAAAGTAATATGGAGATAGCGGTAGCGGCAATAAAATTAACGGTAGTGTATTTGTAGTTTTTGTGATAGTAGCAGCGGAAAAGTAAAAAAGCAACAAGAAATATGTGAAAAGCTCGTAGGCATTGGATCGGTGATGGGGAATTATGTTGGATGCAATTCATCCTGTAAAAGTTATAACCTAGGGTGACACAGAACTAGCTCCAGTTCATCAATGCAATGTAGGCATGTATTCCGAATATAGTCATACATGCTTATGGAAAAGAACTTGCATGACATATTTTGTCCTACCCTCCCGTGCCAGCGGGGTCCTATTGGAAACTAAGGGATATAAAGGCTTCCTTTTAATAGAGTACCAGACCAAAGCATTAACACATAGTGAATACATGAACTCTTCAAACTACGGTCATCACTGGGAGTGGTCTCTGTTGTTGTCACTTCGGGGTTGCCGGATCATAACACATAGCGGGTGACTATAGACTTGCAACATAGGATTGAGAACACACATATATTCATGAAAACATAATAGGTTCAGATCTGAAATCATGGCACTTGGGCCCTAGTGACAAGCATTAAGCATAGCAAAGTCATAGCAACATCAATCTCAGAACATAGTGGATACCGGGGATCAAACCCTAACATAACTAACTCGACTACATGATAGATCCCATCCAACCCATCACCGTCCAGCAAGCCTATGATGGAATTACTCACGCACGGCGGTGAGCATCATGGAATTGGTGATGGAGGAAGGTTGATGATGACGATGGCGACGATCTCCACTCTTCGGAGCCCCGAACGGACTCCAGATCAGCCCTCCCGAGAGAGATTAGGGCTTGGCGGCGGCTCCATATTGTAAAACGCGATAATTCTCCCTCTCTGATTTTTTTCTCCCCGAAAGTGAATATATGGGATCCGGAGATACGTCGGTGGAGCGTCAGGGGGCCCACGAGGCAGGGGGCGCGCCCCCACCCTCGTGGACAGGATGTGGGGCCCCTGGTCTGGATCTTTCAGCAAATATTTTTTATATTTTCCAAAATAATTCTGCGTGGATTTTCAGGTCATTCCGAGAACTTTTTATTTCTGCACAAAAACAACACCATGGCAATTCTGCTGAAAACAGCGTCAGTCCGGGTTAGTTCCATTCAAATCATGCAAGTTAGAGTCCAAAACAAGGGCAAAAGGGTGTGGAAAAGGATATACGTTGGAGACGTATCAGAGAGGAGTGGGAAACTTGATTGGTTCGGGTGCGGGATGGGCCTTCCGTCGGCAGAGAATAACAGTAGGTGCGGAGGAGTGGAGGGATGGCTTGGCCGTCGGCGGGGTAGCGTTTTGATGCGGGGCGCGCAAAACAGTGCCGCTGGATGCCGGAGGCTGGAGCAGGCGGTCCTGGCAGCGCTGGGGGAAGAAGATGACATATTGAAGAGGAATGCCGGCCGTTGGATGTAAATCCAACGCCTTGCTTAGGCTTCGACCTTTGTATTTTTATTTTTTGCGAAAGTGCTTAGGCATCGACCTACTGGCCTACATGTCAGCCAGTCCATTTGTTTTTACTCCATTTGGTGGGCTGGGTGAAACAATGATGTAGCATATATGCCGCCCGTTTATATATTATGGTAGAATTTAAAGCCCATTTGCATTTTTCTCGAAATCTGCGGACTTGCTGGGCTGGGTGAAAATATCATGTTGGGCTGGACGGAGAAATTTTCTGAAAACATAAACACATGATTGCACGTCTATTACTGCATTGGTTAGCAAAATCTTTGCAAGCTTATGTACGCAATCACTAGGAGTTAACTTGCCAAGTTATATATAAACAATTATTATTATTATTATTATTTTGTAAGAACTTTGGATTTACGAAATAAAATATCGTTTTAATTTGATGAGTTAATACGATGTGGGGTATTATTAATTTTTAGGCTAGACGTGGGACAGTTGAGTTGGTTCTAGGGAAAAGTACTAGGACAAAACTCAGATTACATCGAAAAAAAGTGGGAGAAAATTCAGATATATGAATAATAAAAACAAAAAAATAAAGGAAGTGGGAAGGTCTATAAAATGGTTGGGCGGACGACAGGTTTAACGGAACCTGATGTTGTTTCTATTATATATATGTAATAAAATAATATACAAGTGTAAATATATATACTATTATAGAAGGGAAAACATAGGTTCAGTTTTGCATTCTTATAGAAAAATAGAACTGAGTTGTGCGTCGTCTTGAAAGGACAAACATAACTTGGGCTGTTGATGTTATAGACAAGCTAGGCTGGGAGGCCCAGAGGCCACTTGATACCCGCTGGATCCAAACAAGTTGAAACATGTCGTGGGCTGCCCATGTTAAACAACAAAACCTAGGCTATGGACCTGGTGGGCCCGGGACTGTCAGCCTCTCGACCAACAATCGTTTCCTGATTCCTCTTGTTTTGCTGACCATGTTGGGAACGACAGACGGCGGCGCCGCGGTGAGGGCACCAAGGAGGAGGATGACGTCGAGACCTCGAACGGAACGAACCGGAGCGGGGAAGACGCATGCGGAGGGGAGTACGAGGGTTGACTTGTTCAGGTGCAGGGTGGTCCGTTGGAGTTGCCGCCACCGGACAATGTGTCGGAGTAGAGGGATGACCTTGCCAACACCATAGCCTATGATGGGTCACCAAGGCGTGTGCGTTAGCGCCGCCAGCCGCTATACAGGAAGAGGATAAAAGATTGAACAAAATAAAGAAATACACATGGATAAGTGGTTGGTCCCAGATGTCTGTGTACGAGACTTGCTGGATCCAACTGAGAAGGGGAATATGTTGGGAGGAAGGAGATTCAAAGCGCAGAAACCGAGTGAACTTAGTTACATATACATAAGCAAATAGCCACTAAAAAAGAAAACTGGTTAGTGGGTTCTTAGAAGAAATATTTTGGACAAAATAGATAATTACGACACATAGGCTAATGCATGAAACACTCAGATGATAAAGGTGCTTAAATAGATAAAGTACAACATCTAGACCTTCCTGGTACTCTTGATCATGACGCTACGTCTGTCCGTGTACTCGTCGGTTATGGGAAGCAGACACGCCCTCATGTCCAAGATCCGCCTGTACATGTCGTAGCATCCGTATGCGTCCTTGGCCACATAGGTTATGTAGGCTAGATTCAGAGGTACCTCCCACATGTTTAGGTCCTTGGTATCGTTGTCTTCTTTCATGTTGGCATAGAAGGGGTCGATGATTGTCTCGGCGAGGTCAACCACAAAGTCCTTCTCCTGCCCGTTGTCGATGATCTTGTATTGCTTCAGGATGTCGACAAGTTTGTTGCACCAGATGGCCGAATCGTCGCGTTCTTCCTTCTCTCCACCACAACGAAGGTGCAGTAGGCGCTGCTGATGAAACAACCGAATGCTCCAGAACCTCTGATGACCCTACACCAGTGGTAGACAAGAACCTCGTCCCAGACGCATACCTGGGCGACGGCGATCCGCTGGTCCCTGTCAGGAGACGAATGGATGGGCACAAGGTCTAGTCCTGCGACCTTGTGTTTTCTCGTCCCGTAGGTACTGCTTGAACTCGGCGAGGCAGAGCTTCACCGAATCTGGATCATTGGTGTACATGTGGGACTAAACGGCGAACTGGAAGGTGAAATCCTTGCTAAAGTCCCTATCTAGCAGGCTCACCCCTCGGATCGCCATTGGAGTGTCTTCAAGTGAATGAGTGGGTAGGCGGCGGCCGCAGTTCATTTTTCAGCTCTTGGGGAACTGGATTCAACAATAAACTGAGTGTGTACAGGCGACAACAGTTACTACCCCTCCCTCGCACGCTGCACGCCCGGCAGAACATGCACCTTCGACGCATTCAAACGCCTCTATTACTTCGGAGTAAGAAGCCTTTTCCAGCCACACATTCCTTCACGAGTGGGTTTGTATTAGTACTGTAATAACAAGTGTTAGTGGTCACTTTAATTAAATTATTTACCTTTAATGAAAATTTATTCTTAAAACAAGCAATGCATTGCCTCGTTCTATCAGTGCCACATGATCAACATGCACAACAGTTAGAATTATTATTCTCAGGACACACACGATCAACACATTTGTCGCACTCTCACACAGATAATACTACCAAGTTTGAACTGTTTGTTATGGTTGCTGTCCTCTGCATCATCATGCCGTGTTTCCCAGCTTACATGATTCAGAACCAACAAATAAGGTTCAAATAATAAGTACAACAAAGATGCCTACACATCTCATTGATTCCAAGCTTGCAGGATTCAGAACCAACAAATAAGATTCACATAATAAGTACAACAAAGATGCCTACACATCTCATTGATTCCCAACTTGCATGATTCAGAACCAACCCATTAGAGCCTTTTGATAAAGTGAATATTGGGATTAAATCCATCTTGGCTAGCCATGTCATACAACCCAAGAACCTGGCGAATGCTCTGGACTATCGCAACATCTGTTGTTGAGTATTCCTGTTTGCACTTCACAGATAAGAAAGAGCATGATTACTATAATAGTGGCACTACTTGAAGTCAACCTGCAGCTCAACTCAATGATTCAATTCATGCGACTTTTTCTGTAGTTCACCTGAAATGAAGCAAAGATTGCATCTTTCAACCGGCAAGAAGTACTTGCTCTCGTGAGCTGGCAGGTTCTTCTTTAGTAGTTGCAAAAAAATTGAGCAACATTAAGGTTGGTTATCCTGCTCATGTAAGGTGCAACAATAATTTTCTTATCCTTTTGCGCAGTTCCACTAAAATAAAGTGACATTTTCGTGACAGTGATCTTGTAAAGGCTAATAAAATGTTGCATGAGATTACGAGAAGAATTTGACAGTGATTTTGGAAACTCCAATCACCATTTTGTGCCGTTCCACCAAAATTGAGATGTTGCCCACATGATATTTTAGTTGAACTGCATAAGACACTCATTCCAAAAAAGTGTTTTGTGCAGTTCACCAAAAGGTCACAATAGCAACAAGGTGAAATGGATATCCCTATCTGCACAAAAATATAGAAAGAAAAAAGTTGTTGGTTAATAACAACATACGAAACATACACGAAATGAAAAGAAGCATCTTGATTATGTTCATGACAATCACACAAGGACAGTAGAAATTTTAAAACATTAGCAATGCTTTATGTTACCAAAAGCATTATGATCAACAATGACATTGGTCAAATATGGGATTACTTTAATGCTGGCATTGGTTGTTTACCAGATACAATAGATGAACAGCAGCTAAAGAGTTGGTTTAAGGGCATGGGCCGTGGGGACACCGGGACACTTAGCAGTGTAAAGAAGCAACTTACTTATCATACTGGGGGAAACAACAAGAGTACCATTTGTAGCACAGTTTAATTGCATCATATCACTTGAGGCATTAGATCAACAATAACACTGGTTAGACATGTCCTTAAGGTAACAGTGTGATCGCTTCATTTAACATGCGCGCTTACATTAACAACATCAAAAGGTTGGTATAAGGACATGCGACAGTGAACGCATCATCACAATGTACCTACAAGGAGGCATAAAGTGGTGATGCCGAGTTTGTTCATACTCTGTGAAGGCAGAAAATCTAATCCCAGAGAACTTTTACTATGTGAGGGCAGCAAATCTAATCCTGGACATACTCTGTTGACTTGTCCACTAGTCGCCACTTTCTATCCCTTTTTCAAACAATAATAGATCTGTTCCTTATCCAGTTTGTACTGCGTTTTCCCTTTATTACCCTTTTCAACCAAGAGATCGGTTGGGTATCCAATCTCTACTACTTTTCCCCTATTATTTCCTCTTTGAATCAAGTCCTAGATTCAGGCTACGACTTTCCCTTTTTCTTCATTGTTTGAACCAAGTCCTAGATTCGACTGCATGAAGTAGCTTTACCTCTAATAATACTAAAAATTTAGGTGGCTTTGGAAGAGCTGATGGAAGTAGAAAAAGATACACATGCAGACACGTGGGGAGCTGGGGCAGTAGAGCAAGGCCACTTTCGAAGAACTTATACCTGAGGGTCGTCGGGATGTTGACAGCGGCAGGTCGGATCTGCACACAATATGGCAGGGAGGAAGAAGGGGTCTGAGGACCTCCCGATCCGGTGTTGTCTTGGAGAGAACGGCACAGGCAGAGGATCGGGACCCGCCGACAGCTGTGGGTTTCCTCCCTTGCCACCGATGACCGCATGAACGGTGCACCTAGTCCCCCTACACACACCGTCCGAAGGGATCCGGCCGGATCTGTGACCAGCGGTGAGCTGAGAGAAAATGTCGCTCCCACTGTCTTGTTTAGACCTGGAGAGGACGAGAAAATGAAGAGAGCAACCCTAGAAAAGCAAGCGTTCAGGCTCGTGCCTATGTATATAGTGGGTTGATTATCTTTTTCTCTCCAGAACAAGCGTTTCAATTTTTGTACGTGGTATCAAAGAAAAGAAACTTTCTGTTTAATGTGACTACCTGGACGTCGCACTTTGTACTGTATTGTACTATAAAAAAACATGCATGGTTTACATTCCGAATCGCTAGCTAGAACTTGAACCTTATTTGTTTACATGTACTGTACCACCTTTTTCTTTTGGTTTTCTGCTCCATGGTGCAATTCATCGATACAAAATTTTACCCCCTCCATTCCTAAATATTTGTCTTTCTAGAGATTTCAACAAGTGACCACATACAAAGCAAAATCAGTGAATCTACACTCTAAAATATGTCTACATACATCTGTATGTTATGGTCCGTTTGAAATGTCTAGAAAGACAAATATTTAGCAACAGAGGGAGTAGCAGTATTTAAAAGTCGAGGGTGGGGCTTTTCCCGGGCAGTACGCACAGCAATTTCGCCTAACCGATCTGACAGAGAGGAGGGTGAGGGACTATCAGATTCAACTTACTGTTGGAAAGGTAGGTTTGTGTGATTGGACGACTCGTTACTGCTAGAAAGATGGGGTCTTGTGATATGACGGCTCATAATAGTCATTATCACGTCGGGAGCGGTGCAAAGCACAGCAGCCCAGTGAACCAGCAGGGGATAGCCATAGAAAACTATGTGGTGATATGGCCATAAAAAACAACTTACATCGTCATGTCGGTTCATCGCCATCCACTTTCACCATTCCTGTGTTTTCAGTATCCTGCAAATCAAAGAGGCCCTTAGACTGGTTTAGGTCCGGATGCTTTTTGCAATATGTTATGTCAAAAATTTAATGAACGTGCTCCGGTTTCTATGAAAATAATCCGGTTTGCATGTGGCAATTCATTCATTTATTTATTCTTCTGCGGGGGCTTTGCATGTAATTCATAAGGTCTGAAATGTAAAGTACATCGGCATGGTTGCATATGCTCCGAGTCGTGCATGCACTACGACCCAGATGCTATATGTCCCACGTGTATGCGAAAAGAAGCACATGGAAATAGCGTAGGAGTACATATAGGAGGCAAAATGCGGGGAAAATTATGTACTATGAAATTGCACGCACCCAACTAGTGGTGCTCTTCTCCCTCGTTTCTCTCTCCTTATTCTAATTTAGCCGACGCGCGGTGGGCGGGGTGGGGATTTGCGAAGGTACTAGTAAACCAGGACGTAGGTAGTAAACCAAGACAAAGACAGTGATACGTCATACACTCATATGTGTACTACATATAATTAACGCCACCAAATAAAAGCAAGGGATCACACATGTCATTTACGACTGGAATAAAAATGCCATACACTAACACATTAAGGCCAGGAGGCGATGTGGTGCAGGTTACAGGAGGCAAGAAGAAAGATGCATCCATCCACGACCTCCTCCTCCTCTACTCAGGGTGCCGGCCCACCAAACGGCAGCTAAGTACCAGCGGCTTTTGTGGCCAAGTCCACATGCTTCTGAACAATGACGTCCAATGATTCCAGCCGGTCGAAGAAGGCCAACGTCTTGCTGTCCTCCCTGGCCTTGTAGTGGCCTATGTAGACAATTTCCTCGTAGGCGTGGATGTGTAGGTTGAAGGTGCCCTCCTTCCTCCTATATATACCTACGTACCCCGAAACCATCAGAAGAGGAGAGAAAACTCTAGTTCCACCGCCGTAACCTTCTGTTCCCGTGAGATCCCATCTTGGGGCCTGTTACGGAGCTCCGCCGGAGGGGAGATCTACCACAGAGTGCTTCTACATCATCATCATCGCCTCACCATGAGTTGTGAGTAGTTTACCACAGACCTTTGGGTCCATAGCTAGTATCTAGATGGCTTCTTCTCTCTCTTTGGATCTCAATACAAAGTTCTCCTCGGTCTTCGAGGAGATCTATTCGATGTAATCTCTTTTTTTTTGTCGAGATCCGATGAATTGTGGGTTTATGATCAAGATTATCTATGAGAAATATTTGGTTCTTTTATGAACTCTTTATGTATGATTATAATATCCTTGCAAGTCTCTTCGAATTATTGGTTTGGTTTTGCCTACTAGATCTATAGTTCTTGCAATGGGAGAAGTTCTTGGCTTTGGGTTCAATCTTGCGGTGTCCTTTCCCAGTGACAGTAGGGGCAGCAAGGCACGTATTGTATTGTTGCCATCGAGGATAAAAAGATGGGGTTTATATCACTAAGTTTGAGTTTATCCCTCTACATCATGACATCTTGCTTAAGGCGTTACTCTGTTCTTATGAACACAATACACTAGATGCATGCTGGATAGCGGTCGATGTGTGGAGTAATAGTAGTAGATGCAGAATCATTTCGGTCTACTTGTCTTGGACATGATGCCTATATATAATGATCATGCCTAGATAGTCTCATAATTATTCGCTTTTCTGTCAATTGCTCGACAATAATTTGTTTACCCACCGTAGAATATCGCTATCATGAGAGAAGCCACTAGAGAACACTATGGCCCCCGGGTCTATTCTCAACATATCAATCTACGATCTACTTTACTTTTCCACTTTTACTTTCTGTTCTTATAATAAAAAATACCCAAAATATCAAACTATCATCTCTATCAGATCTCACTTTCGTAAGTGACCGTAAAGGGATTGACAACCCCTTATCCCGTTGGTTGCGAAGTTCTTATTTGTTTGTGCAGGTGCGAGGGACTCGCGCGTGGTCTCCTACTGGATTGATACCTTCATTCTCAAAACTGAGGGAAATACTTATGCTACTGTGCTGCATCACCCTTTCCTCTTCAAGGGAATACAACACAAGCTCGAGAAGTAGCAAGAAGAATTTCTGGCGCCGTTGCCGTGGAGGCTTACACAAAAGTAATATACCAAGTACCTATCACAAACCCTTATCCTTTGCATTACATATTTGCCTCTCGTTTTCCTCTCCCCCACTTCACCCTTGCCGTTTTATTTTCCATTCTTCTCCCGTGTGTTTATCGTTCGCTTTGAATTGTCGTCATGGCTAGCCCCTTATCCGCTCCTTTGTCTCCCGAGTTTGAAGTTCTTCACATCAAACAAAAGCAAGGGGAAAATTTAAAAGATGCTTGGTTTAGGATGATGGAATCTTATCGTAAGTGCACCTTAGAGGTGATTTTTAGAATCTTGCTTAGCAATTTTTATGTTGGTTTGAATATGTCTCATAGAAAACTCTTGGATTGTGTTGCCAAAGGGAATTTTATCGAAATTGATCCTAGTATTATGCATGAAATTATAGAGGGAATAGTGGGAACAATACCTCCCAAAAATGGGTCACATCCAACCCAGGAAGGGACGCAAGTTTTTGAGAAAATTTGCGAAGTAACAAAAATACTACAAAAGTCTCTTGAACCTCTTAAGAGTGTTAGTGGAAATCTCCACCGCATGAATATGTTGATTACCCTTTGTAATAAGCGGCTGGATTCTTTAGATCTAAATATTTCCGAATATGAAGGGAAACGTAAAGAACCTCCCGGATTCGAGCTTGATCCCATTAAAAGAGTGAAGGTTAAAGATGGCATTCCCTAGATCTATCCTTGTATCGTGCCTAGCTAGGGGCATAAAACGATAGCGCTTGTTTGGAGGCAACTCAATTTTATATTTTTTGTTTTTACTTCTTTTTAGGAATAAATATTGCATCTAGCTTCTGTTTAGATGTGGTTTTGTGTTTTTTAGTGTTTGTGCCAAGTAGAACCTTTGGGAAGACTTGTGTGAAGTTTATGTGATCTTGCTGTGAAAAACAGAATCGTTAGCGCTCGCTCTAATGGTCACCAGATTTTACTGTAGCGTGCTATTTAGTTGATTCTTTTTGCAGATGATTAATAGACAAATTCCTCACGTTTACCAATTTATTTTGAATTTTTTGGAGTTACAGAAGTATGCGAAAACTGCACATTACTACAGACTGTTCTGTTTTTGACATGTTCTGTTTTTCGTGTGTTGTTTGCTTATTTCAATGCATCTATGAGTAGTATTGGGAAATATGAATCATAGAGAAGTTGGAATACAGTAGGTTTATTACCAATATAAACAAATAATGAATTCATTGTAGAGTAGTGGTTTGCTTTCTTATACTAACGGAGCTCACGAGATTTTTGTCTAAGTTTTGTGTTGTGAAGTTTTCAAGTTTTGAGTATTGCTTTGATGGACTATGGAACAAAGAGTGGCAAGAGCCTAAGCTTGGGGATGCCCAAGGCACCCCAAGGTAAAATTAAAGGACAACCAAAAGCCTAAGCTTGGGTATGCCCCAGGAAGGCATCCCCTCTTTCGTCTTCATCCATCAGTAACTATACTCGGAGCTATATATTTATTCACCACATGATATGTGTTTTACTTGGAGTGTCTTGTATAATTTGAGTCTTTGCTTGTTAGTTTGCCACAATTATCCTTGCTAGACACACCTATTTGAGAGAGTTAAATAGGGCCTAGGAATTGATAGAACAATCTATATGATTCACTTATATCTTTTGAGTTGAATAGTTTTTGCTCTAGTGCTTCACGTATATCCTTTAGAGCACGGTGGTCATTATATTTTGTAGAAATTGTTGATCTCTCATGCTTCACTTATATCCTTTTGAGAGTCTATTAAAACATCATGGTAATGTGCTTTGGCTATAAAACTAGCCTTCACATGATAGACATCCAAGATCAATGTAGTAAAAACTTTCACACTAAGTGCATTGAATAAGATGAGAAGTTGGATGCTTGATAATTGTTTTGAGATATGAAGATAGTGAAATTAGAGTCATGCTAGTGGAGTTATTATGAGATTAATAAATGCTTGTGTTAAGGTTAGTTATTCCCGTAGCATGCACGTATGGTGAACCCCTATGTGACGAAGTTAGAGCATGAGGTATTTGTAAAGTGTCAACCTTTGTGTGGAGGTCGGGGGCGCGCGATGGTTAACTCCTACCAACCTCCCCCCTGGGAGCGTGCGTTGATTGCTTTGTTTTGATGACTCGTAGATTTTTGCAATAAGTATATGAGTTCTTTATGACTAATGTTGAGTCCATGGATTATACGCACTCTCACCCTTCCACCATTGCTAGCCTCTCTTGTATCGCGCAATTTTCGTCGGTACCAAACACCCACTATGTATCCTACCTCAAAACAGCCACCATATATTCCTCAATACAACCACCATACCTACCTATCATGGCATTTCCATGGCCATTCCGAGATATATTGCCATGCAACTTTCCACCATTCTGTTCATATGACACGCATCATATTGTCATATTGCCATGCATGATCATGTAGTTGACATCGTATTTGTGGCAAAGCCACCATGCAATTTTTTTCATACATGTCACTCTTGATTCATTGCACATCCCGGTACACCGCCGGAGGATTTCATATAGAGTCATACTTTGTTCTAGTATCGAGTTGTAATATATAGTTGTAATGAAACTGTGATGATCATCATTATTAGAGCATTGTCCCATGTGAGGAAAGGCTAAATTAATAAAGCCCCTACAAAAAAAAAGAAAAAAAAGAAAGGCCAAAGAAAAAAAGGAAAGGCCCAAAAAAAGAAAAAAAAAGGAAAAGAAAAAGGGACAATTGCTACTATCTTTTTCCACACTTGTGCTTCAAAGTAGCACCATCTTCTTCATGATAGAGAGTCTCATGTTTAGTCACTTTCATATACTAGTGGAAATTTTCATTATAGAACTTGGCTCGTATGTTCCAACGATGGGCTTCCTCAAATGCCCTAGGTCTTCATGAGCAAGCAAGTTGGATGCACACCCACTAGTTTCTTTTGTTGAGCTTTCATACATTTTTAGCTCTAGTGCTTCCGTTGCATGGCAATCCCTACTCACTCACATTGATATCTATTGATGGGCATCTCCATAGCCCGTTGATACGCCGAGTCGATGTGAGACTATCTCCCTCCTTTTTGTCTTCTCCACAACCACCTCTCTATTCCACCCATAGTGCTATGTCCATGGCTCATGCTCATGTATTGCATGAAAGTTGAAAGGTTTGAAAGAATAGAGTATGAAAACAAGTGCTTGGCTGAAATCGGGGTTGTGCATGATATGAATATTTTGTGTGATGAAGAAGGATTATAGCCAGACTATATGATTTTGTAGGGATAACTTTCTTTAGCCATAGTATTTTGAGAAGACATGATTGCTTTGTTAGTATGCTTGAAGTATTATTATTTCTTATGTCAATATAGACTTTTGTCTTGAATCTTTCAGATCTGAACAATCGTGCCACAATTAAGAGTATTACATTGGAAAACTATGTTGGTTAGCATTCCACATCAAAAATTCTGTTTTTATCATTTACCTACTCGAGGACGAGCAGGAATTAAGCTTGGGGATGCTTGATACGTCTCCAACGTATCTATAATTTTTTATTGTTCCATGCTAATATTATGATGTTTTGGATGTTTAATGGGCTTTGTCATACACTTTTATATTATTTTTGGGACTAACCTACTAACCTAAAGGCCCAGTCCAGATTGCTGTTTTTTGGCTGTTTCAGGGTTTTACAGAAAAGGAGTATCAAACGGAGTCCAAATGGAATGAAACCTTCGGGAGAGATATTTTTGGAGAAAATCACACACGGGAGACTTGAGAACCACGGAGTAGGGCACACGTGGTGCCCACAAGGGTGGGGGGCGCGCCCCCACCTATAGGGCGCGCCCCCTGCCTCGTGGGTCCCACGTTTGGCCCCCGGTGCCCTCCTTCCTCCTATATATACCTACATACCCCGAAACCATCAGAAGAGGAGATAAAACCCTTGTTCCACCGCCGTAACCTTCTGTTCCCGTGAGATCCCATCTTGGGGCCTGTTCCGGAGCTCCGTTGGAGGGGGGATCTACCACGGAGTGCTTCTACATCACCATCATCACCTCACCATGAGTTGTGAGTAGTTTACCACCGACCTTCAGGTCCATAGCTAGTATCTAGATGTCTTCTTCTCTCTCTTTGGATCTCAATAAAAAGTTCTCCTCGGTCTTTGATGAGATCTATTCGATTTAATCTCTTTTTGCGGTGTGTTTGCCAAGATCCGATGAATTGTGGGTTTATGATCAAGATTATCTATGAGAAATATTTGGTTCTTTTCTGAACTCTTTATGTATGATTATAATATCCTTGCAAGTCTCTTCGAATTATTGGTTTGGTTTGGCCTACTAGATCTATAGTTCTTGCAATGGGTGAAGTGCTTGGCTTTATGTTCAATCTTGTGGTGTCCTTTCCCAGTGAAAGTAGGGATAGCAGGGCACGTATTGTATTGTTGCCAACGAGGATAAAAAGATGGGGTTTATACCACTTAGTTTGAGTTTATCCCTCTAGATCATTTCATCTTGCTTAAGGCGTTACTCTGTTCTTATGAACTCAATACACTAGATGCATGCTGGATAGCGGTCGATGTGTGGAATAATAGTAGTATATGCAGAATCATTTCGGTCTACTTGTCTCGGACGTGAGGCCTATATATAATGATCATGCCTAGATAGTCTCATAATTATTCGCTTTTCTATCAATTGCTCGACAGTAATTTGTCTACCCGCCATTGAATATCGCTATCATGAGAGAAGCCACTAGAGAACACTATGGCCCCCGGGTCTATTCTCAACATATCAATCTACAATATACTTTACTTTTCTGCTTTTACTTTCTGTTCTTATAATAAAAAATACCAAAACTATCAAACTATCACCTCTATCAGATCTCACTTTCGTAAGTGACCGTAAAGGGATTGACAACCCCTTATCGCGTTGGCTGCGAAGTTCTTATTTGTTTGTGCAGGTGCGAGGGACTCACGCGTGGTTTCCTAGTGGATTGATACCTTGGTTCTCAAAAACTGAGGGAAATACTTACGCTACTGTGCTGCATCACCCTTTCCTCTTCGAGGGAATACAACGCAAGCTCGAGAAGTAGCAGGCCACTAGTACTTGAAAGAGTTCGTCACCATCGATTCCGATGAGGGTGGCAGGCAACGAGGAGCCTGGGCGTGCGGGCTGGAGGAGTATGACAACGTCATACGCACGCTTCTTAACGGCGGTGAACTTGTGGTAGGAGCGGACAGTCATCTCGTCTACGTGAGAGGCTAAGCTGGCATCAACGAGGGCTATGATGCCGGTGGTCGCCAGCACCGTCTGGAAATGGTGCGTGGTGCAGGGCCGCAGGTCGACGTCTTGGATGATCTAGCACATCCGACTACCGCCAGTGTCCATCGACGCCGTAGGTTCTTGTGGCTTCTGGTCACTTGTCTTGGTCTTGGATTGGAGTGAGCATTGTTGCGCAGAGACTAGGAGTAGATGGATTGGAGTGGTGGGGCGCTTTTATATGAGAAACTGTGTTGCATTAACATCGTGATGGCTCCATTCTGCTTCTCCTTTTAATTCCATCTGCATGCCAATTGAATGAGAATGCACCATTGACCATTCAACGTTTCGGGAACCGCTACCCGTCCCCTTGTTGGCATTAAATGTTTCAAGCCTTATCAATGTAAATTCATGTCAAATAGAGACTACTGCATTGTGCACCGCGACCAAGGTGGAGAGGACAACGAGAGAAATTAATATTTATTTTCTAATTGATACAATTGCATGCAATGAACTGACCGCTGCATGCGGTACCTTTGTCCTGGTTTATTGGTCCCCTTTGTAGTTTGTGTCAAACTTTGACCAGCGATTTAACTAACAAAATGTTAATGCATGTTTAAAAAATTATATCGCTGGATTTGTACTTGAGCATAGTTTTCAATGATATAGTTTTTGACATGCACAAACATTTTGTTAGTCAAAATTATGGGCAAAATTTGGCACAAAATACAATAGGGACCAATAAACCAGGACGGAGGTAGTAGTACGTATCAAGGCATTCAAAACAACAGAAACAGAGGTGGCTGGATTTGTTTTGGGAATATTTGATTTTGTAATATAACTACTCCCTCCCTTCCCAAATATTTGTCTTTCTAGAGATTTCAACAAGTGACTACATACCAAGCAAAATGAGCGAATCTACACTCTAAAATATGTCTACATACATCCGTATGTTGTATTCCATTTGAAATGTCTAGAAAGGCAAATATTTGGGAACGAAGGGAGTATAACTGTAAGATCTGCATCCGACGATGGCACCTATTGGACGCAAACAACAATACAAGAAAATAACTGCCACAAAACTTCCACACCACACCCTTCCCCTACACATAGGACTGTCAGGCGAGCGTTCGCAACTGCCATGTTCGTGTTGCGCTTGGCTCTTCGCCTCTTTGAGAAGTTGAACAATGTTAGTACTACTTCTACAGTACCGAATCAACTGTTGCATGTCCACCGCATAGGGGAGGTATATCTTCTTGTTGTAAGCAAAAGCTTCTCCTCGTCTGCGAGCCACCGCATGCATGGGCAAGGGAGATGGCGTACTAGTAATGAGGCTTCTCCTTGTTGTACGAGTTGACACAACACATCATAGCACGATTTTCTCAAAAACTTGCGTTTACAAATGCATGCATGCCGTGAGTTTCCTGTTGATCCTTACATCTGTTGATTTAATGCACCTTGAAGTATGAACATGTGATGATAAACATGTCATGGTTGAGAGCACCTCCAGTGTTTGGAGGCAGCACTGCATCTAACACTGACCCCACATGCCTGTAAACTTGTCTAAAAGACCCGTAGTGTATACAGCCTCTAACATTTACCCCATCGCAAGTTAAAATATATATTCATCTCTTGACCATATCAGCATACAAACTTCAATCAATAGGATGACAGGTAGGGCCAGAAGATTATTTCAATCGAAAAAATGCTTGTTGATGGCCTGGCATGGAGACGACTCCAATGATTTTAAGCTTAGAGGCATCCGGTCTGCAGTGTATGGCATCGGGCTTAGACCTTACACAATTAAGCATCTACCTTGTACAAATACGCACCGATGCCTTTTTCGCAAGAATATAGTTTGTTTGTTATAGCCAACTGACTTGTGACACCCCGAGACCGATGTGCCAGGTGCCAGCCAGTTATTCATCGCCGTTGCCGTGTCATCTGCTTGCATGTTGCATCTTTTCCTTGTAATCGTATGCATTGCATCATCATGTTTCCAAAACTTGCATCCGTCCGATCCCGCCCGTCCTTTTCGTTGTCCGTTCTGAGCCCACACACACTCGCACGCGCCTGCGGCACCTTCGAATATTTATTTTATGAGTGGCTAGAAAATGTTCTCCGAATGGGATGAAACTTGGCGTGTGGTCTTATTATATGTAGGTGGACCGCCTGTCAAATTTCGTCTCATTCGGAGTCCGTTTGATAGCCCAACCGGTAAACTATAGCAGCATTATAGCCGGACAAAAACGTCGGACGTTTCGGTCTCCGAAACTTGCCGTCGGGCCTCTCTCTCCTCTCCTCACAGCCCACTCATGCCTCTACATAGCCCACTAAGACCACTTACCTCCCCCCTCCGCTCGGAGCCGCACGATCGAGATCGCACGGTCCGAAAGCGGAGCAAAATCCCTCCAACCCTAGCCCCTAGCTATAAAAGGAAGCCTTCCCTTACATTTTTTTGCCAGCAGACAACTCCCTCCTCGAAATCCGCGCACCGCCAGCCTCCTCCCACCTTCTCCTCGTTTTCCGCCGCCGGCCGCCGTGTAGGTGCCACGTGGCGCGTCCTCATTGGCCGCGCCGCCAGTCAGCTGCCCTACCAGCCAATGGCTGACCGCCATGTCGCCTCCTCCACGTCGCCCCTCTCCCTCCTCCACCAGCGCCGCCGGCCCACCCGAGCCTAGGCCAGGCCTGCCGTGGGCCGAAGCGGGCCCAAGCAAGCCCACAACTCCGCCTCCGCTCCTCCCTGCTTCTGTCTCGCCTGCACCCTGAGCAGCTCCGCCTGGTTCCCCGCGCTGCCGCCCCGTTGGTTTGCCGGACCCCGCCTCCATCTCGCTGACGCCCGCTCCTGGCGCGCCCCTACTCCGATCCGGTCGGCCGCCACCGGATCCGGGCGTTTGCAGCTCCTCCCCGCCGCCCCGAGTCCAGCGCCGCCCATCAACCTCACCGCCGAGCTCCACCACAGTCGCAGCGCCTCGTCGCAGCCCGGCCCCACCGTCGCCGGATCTGGCCGGGAATGGACTCCCCTCGCCAGATCCGCCCCTCGCCTGCCTCCCCTTCGCTGGAGGGACACCCCGCTGCCATCGTCGTTGGCCGCCGCCAACCCTACCTCTGTTCGTCGGGAGGACGACAACACCGCCAGCCCCGCTCGTGTCGCGCGTGGGCCGGCCTAGCTCCAGCCAACGAGGGCTCGAGGCCCAACTCCAGCTGGCCCAGTAGCGTTGGCCTGCTGCCTCCCCGTCCATTTGGGCCGAGCCCGTGGGTGAGCAGCCCCCCCTCTATGCTATCTGTCGCCTCGGGCGTCATTTAGTTTTCTACGCTCACTCTGTTTTCTCTGAAAAATGATCAAGTCCCAGAATTCTTACATTATGTTGCATACTTGTGGTGGCCATAACTTTGTGCATGTAGCGCCGTTTTGCGTGCATGATATGTCAAAATGTTCATCTCGAAGTGCTCTACATGTTAGTTGCATTTGCATGCATGTTAATGTTCATCTTGATGTCTTAATCTTCGTTGCAAAACTGCTATGTGATGTTAAAGTCAAGTCCTTGTTGTCTGTCAACAATATGTTAGCATGTTTGTGAGGTGGTATCTTTGTGCATGTTGGTCCAAATGGAGTGTATGATATGTCAAAATGTTCATTGTGAAGTGCTCTACATGATGGTTGCTATTGCATTCATGTTAGGTGCCATATTGCCATGTTTATCTCTGTTGCAAAAGTGCATGTGGCTGTTAAGTGCTGAAACTTGATATGAGATGCTGATTTGTCATTTTTGTATCTTCATGTGATATTATTGTTTGAGCTACATGTCAATATGTTTTAGAAGCACAATCATGTCATCTTTGCTGTGGTGTAATTAGTTTATAATGTTAGGCCTTGTGGTGAGTGCAACAAGCTTGCAAAGTGACCTACTCGTTGTTGGCTGATTTCTTACACTTGTTGAAAACTACAAGTCTGAAACTGTTATATCCTGATGCCATGTTTGCTTGATGCCCTACTCAAATCCATGCATGTTTTGTAATGTCTAGTGACCATGCCTTGATGTCCATGTTATGCTCTATCCATCCATGCCCTTGTTTGCAAGTATGGCCTGCTGTAGTTTGTTGTTTTCATGCTCTCAAGTTGCTATAAAATGTTTCTGTCAGCCTGTTAACAGTAAGTTCAATTTTTCCATGTGAATAGCTAATGTTCTATACATCATATGACCATGTTCTTGCCATGAGTAGCTTCATAAACATGTCTTCTTGCTTTTGGTTATAATCACATGCCATGATATGCTTTGAGATGAGTTGCACAAGCTTGTAAACATGCCTACTTGTCGTTGTTGCTGCCATGTCTAGTTTATTTTCACTAAGTCTGTGAAACTGTTATCTTTTGCAATCTTTCCACGATGTTTTGAGCATGTTCCATTGGTGTTTGGTAGTATCTCAGTGATCATGCTTGTAGTGCTTGACATGTACATGCTTTCCATACCCTTTGTTGCCATGAAATGTTATCGTATCATGTTCTTTTGATGTCAACTAGGTGCCATGTTGTTGTTTTTGGACAACTTGTTGTTATATCTTGTTTCATGTGTATGTGTTGAACTGTTGCTCCGTTTTGAGCGTGTCCTATATGAAACTTGTGTGTTTTTGCATGTAGATGCATAATAACATGTTGAATACCTGTTTGGAGTGTGTTTGCTTGTTGTTTGAATGCATCTTGCTTCCATGCCATGTTTGACTTGTTTTTCTCATATCTTTTAGGCCATAGCTCCGAATTAAATGAACTTTATATGTAACTTGACTAGAATGTCGAGTAGATCATCATGGTGCATGTCAAATTGCTGTTTAACAACTTGAACTTAAGGTTTGTTCAGATCTGGACTCATTTCGAAATTTGCATATGAGGACCTACCGGAATTGTTATATGTCGTTTCCGACCTCATTTAAACTTGTTGAATTGTGTTGTTCTTGTATGCATCATCCCTTGCCATGTTTTGCATCATATAGACTTGTCTTGCATCATACTTGGTTGAGCATCTTGTCATGTTCTTGAGTGGTGTTTTTACCATGTTGTGTGCTTCTTCTCGCTAGTTCATATTCCATTGCGATCGTGAGGATTCGTTCGACTACACTTGGTTCGTCTTCGTGGCTTCTTCTTCGTCTTCTTCATGGACTCGTTCTTCTTCCTTGCGGGATCTCAGGAAAGATGACCATCCCCTTGGATCTCATTACTATCATTGCTATGCTAGTTGTCTCGATGCTATCGCTATATGTCGCGCTACCCATCATTTGTTATCATCCTCTCTCCTTGTTGCCATGAAACCTCTAACCTTTGACACCATCCCAGCAAACCGTTGTTTGGCTATGTTACCTGCTCGCTTAGCCCCTCTTATAGCATTGTTATTTGCAGGTGAAGATGAAGATTGCTCCATGTCGGATCTTGGATATGTTGGGAATATCACCTTAAGAACTGATAAACCGGCATTATGTTCCTTGATTTTGCGTTCCTAACGCGGTTGGGTATATGGGGACCCCTTGAAAGTTCGTCTTTGAATAAAACTCCTCCAGCAAGGCCCAACTTTGGTTTTAATTTGCAACATAATAAAAAGTTAATTAATTAATTAAATTGCATAGGGAGTTAGCGCTACCCGAGGATTCTTCTACATACAGGGGGGCCAGTGTTGATGGTGTTGGTCCCAAACGGGCAGACCCCGGGGCCGCCACGGGGAAACTCGAGGTATCTTGCTCCCGTAGGATGTCCCATCTAGACGTGGCCTGAGACGAGATACGCGCGGCTACTATCAGGGTGTCGGCATGCCGAGAGGTCTTGCTGGACTTGTTTTACCATTGTCGAAATGTCTTGTGCACCGGGATTCCGAGTCTGATCGGGTTGTCCCTAAGATAAGGGGTATTATTATTTTTACCTCTGCTGATCGTGAGAGCTTGTTATGGGCTAAGTTAGGACACCTCTGCAGGGTTATGATCTTTTGAAAGCCATGCCCGTAGTTATGTGGCAGATTGGAATTTGTTAATGTCTGGTTGTATAAAACTTGACAGAGGATCCGAATAAAATACACAAACCGTGTGAGTAACCACGACCGTCTCTTTTCCCATTGAGAAGAGAACACGGTGGGGTTATGTTTGACTCATAGGTAGTACAGAATCTTTAGCAATCATTACTAGTTTGCAACCGTTTGTGTAGATGCTCATCTTATTCTTGTACTCGTAAGTTAGCCACCATACATCTGCTTAGTTGCTGCTGCAACCTCACCACTTTACCTCTTCATACCCATTCAGCTTTGCTAGTCTTCATACCCATGGTTGTGGGATTGTTGAGTCCTCGTGGCTCACAGATACTACAACAACAGTTGCAGGTGCAGGTTTCCGATGACTTGACGTGAGAGCGATGTTGCCTTTTGTTGGAGTTCTTTCTTCTTCTTCTTCGTCAGTCTTGGGCTAGGTTCCTAGTCGGCAGCCTGGGATAGCTGGATGGATGTCTTTGTGCTTTTCATGTTTGCATCTGTAGTCGGATGTTTTGTATATGATGATGTTGTATTCATGTGAATTATATGACTTGTATGTATCCCGATGTATGTATGTAATGGTACAATGTAATGATATCCATCATGCTAAGCGCCTGAAATCCGGTTGTGCCTCAATCACAAGTTTTATCTAGTGATCGAGATAGAATCGCATCTTTGGCGTGACATGACTCAACTCTATTGTACTTGCTCTAAGTCACCTTATGAAAACCAAATAATCCCAAACAATTTAGGCACGATGCATTAACTCTCACCTTGTTTATTTTTTGATATGAATAAATCAATCAACCAACAAGAGATGTGGGGCGTGTGTGCTTTCAATGACTTGAGACTACCAAACACGACATGCACTGGTCAGTTCATTGCATGCAATGCTATTAATTAGCAAATAAACATTAAGTTCTCTCGTTTTCCCCTCCTCCTTGGTTGCGATGCACAACCTAAGATGACTTATTCACCTAGATGGAGGGAGTAACTTCATACTACCTCCCCTACACATGAAACTGCCACGCGAGCATTCGCGTTGCCCTTGACTCTTCGCCTCTTCAGGAAGTCGAACAGTGGTGGTACTACTACAGTATGTTCTGATTATCTGACACCGACTGAACTGCTGCATGTCCACCGTGTGCGGGAGGGAGAGCGTGTAGCAAAAGTTTCTCCTTGTCCTGCGAGCCACCACCCTCATGGGCGAGGGAGAGGGCGAGGGCGTTGTAATCAAGCTTCTCCTTGTTGTATGAGTTGACGTAACACATCAAAGCAGTGCACTCGATATATTTCAAAAAATTGTGTTTACCAATGCATTAAATACAATGCATGCATGCATGCCGTGTGTTTCCTTTTCGATCCTTGCATGTGTTGATTTAATGCACCTTGAAGTAGTATGAATGTGTGATGGTAAAACTTTCTATGCCCCGACCCTAAAGCGAGAGATGGTGGTGCACGAGGAGGGCGTGATCATGACGACAGAATATGACCGAACGATGGAGGTATATATTAACCCCACCTTGCTCTAGTGCCCCTTGCGCCTCCGCCCCTTGAAGCCTCCAGTTTACGAGGTTCGAATACATCTCGTCCATTTAGATGATCGACCAAGGTGTGTGTTTCTTGATTGATGTGATTTTCGATTGATTTGTGTAGTGCAAGGTAGGGCACCTGGCCTGCGTGGACTGCCGCGGTGAGCGCCCTAAGAATCACCGGCAGTGCAAGAAGTGCGAGTGCGGCAGCGGCTTCGACATGCACAACATTCTAATGGACGCCGATCTCTCCTCGGCGAGGGTTGGGTGCCCGCACGAAGGCTTTGGGCTCTACGTCACTTACCCGAAGCTCGCCGATCACCAGAGCGTGTGTCCGCTCGTGCCCTACAGGTGCCCCGTGCCCGGCTACAGCTACGAAAGCCCGCCGCCAGTGCTCCCCCGCCACATCAACACAGTGCACCCCATGCTAGTGCACATGATCCAGTATGGCAATGTGCTCCAGCTACAGGTGCCGGTGTCGGAGCCGAGGCGCTTGTTGTTCGTGGAGGAGGACGGCCGCGCGTTTTTCGTGGTCGGCGGGGTGCTCGACATCGGCGTGCCTATCGCTATGTTGGTCATCTGCATTAGAGCGGGGGGGTCCGCCCCGCCGGATTACGTGGCCAAGATGTGGGCGAATGGGCCGCCGGGGGTCGCCCAGAGGCACGACCGACGCCATCAAGCTGGAAATAGAGGTGACAAGCAGCAACGAGCCTGACACCATCGCCGTGGAGGAGTTCACCTACTTCCAAGTGCCGCCAAAGCTCCTGGCCGAGGCTGGGGAGTCGAGGATGGTGTCCCTCCACATGTAGATTGACAAGCTCACCTCCTTAATGATTCCACGGTGCCTTCTATTTATCTTAGTACTAATATGATAATATACTCCAACATTAGATCAGCAATCGAAGTAGGGTTTAGTATGGTCTACTTTAGCTTAAGAGATGGAGGATTTTGATGGAGGTACATCAATTACTTCAACATCAGACCAGTAGTTGAAGTAATTTCCAATAGTCGAAGGGATATTTTGTGCCCGTTAAATATAAGATCCTTCATGTAAGAAGTAAACCTAAATAGAAGCTGCTTATATGATTGTTTGTTGAGGAAGTGTTGAAGACTTCTGTGAGTTAACGCAGCACATCAATGTAGTACTACTAGTAGTAGTACTCACCCTACTGCGCAGCAGACCAAGGCCCCAAGCTCGTGTCGTGTTGGTGCCGTGTGCAAGTGATGGTGTGGGCGAGAAGTCCTGAGAGACTCGTGAGCGTAGGTGTGTGCATGGGAAAGAGGGCGAGTGTCGATGTAATGCGTGTGAAAAAAGACTAGTCAATGGCTCGCCACGAGGCTATTCCTAGATAACGCACCAATAAATGTAAGATCTACATCCAACAGTGCTAGATATTGGACGAAAATATCAGTAAAAAATGAAGTGCCATGTCATTTAACAAAACTGCCACGCCACGAGCTTTGCTACACGCACGGGCATATGTTTTACTATGTTTATAGGGTGGCTTAGCTGGAATAACATGACTGGAAGAAATAAGTGTGAGGGGCCCCGTACCCCCTGAAAATCAGGGGGGGTGAAGATTAGATAACGAACGAGTCCATAAACTCCCCGTATTACTCCGTGCATTAGAATCTGTATTACTCCGTGCGTTTTAGAATTTTCGCCACGCCACGCCACTCCCCTACCCATGAAACTGCCACACGAGCGTTCGCAACTGCCACTGTCTGCTCCTATGTGCGATCTTCATTTTTTTAAAGCGATCTACAATAAAAGGCCGGCCTTTTGGCGCGTGGTAGGCGGAGGAGCTTGGCCTTGTTGGTTTGCTACTGCTCACGTGCGGTCGAACAAAGCGATGTACCAAGCCGATGCGCGTCGCTTCGGTGAGCAGCGGGCTAGACATACCATTTGTTCATGCTAAGCGGCGGGCCATACCGATCGTGTGTTGGTGCTACTGCTTACATGCGGTCGCACGTGTGAGTGATGCACCAAGCTGATGAGTGTCCCGTCTGTGAGCGACGGGCCGGACCGACCGTGTGTTGGGGCGACGCTAGAGCGATGGGCTATAAGTTTACCGCCTAACTTAATTTGTATGTAAAGGGTGATGCACGCAACCTCTTGGAGAAAAAATGAGTACTGCTTACCATCTACTAGTACTATACACGTTTGCTATATGGTTGACTATGTATGACATGGCAACGCGTTGTTGGCTATACTATTAACCATGCTCAAAGTACTAGTGTGACGTCCTCTAACAAGTCTTTCAACATGCATCAAATTATCAATAGGGCTAACTCTCCTTCGAGAAATGTGCTCCACCATGTACACGTGCGTGGGCGTGACGGGAGGCAGTGCGTGCGTGCATGTGTGCGTGCGCCTCTTCTCTTCACTAGTCAACGTGTGCGTGCAATGCACACGAATTTGGAACTATATTAAGTGCATGCAGATATTAAGTAGGATATTATGTGCGTGTTATTACGTGATTAGCACTATATTTGGCTGCATGCTAAACGTGTTGAGCGTTCGACATCGAGGCAGTCCAGATCGTTAGATTGACATGATTTGATGGCCGATAATTGGATCTACCCATTTGGGTCTTTTTTAGATTGGTATAGATGGTATAGATATAGATATAGATATAGATTCATGTCCTCCACACCTAGTGGGTGTGTGTGTGAGAGAGAGAGGGAGATGGTGTGTCCCACATGCCTCTATACATATGTTTCTATCAAAGAGAGTCCTAAACACATAGTATATGTATGTGGAGTAGGCAATATAGGAGAAGAGCAGGGAAGGGATCGTTTACGCATGTATCGATAGACACGGACAGAGGGAATAACTTTACGAACGTACGAGCGCTAGGAAAGAGTGGGGGGGGGGTGCATGTTGGGAGATTATGCGAGAGGCCAACCAAGCGAAGACAAGGAAGGACTACAAGAGCAAGATCGATAATTAAAGAGAGGGGATGATAACGTGCGTTGGCGTGCTTGTCTGGTCGATATGCCAAGCGGAAGGCATGGATGATGAGACGAGGAGGGCAATTAATGTGTGTGTGGCAGGCGGTCCTATGTAGCTAGAGTGGTCGTGGTTTGATCGATGTGTGCGTGGGTAAAGAGGGGGAGACTTAACTAGAGATATATATCAGACTTTTTTGTGGGGAGATAGCAAGAGACCTTGCTGCACATAGAGGGAAATCAATTGGTGCACATGCATGCATGTGTCAGAGATAAAGAACATCCAGAGTTATGAAGAGAGGGAGATGTGTGTGTGTGGGGGGGGGGGAGGATGGGGTACAACAACTAGCTTGTGACACCGTAAGAGTGCAAGATGGATAACAACAGAGGGGGTGCAGCTAGCTTGCGACACGGTACGAGTGCAAGATGGATAACAACGGAGGGGATGATAGTGCCCGCGTGCCTCAGAGTTAGGACGGGAGGCATGGATGGTAAGAAGAGGGGAGGGACTATGTGTTTACATGTTTGTCTGTCATAGGCAGGCCTAGCTAGGTAGAGGGTATATCGATTGGTGTGTGTGGGAAAGATGGAGACGTAGGGAGATCATGGGAGACTGGCCTAAGGAACAAGAATGTGTGTGCACGATGTAGAGGATGCAAAGTGGCGGGGAGTGCGTGTGCATATATGAATCACAAAATAGGAAAGTTATTGGACATCCACAAAGGGATGATGAGTGTGTGTGTGCGTGTAAAAGACTCGCAAAGATGATAATCAGTACAATAGTGGATTCAAATATTTGAACAAGAGCTCTTGATGTTTGTAAGTCATGTATGCATGAATATAATGCAGACATGTCTGGCATGATTTTGAATCAAACATGCTACATACTATACTCACATCGAACAAGCCCAAATCGATTTGAATTTGTGATACCGATGGAAGACATCGTCTCACCACCACTGCTCACCACATTGCATCGGTGCATGGCCATAACTATTCTAATTTCAGATAACGTGTGGCTTTCAAAGCTAACATCTAAATGTTTTGTGTGTGTGGGGGGGGGGGAATGCATTGTTGTGTGTGTTAAACACATTAGAAATATGAAGAAAATGTTTAGATTATTCCGAACATCTTGCTACCTAGACCAATGTACTGTGATTTGAATTTAACATAAAATGGATACTTATATTTGAATTGGAGATCGTATGGTACATGTAGTTCATATGTTCCTATAAGACGGAAGATCAAAATGTAGGACTACATCCATTATAAACCGCAAGGTCACCGAACGATATATTCGAACTCAACATAACATAGATTCAAAAACTGAGATTCGAGATCCTCGCATTCGTAATCGTATAAAATGAGACATGACTCTTTCTGGTGGTGGGAATTGATTTGTTTTTTGTTGTTGTTGAGGGAAGTGCGGATTGATTTGGTATTGTACAGGTTAATCTTGTTCTCCCAATTTTTTAAGTTTTTTCTTGTAGTATTTCATTCGCATTTGTAGCAATATAGTAAAAGGGGACATCCTCGCAAAAAAAGAAAAAAAAAGGTAAAAGGGGACATGACTGTCTTGTGTCTTGTATGAGCTATCTTTTTTTGTACACGTTAAGTTTGTTCTACCGAAGATGGAATCCGCGCCTTGTTATCCCAAAATTTTCGAAGCTAGAGTATCTTTGTCTCTTCTACTGCGAAACTCCCGCCTCATCAACCCGCACCGCGCCTTGTTATCCCGAAATCTCGATGCACGCGAAAACTCCCTCCTCATCCGAAATTGGTCGCGCAGCCCAGACACGCGAAATCCCCCTTATAACCCTCAACCGAAAATGTCGCCTTGATCTCGCGTGGTCAAAACCGGTGGGGGTACGTACGTAACTTGCCCCACATTTTGGACAAGCGCGTCCCTAAGCCACGGCTCCCTCTACCTTCCCCTTGGTTCCCCCCTTTCGCACACCGAGGCCGCCAAAACTCGCGAAACATCTGCTCCTCCGTCGGCCTCCCGACCGACGCCCAGCCAGAGCCTCTTCCCCGACGATGTCGTCCACAGTAACAGCTCACCGTCCCTTATCCACCGCACCGAATGAGGCTCCGTCGTCAATCTATTTGTCCCGTCGGTTCAGCCGCCCCGTACTGCACCTCCATGGAGCTCCCCGATGTTCGCCTCGTCTATCGCGCCACCTCCATCCCCACAGCACCATCTTCACCTACCCGACCGGAATCGTAGCACCCTCACCAATTCCTCTGACGAAGCCAAGGCCTACTCGGTGCCACCAAGGAGGTTCTGCACTCACCACTGCATTTTATCTTTTATTCGTTCTCACGAGGCTACCAGTGCTCGATACCGAGAAGCAATGGCGGGTCTCCATCGGCGGCGCCGTCACCAGCCACTTCCTCCATGGCGTCCCTGCCGCATGTTGTTTCTCCCTCAGCGGCGATGTCCACACCAGCAGTAGCTGCTGCTACTCCGGCTCTCGCTCGCACTGCTGCTGCAGCTCAATCTCTCGCTCGCGTTGCGGATCTGGTCTTGCTGTCGATCATGCTTCTGCTCTGCTCTTGCTCCCGTTCGTGCTGCTGCTCTGCTCTACTCGTCTCTTGCTCGCATTGCTGCTGATGCTACATAGCTTGCTGCATCTGTAGGAGTTGCTGATTTAGCTCTCGGTCACGCTGCTGATCCGGGCGCAACTGCTGCTGCTGCGCGAGCTGCTCTCTGCTATTGCGTTCCCTACTCAAATTGCTGCTGATTTAGATCACTGCTTCTCTGCTACTAGTGCTCGAGTGGCCTAAACTTCTATTTAAGTGCTCTGCTACTTGTGCAATCATTTTCATCAGTGAAATTCAGTTGCAACACTGAACTTCAGTTTCTTTAATTAAATTCAGAGTCAACAGTATTTACAACATCTGTTGGAGCGGCCTCGGCGTGGCTGATGCATTCTACGTCTAGCACTTTTTTGATTTATTTTACATCATCTATTGTAGATGCTATTAGAATCCCACTTCAGATTAACGCTGCTTGTCTTGTCCTGTTTCAGCCTCGCCGTCGTACACCTCACCGAAGCTGCTCCAGCGACGAAACCGTCCATCACAGCGGAGCTATACCCTCGGCACCGTCTCGAGAGGCCTCAAATCTTCTTCCCCACCTACGACAGTCACACCAGCTGCACCATCCTCCACGTCCAACCCAATGATGCCGAGGTCAACAAGGCTACGCCAAAGAGGTTGTACACTCGTCGCATCCCTTTTTTACTCTACATTCATGTTGATTCCTTAGGGATCTTTTGGTTCAAGGCAGTTGCAAATCTAAAAAGAAATGAAGGGTGGCCACAAAGTTAACAGGGATAAAACTAAATGCCCTTTTGAACCACAATTTGAATCGGTTTAGCAGTTGCAAATCTAGAAAGAAATTCCTATGCATGAAGAACATGACTAAGGGGCTGTTTGGTTCCTATGCACAGCTTGCAATACTTTGCCACACCTCACCTTAGGAAAGTTTCACCAAGTTAGGTAGGTGTTTGGTTCTAGCCATACTTAAGGCAAGAATGTTTTTATCAGCAGTGAACCCCCCCATGTCATAGAAACAAAAAGTGTGGCAAGATTCCCTCAGGCAAGCCAAAGTGTGGCTAACAATTTGAGCAACTCAAGGTAGGCAAGTGTGGCAATATATGGTAAAGGTAGTCACAATCCATACAGCCCCTAAGTGCATTAGTGGCATATAATAAGATTCTAACTTCACATTTTCATGAGGTTTGACTATAATTTGACCATGTTTCTCTCCATTCTTCTGTTCTTCCAATTCATGTGAACCAAACACCCTGGTTGACAGAAATCCTGTGTTTGCACATGCTATGTTTTGCACGTGCATTCCTATCCTATTCCTATGTTGTTTCTGTCCCTGCGTTTTTAGAATCCTCCAATTCTAAGGAGCACTACAGATTTACTTCACTTACAGATAGGTGTCAAAGACAACTATGTGTGTTTTGTCCTGCTCCCACCGTGCCATCGTCCACCCCACCTGAGGTGCACATCGATGGAAGCTTCCATCGCAGCACAGATCCCCCCTACAGACCTCCTTTCGCCGCCTTAGATCGTCTTCCCCATTGCCGGCAGCCACACCAATTGCATTACCATCATTCACTGAGCAGATGAACCTGAGGACTACATAGTTTTGGAAGAGAGGTCGCACTCTTTCATGTCTGCTTACGTTACACATCAATTATTATTACGTGCTACTTTATCGTCCTTCGTACCTCTTAGACTTCGAGTAAGGTCCAAACTAATGTTAAAATTGATTTTTTGATATGCCTGTGGGGCACATATTGAGGCAACAACAAATAGTATCTCTGTCTACTACCTGGTTCATCTCGGGTCTTCTATATGGTTGATGTTGGATGGGAAACAAACAGTAGAGGAGCAATCGTCTGTGTTATTAACTGAAGCTATCATTAGTTTTGGATCTATCCACTCATTGCTACAAACAGTCTTGATTTCTCCATGCATCCCTTAGGCCTTACACAATCTAACTATGTTTCTTTATTATGCATGTCAGTTATTGTACCCAATCATTCTGAACATGTGGAGAAAAAGATAAGACCATTACGTGGGAATATAATGTCATGCAGACGTGGCTCCATGGTGGGTGCAGTGGCTCCCCTCCCCCCATTCCAGATTTTATTCCAGAGGAAGATAACTATTTAAAGGGGGATTCAGAGGGAGCCAACCACTCCTATTTACCCCCTGAGTTGTTTACTCTAACCTGGCATGCTGATGTTGGTCATATCATGCATATTGTGCCTCACATTGCTTACTTTATACTCCCTCTGTCCCAAAATAGGTGAATCGGCTTTGTACTAAAGCTAGTACAAAGTCGAGTCACTTATTTTGGGACAGAGGGAGTACATCTTATATGTCATCAACTTAGTTTAGATTTGCTTTGTGTGAATGCCACCTATTTGGTTTCTATATCATAGATGTGAATTATGCAATGCCGTCTTGTTTAGCCACGCATCATATATGTGAATCATGCAATGCCATCCTATTTAGCCAGTCATTGTATATGTGAATTGTATCATGCCATACTATTTGTCAACAATGTTTGTACATTCATCTACTCTTCCTATGCATCAGCCATATGAGTCGGTGATGGGAAAATCTGGAGTGAAAACAAGGTCCTTTGAGCAGTCAGTGCTACCTCTCGATGCAAAATTCTTGCTGGTTACAGATAGCTCCTCAGAGGAGGATTCAGAGATAGATGACCAGTCGTATTCCCCCCAAGGTGTATGCTCTAACTTGGTAGGGTTATATTGCTCATATCATGCATACGGTGTCCTGCATTGCTATGCCATCTGCTTAGATTAGACAAGCTCTGTGTGAATGCCTCATGTTTAGTTTCTATATCAGATATGTGAATTATCTAATGCCATCTTTTTAGCCAGTTATCTTATATGTGAATTATGAAACACCATCCTGTGTGGCCACGCATCATATATGTGAATTGTCTCATGCCATCATTTTTTTCATTACGTATTCCGTTTGTACAAAATCTTTGTATATCGAACTACTCCTCATGTGCATCAGCCACTTGAGTCAGTTATGGAAAAATCTGGAGTGAAAACAAGGTCTTCAGAGCATGCAATGGTACCTGTTGAAGCTTATATCTCGATGGTTACAGGTAGATCCTCAGAGGATGATTCAGAGAAAGATGACCAGTCGTATGTCCCACCTGAGGTGTATGCTCTTAACTTGCAATGTATATATTTTCATATCATGCATATGGTGTCCTGCATTGCTTAGTTTAGACATCATATACATAATGTTCAAATGCCATCTACTTAGTTTATAGATCATATATGTGAGTGCCAACTGCTTAGTATATCAATCAATTATGTGAATTAAATCGTACCATCTTGTATACTCAGACAACATGAATGTGAATTATTTCATCCCAACCTATTTTAGAAAGACATCATATAGTTATGTCATGTCATCATGTTTAGATACACATCATTTGTTGAATAGTGCCATTCTATCATGTTTAGTTATCCATGATATATCTGAAACTGTGTCATGATATCCTGTTAAGTTAGCCATCATATATGTGAAACTCTGTCATGCTGTCCTGTTTTGGTTAGAAAACATATATGTGAATAACCGCATATGTGTATCCATTCATTTTCTTCTTGTTTATTGGCCATTTCTATTGGAGGGGGTGATGGCAGTATCTATGGGAGTAAAAAACACATTCTTCACAAAAGACAGTTGTCGGTGTCAAAACCGGCAGATCTCTGGTAGGGGGTCCCGAACTATGCGTCTGTGTATTGATGGTAACATGAGACTAGGGACAAGATGTTTACCCAGGTTTGGGCCCTCTCGATCTAGGTAATACCCTACTTCCTGCTTGATTGATCTTGATGAATATGGGTTTACAAGAGTTGATCTACCTCGAGATCATAATGGCTAAAACCCTAGGAGTCAAGCCTATGTAATTGTGATAGTTGTCTCTACGGACTAAACCCTCTGGTTTATATATGCACCGGAGGGACCAAGGGTTGTACATGACCATCTTGCAGAGGAAGGAAAGTATTACACCCAGACACTAAACTTGCTATTTTACACACACGGGAGTCCTATCCTGATACGGGAGATAGTCTTCAGCAATAATCTTCACGTCCCACCAGTCCGGCTCATAACAAGCAATCCGGCCACCTGAGGACCACTTAATCCAGGACTACCTCAGTAGCCCCTAAACCAATCTTCGATGACGATGAGTTCGGCTTGCGTACTATCTTTGGCATTGCAAGGTGGGTTCCTCCTCCCGAACATATTGAAGCAACATTCCCTACACAAAGGTGCTATGTCAGGCTATGCATGGTTAGTACAACCCTTAGCCTTGAAGACAAGGTATCGAAAAACGGACATTGTGTCTTTACTAACAACTTTTCAGCGAAACATCACGTTTGACCTCTTAATATATCAAATCGTTTTATTGGCTCCAGTTTCGTGTTTCGAGGTATAGCCCCATTGGCACTTCTTGTCGAAAAAGAGACCGTGTCCGCTTATTACGGGATCCTTATCAATATGACGTGAGCATCCCAACCGCGCCTTACACACGACTACGTTGGGAACCGGCGAGGTTTATGGCTGTAGTTGGGGGTACATTTAGCATTCACCGCTTATAAAAGGACACAAATCCTTCCCATTAACCCCACGCTCTCCTCAAGCCCTAGCTTTCCAATCTCCTTAGCCCCAGCGCCCACAGCTCTTGCGGCCACAACTCTCGACTCCTCCACCACCGCCTCCTTCCCAGCAATGGCCGGATCTGGTTCTAAGGGCAAGTGGGAGGCCTCGACGGTCACGGAGAAGACCGTGAAGAATCTCCGGAGTGCTGGCTACCTCGCTGACGATATAGCACACCGGGTCCCCGAAAATGACCAGGTGTTCCCCGTCCCTAAGCCGGGTGAGAGGGTGGTCATTCTCTCTCACTTTATCTGGGGCTGGGATGTACTCTCCACCCCTTTTTCCGGGGCCTCTTATTTTTCTATGGGATGGATTTCCATGATCTAGCCCCGAACTCAATCCTCCACATATCAGCTTTCATAGTGGTATGCGAGGCCTTCCTCCGCGTCCCCCCACACTTGGCCAAAGGTGGTTGACGGGAAACACACAGATTGTGGAGGAGCCATGGTGAGCAAGATCCCAATGCCACTTGGCCAAAGGGGGCCTTTATGGAGACGAACAAGGTCTGGCAGCAGGAGTGGTTTTACATCACTGAGCCCTGCGATACCAAGTGGGCGGCAGTTCCCACATTCAGATCTGGACCCCGGAGAGGCTTACCTCATGGACTGACAAGTGTCCGGATTAGGGGGTCTCAGCCGAAGGTGCTAGGCCTCCAAAATCGCATATGTGCCATGATAACGAAGGGAACCCTCCTCACTAATGTGATTCAGGTAATGCTCTTCCACTACGTCCTTCCCTGCCAATGCCTGGACTCCCATTTATGGGAGTTCAATCCGGAAGAGCCTCGGCCCTTGAAGCACCTCTTTGGCACCACGCACGTAGACATCTAGAAGCAGCTCTTCAAGGCCCAAAAGGGGTGGCCGCCAGATACCGAGGACAAGGGCTTCAGCAGTGTGCTCACTACTTCAGAGGTAATCAGAATTTCTGCCAAATACACACTCCGTCTATATTTCAATTATAACAGGAGTTAGGGTTTTTGCATTCTATCCAGGCCTGGACGAAAAAGGCGGAGCAGATCAATTGTCCGGCTCCCTTGCCTGAAGACCCAGAGATGCCTCAGCTGGCGGCAATGTTGGTTCCGGCGCCGTACAAAGCACCGGAGAAGAAGGCGAAGAAGAAGGGCAAGGAGGTCAAGAGCAACCTCCGCCCTAAGGGTCTCGCGGACACATGGTCCGGGGAAACCGACTCCCACCTCTCCCCCAAAGAAGAAGAGAAGGAGGAGGAAGAAGAAGATGACTCCCCCGTCAAGGCAAGGGGGAGGAAGAGAGCGGCCCCAGCTGATGTGGGCAAGGCGTCGCCCACGAAGAAACTAAACCTTTTGGACAGTTCGGACTCAACGTGCGAACACAGCTTCCGAGTTCAGCCCAGGAGTAAGCCCCTGGACAAATCGTATGTACTCAGATGATAGCTGCTTATGTTCGGTTGAATTACTTTTCAGTATCTAAACAATGTCATTTTGTCTTTATATAGTCCTCCGCATGTACTCCCCGAGGCTTCACTGTCATCGGGGAATTCTCTAGCGCCGGAGATGGTGGAGAGCGATACGCCTCCGCGGGGCTCGTCGCCCGTCTTAGGGGACGCCGAGGTGTCCTCTCTACAAGCTCCCCCTGTTCGAGCAGGTGAGAGTGGGAGGGACAAGAGGGCGCCCGAGGTTAATCCCTCAGCCGCTGTCATCCAAGAGGGAGCAATCCCCATGGTGACCGACGACGGGAGAACCTAGCAATCCGGGCCCCCGCCGAACACCGTTCCGGAGCCCAGTGCGGCTCCCGAATTGTGAAATCAGCCCCTCGTAATGGGGGAATGAGCGACAGCTCCAATGGCACCTACCGTCAATCCGGAGGCGCCGAACACTCTAGAGGAATGACTGAGAGGTATGCGACGTAATGTTCTAAAAAGAACATTTTATTTCATATATATATATATATATATATATATATATATATATATATATATATATATATATATAGACAGTAGCCCCTGATGCTTTGTTGGATTCTAGACAGAATCAGACAAAGTATCCATGTTATAGTATTTAACAGAGCTGAACTATGTACTATGTTTTTGAACAGGCTTCGCTAGTAGCGGCATCTGTCCAAGCCGCAGAGGTTTCCGAGTTTAATCGGAAACTGAAACTAGCTGACAAGAAGCTCGACCTTGTAAACAAGCGTTTTGATGAAACGCAAGGTATGCAGATTTTCAAAGAATTGAAATTTTAAGACACTATATGTGTGAGCATGAGCTTATTTGTGTTGTATGATTTGTGGAATAGTTGACGCAGCTACAGTCGAGGCCCTTAAGGCCGAGCTTTCTAAGGCCAAGGAGGAGGCCAAGGCGAGTAGGGCAGCCATTGACAAAGCGACTGCCAACCTGAAGACCTAACAAGCCGTGCATCAACAACACGAGTCTCGGGTGGCTGAAGTCGAGGACGAGCTATGACATGCCATTCGCAAGTGCGAGGCATTGGAGCAAAAGACTTCAGAACAAGCATCCGAACTCAACACAGCAATCAATGCTGCCAAGGAAGCGCGGAGTGACTCGCGCAGTGCTCACGAGGAGATAAAATAAGCGTGGCAAATAGCAGCTGGTAAGACTATTCTCTTGCAGAGTATCATTGGATGTCGGAGGTATCTTACGCTAACGTGATTATGGAGTTCTCTAGGCGTGTTTGCGGATCTCCCGAGGAGCATCGCCGACGCCGCCCAATACTTCCGAGCCCAGGAGGGGAATAGCACGGAGAAGCTATTATGGTCACAGTTTCTTTCGCCAAATCATCCAGATCCCTCAATGACCAGATGAAGCAGCTGGTCGAGCTGCATAATATGGGGGGTACGACCATGAAGGACTTGATAGTCCGGCTATGGCCCACTGATCCAATCCCATGTAGCAACTTCGGATTGGTGAAGAAACTCGTCGACGCGAGTCTGTGGGTCGACGCTATTAAGCGATCGGCCTACATAGAGGGTGCACGAATGGCCTTCGCCCGCGTCAAGGTGCACTGGGCAAAGATGAAGGCCACATAGATAACAACTACTGGCCCGCCAGAGGGCAAGGATCACCGGAAGCCAGAAAGGTACTTTGGTGACGTCCTAGAAGGAGCCAGCCTTGTAGAGGGCCAGTGCTCAAAGGATATAATCTTTGAATGATTGTATTCGGATTGTAAGGTCTATGCCTGTGTGCCGATATATATAATTTTTGCGCTTCTATATTATAGGCGACTTGTTCCTCCTGTGCGGCTGTTTATTTAAATTTGAAAGTTTCTAGTCATCGGCTTCAACCCCCATGTAAATATTACAGGGGTGTTCAGTAATACGCATGAACACTCTTTATTCAACGTCTTGGTCCATAGAGGAGGTGTCCGCGGAGCGAACCAGGCAATCAGACTATGCGGCTTTATTGCTTTCACTTAGCCATAGGAGCTTGACTTGTGGGGCTAAGTACTACCCCTGGTGCGTGTAGGGGTTTCCAAACTATGGTACCCATTTTACGCGGCTGGGCAAAGACCAGCCCCTCGTATAACACAGAGTCGATCTCTATCGATCGTAGTATAACAGTAGGTCACCGAATTGCTTGACCAGCTCTCGCGTCATCATGACAGTCATTTTTCGACTTTCTCTACTGAGGTACTTGACCGGATAAGCCAGAAGTACAATCGCAGTAGTTCTCCCTTTATACCTTAGCCGAACAACGCGGAACGTAAGGTGGTAAGCACAGGAGCCGGGCCGCCCAACTATAGACCCAAGACATGATTCGGAGCCGATGCATATAATGCAATATACGGGACGCCGAATAGTTCCCTATAGGTATTCAGACTTTTGGAGGTGTGCCGGGACGAATATAGCACCTGGTATTAATACCAGGTATTAAGGCACATGTGGCAATCTGACGTGGGGGGAGAAAAGAGGTGGTAATAAAATAAACTCCAAGCGAATTGGAACCAAAATGCTTCTTTTATATCCCGTTTAATACGGCAAGCTGTGTGGTTACAGATAATGCCGATAACATCTTTGCGCATTTTACATGCCAAAAAGTAGAAATAAAAGACAGAAAAAGGTTTACACAGAGCCTGAATCTAAAAAGAAATCTCAACGCGGTGCCCTGCTACACGTCTGCGCCATTTTCTCCTTTGTAATATGTCCTTGAAGAGGGGAATTATGATGGCCGCCTGTAAAAAAAGGAAAAAGAATTCTGGAAAAGAATGTCTTTCACAGATGTAAGTAATATTGGTTCTTCTAATGAACCTTAAAAAGAAAATGTATTTTAGAGTCCGAATAGGGTCAAGCCGAACTATGGACTATTTGTATGCAGTGTGCCCCCAGTGCCGCCCAAGGTATTTTAAGGGCATAATTGTGTACGCAAGGTACGTATGCTACCGCCTTATGGGGCAGTCGGCAGGGGTGTAACTGCTAATCGAGCTCAGGTTCCTCTGAGCCGCCGCATTGTAGTGCGGATCAGACACGGTGAGTCGTGTCTGTGGTCTTGACGACTGATGAACTGTTTGACTTGAATAAGATGCTTTGGACCTCGGCTGCTAGGGCCGCAGTGTCTTCCTCCATACGGAGGGAGCGCTCCATGTTTCCTTTGACCGTGATGACGCCGCGTGCTCCGGGCATTTTGAGCTTTAAGTAGGCATAATGCGGGATCGCATTAAAGCGTGTGAAGGCCGTTCTTCCGAGTAGTGCATGATAGACACTTTGGAAAGGAGGGATGTCAAAGAGTAACTCTTCTCTTCTGAAGTTATCAGGAGAGCCGAATACGACTTCTAATGTAAATGAGCCCATGCAGCGGGCTTCTATGCCTGGTATCACTCCTTTAATGGTAGTGCTGCTGGGCTTAATTCTTGATGGGTCTATCCCCAACTTGCGGACAGTGTCTTGGTATATCAGATTGAGACTGCTGCCGCCGTCCATAAGGAATCGAGTAAGATGATATCCGTCAATTATAGGATCGAGCACTAGGGCAGCCGAACCTCCATGACGGATACTGGTTGGGTGATCTGTCAGGACCCCGATCCTAAGTCACACCGATCTAGCTGTAACACGTCATATCACATTGCGGCCTCACGCACGGTAACCCCACGGGTGCCACCTTACCTGGCCCGGGACCGTTTGCGCATTTTGGCACACGTATATGACAGTGTCGCTAGCATCCATATGACAGAGAACCCGGGCCGACATGGCTAGTTATAAACCAAAAGTGGCACTAAATTACAGAGACAGGCATCCATGACCCAGCAACGAACGTGTCGGTCATCAACGTATGAACCCAAGTCGTAGCAAGCTACATGGACTTAAAGGAACAACGCGTGACATTTCCCCTAAGGGACAGACACAGGAACGAAGAAGGACACATGCCGGCCAGCCTACGTGTTCCGAGCAGTAGCAAGCTACCAAGGCTCATTGGAGACACTAGGAGGCATTTCCCTGTAAGATAGGCTACCAAAGGAAAACAACTAGGTGTCGGATCCCACACATACCAAGCATTTCAATCATACACACAATATGTGCAAATACAACATTGCATCACAACAGAACTCTATGACTCAAAGTACTTTATTTAAGAGGCTCCAAGAGCCATACATAACATATCCATACAGGTAGGGGTCACATGACCCAACACTCAAGTCATACAGTCATACAAACACAAGCAGAAGCTACATGTCTGAGTACAGACAACTTAGAAAATAAAACAGGCTTGGTGTAGCCTGACTATCTACAAGGCCCTTCACAAGCTCCAGATCTCCGTCTGGGTGTCAAGCTACTCGTCGACGTCAACGTCTATGTAGAACCCATCAGCAGGGGCAGGGTTCTCCTCTGCAACAGTTATTAAGCAAACATGAGTACAAAGGTACTCAGCAAGTCTTACCACAGAACCTATCATACATGCAACATTATCAAAGGGGGTAGTGGAGTTCATAGCAGAAAGCCAGCTTTGACTCTTGGCTAACCTATACTACAACTCTCAACGGATTGCAAGATGTTGTTACGAACACGAGTGCTCTACTCACCACAACAATACACTACCGAGGATCCTCTTCCGTCATCCTACGGAAGGGCCATCCACGGCACTCACACTTATCTTGAGGCTTTTAGTAGTATCCATCAGCTTGTCTATGAACTGTAAGAGTAACCAAGTAGTCCGTACCGCGAACAATGGCTATTCGAATAGATTGATAACCCTGCAGGGGTGTACTTCTTCACACACGCTTCCACCACTTATCGCCGTTTACTCGACGTATACTCGGCAACCTTAAAGCGGAAGCCCAGCGAGGGTGTCGGCCACGACCTGACTAACTACTCAAGTCTCTTGTCCAGGTTTATCGCCTATTTGGGTTCCATCCGTGGGGAGATCCGGCCGAGGTGTCGCTCACGGCCCCAAACGATGTGTACAGGGTTCCCGAGTCACGAAACGGGCAACCGGTACACCGTGCCATGTACCTGTCGCATCACAACCCACACCGAGGGTCAGCGCTGTGCACGACCTCCAGTAAACTATAAACACCAGAAACTAGTTGCAACTCCTGGACAGAGATCGAGGGTAATTAATAAGCCGAGAGGGTCCATTGGTTTCGGGTCCAATGCATGGTAGTAACTGGAACTTGAACCACACATACAGATCTCGGGTCCTATGTACGGTCCCAATGAAACAACCCACCACGTACTCCTACATGGCCTTTCATCGATACCTTAACCAAACGTGTTCCACACTTCTTTCTCTTTATCGATATGATTGTTTCACTCTGATCCATCACCCAGATGAACCAGACCAGACACAACTCTAAGCATAGCAGGCAACATAAGCAAATAGCATGGTGGATCACACATCACATGGCTCAAACAAATCCTACACATGCTAGTGGGTTTCAACTATTTACTGTGGCAATGACAGGTCATGTAAGGGAATAGGGTTCAACTACCGCAGCAAGTAGCAGTTCACACGCTGTTGCCTTAATGCAGTAAAAGAGAGCAGGAGCGAGAAGATGGGTTTGTATCGGAATGATCAATGATTGCTTGCCTGACAAAGTGGTTGTCGGGTACTGCTCTTCAGTTGGATACGCAGCAGTATCCTCGGGAGCAGGACCTAACACGGAGAATACCGGCGATACAATCAATAAGCAAACAAATGCAACAATATGATGCATGCTCATGACATGGCAAGATGCATATGTTTTGGGCTAATGCAACAATAACCAGAAGGTTTTGAGCCTATTTGAATCAAAGATTCAAATTGGCACTTTAGCTATTATTTAATTAAGTGCATTATCATGTTTTAGTGTATACAGCAAGGTTAACTTTCTCAAACATGCATGAAACAAGTTCCATTGGAAAGATTGGATTTTTCTGATCAATTTTCATATATAAAACTTTTCCATCTGAGCTACTGTTGAATTTATTTGATTTTTTGAAGTTTAGGCATTTTCTGGAATTTCCTGAATTATTTTTAAATCTAAAAATCACAGAAAATCCTTTACTGCGTTAGCATGACATCATGCTGACGTCAGTCAGTCAACAGGGCGGCCCAGGTCAAAGCTGACCAGTGGGACCCACTGGTTAGTGTCACAATTAACTAATTAACTAATTAGAATTAAATTAACACCTAAACTAGGTTTGACTAGCAAGCAGGGCCCACATGTCAGTGACCCAGGGGGGTCAAACCCGTGGTCAAACAGGCCCAACTCGCCGGCTTTTAGCCGCTGGCGAGGCCAAACACGGCGGTGAGGTGCGGGTTTCGTGCTCCGGCTGCCAAATCGACGGCGGAGCACACCTACGGGTAGCTGGAGGCAACCCGCATCGAATGGAAGTGGTGGCTGGCCTCAGGGTCGCCGGAGATGACGCCGGCGACGAGTCCAGCGGCTGCCGGAGTTCAGCGAAGTCGGAAACGACGGTGCGATGCTCGTAGAGGAGCGTGGAGTGGTCCTACAGCACCTACGCATGACGGTGAAGCTGATAGACACGGTGGCCGGACCATTGGATGGCCGGAGCCTCGTCGGCGACGAGCTCCGCGGCTGTGCGTGCAGGTGAGCTTTGTGCGGTACGTTCCAGGTTAGTAGAGAGCCAACAGAGAGGGGGAGGATGAAGCTGGGTTCACAGAGGTTGCAGCAGACGCCGGAGCGACCTTGGGGGTGGTCGGAGCTGAGCGGGACGGCGAGGGGGATCTCCGCGGCCGGAGTTGGGGAAGAAGGGGTCGGGGGTGTCTCCAGGGCAGGCGAGCGCTCGGGGCTCGGCCTGTTCGAAGTAGTCGAGGACGGCGGAGACGACGGACACGGCGACGGGGCTCAGGGACGACGGTGGGCGCGGCTGCTACGACGGTGCGAGCACGGCGGCGTCGGCCATGGTGTGGGGAGGGCGAATGAGAGGAGCTGGGGAGAGTGGGGAGTGTCTGCGAGGTCGGGGGCGAGGTGGATGACCGATCCAAGCCTCCAGGGCGGCGAGGGGAGGAAGCAGGGCGGCGGGCAGCTGCGTGGGGTGCGCTGCGGCCGCCGTCGAGCACCTGCCTGCCGGCCTGGCCGAGCCAAGCAGCTCGCTGGAGCGGCAGCTGGGCTGGGCCGGCAGGTGGGCCGGGTGGGCATCTGGTAACCTTTCTCTCTCTCCCTTTTCCTATTTCTTTTCTGTTTCATTTCTTTTGCAACTTTGTTTAATTAATAAAAATGCCAGAACATTTTTATAACTCATAAAACTTGTCATGCCCACTGTATATAATATGAACAGCATGGAACATTATAGTTTATGATTATTTGAGCATTTAAAATATTTTATAGCATTTAAATGCCCAAATGCAAATACCATATGATTTAATCCAGAGACCTTGGATGTCCTAGAAAATTGTGCACCATTTTTGGCAGAGGTTTAAGACCAAGGCAGAAATGATGAACATTTTTGAAGGGCATTTTGGGTACATTGGAAAAGATTTTATCAAACCCTAGTTGTTAGAAGAGGGGTGCTGGGGTTTCTGTCATTCCCATTTCAATTTTCTTTGATAAATAAACATGATGCACACTCTAGCTAGTCCTATTGCAAGAGCTAAACTAGGGATGTGACAACTCACCCCCACTTAAAAGAATCGCGTCCCGAGATTCGGGTTCCTCCGGAAAGAGGGTGGGGTACTCAAGTCGAAGACGATCCTCCCTTTCCCAAGTAGCTTCACTCTCGGAATGATGTGACCATTGAACCTTGAGAAACTTGATATTGTGGCGTCGAGTGGTGCGTTCGGTTTGATCAAGAATACGAACGGGGTATTCTCTATATGTGAGATTGTCCTGGAGATCAAGCGTTTCGTGGTCCACTCCGCGGATAGAATCCGAGAAGCAACACCTGAGTTGAGAAACGTGGAAAACATCATGAACTCTGGATAGGTGCGGAGGTAGTTCCAATTGGTAGGCAACTTCTCCTCGTTTGGCAAGAATGCGAAAAGGACCGATGTAACGAGGGGCCAATTTGCCTTTGATACCGAAGCGATGGGTTCCCTTAAGAGGGGTAACCCGAAGGTAAGCCTTATCGCCGACTTCAAAAGTCACAGCCTTATGATGACTACCATATTGGCTCTTCTGGCGAGACTGGGCTATTTTCAATTTCGCACAAACGATGCGAACTTGCTCTTCTGCTTCCTGGATCATATCCGGGTCAAAGAATTGCCTTTCCCCGGTTTCTGACCAGTTAAGAGGTGTTCGACACCTTCGTCCATATAGAACTTCGAAGGGAGCTTTGCCCAAGCTGGCTTGATAACTATTGTTATAAGCGAATTCGGCAAATGGAAGACACTTCTCCCAATCCATACCGAAAGAGATGACAGAGGCTCGAAGCATGTCTTCCAGAATTTGATTGACTCGTTCCACTTGACCACTTGACTGGGGATGGAAGGCAGTACTGAAAGAGATGAGTTCCCATAGCATTCTGGAAACTTTCCCAAAATCGTGAGGTGAAAAGACTTCCACGGTCTGAGTTAATCTCCAACGGCACACCATGAAGTGATACTATCCGAGAGGCATACAAGTCTGCTAGCTGGCTAGCGGTAATACTCTCTCGAACAGGCAGGAAATGAGCTACTTTAGAGAGGCGGTCGATAACGACGAAGATAGCATTATTCCCTTTCTTGGTCCTGGGAAACCCGGTAATGAAGTCCATACCGACTTTGTCCCATTTCCATTCAGGAATAGCTAAAGGTTGAAGGGTGCCAGCCGGCTGTTGATGCTCTGCTTTGACTCGACGACAAACGTCGCAGTTAGCAATGAATTGTGCGATTTCTCTCTTCATCCTAGTCCACCAGAATCTCTGACGTAGGTCTTGATACATTTTGGTACTACCGGGATGAATTGTGAGAGGAGATTCATGAGCCTCCTTAAGGATCAAACGTCTCAGGTTTCATACTTTAGGAACCACTAAACGGTTGCTAAAGAATACAACTCCTTGATCATCAATTGAGAAACATCCCGCGACTCCTTTCTTGATGTTCCTCTTAATACAGGAAATTCCCGGGTCAACCTTCTGTGCTTTGATGACCTGATCCGTAAGGGTAGGTTCCGTCACCAAGGTGGAAAGGAATCCTCGAGGAACAATGTGAAGGTTAAGCTTGCGAAATTCCTCGTGGAGAAGTGGTTGTCCTTGTTGTAACATCAAGTTGTTACAATAAGACTTACGACTTAGTGCATCAACCATGACATTGGCCTTTCCAGGGGTGTACGTGATTCCTAAGTCGTAATATGTGAGCAACTCAACCCAACGTCTTTGCCTGAGATTTAGATCCGGTTGGGTGAAGATGTACTTCAAGCATTGATGATCAGTGAAGATTTCACATCGATTACCAAGGAGGTAATGTCGCCATGTTTTGTGTGCATGGACTACAGCTGCAAGCTCTAGATCATGTGTAGGATAGTTATCCTCATGTGGACGCAACTGTCGAGTTGCGTATGCAATCACTTGACGATCTTGCATGAGTATGCAACCTAGTCCTTGTCGCGAGGCGTCGCAGTAGATAGTAAAATCCTTGGAAAAGTCTGGTGGTACCACTACATGTGCAGATGTCAGGCGTCTTTTCAGTTCCTGAAAACTGGACTCGCACTGTGGGGTCCACTCAAACTTTTTATCTTTCTTGAGGAGTTCAGTTAGAGGTTTAGCAACCTTGGAGAAATTCTCGACGAAGCGTCGGCAATAGCTCGCTAAGCCAAGAAAACTCCTAACTTGCTTGACCGATTCAGGGGGAGTCCAATCAAGGACGGCTTGAACTCGCTCGGGATTGATAGCAATACCCTTGCCAGAGATCACATGACCTAGATAGGTTACTTCCGGCAACCAAAATTCACATTTAGAGAATTTGGCATAAAGGCGGTGCTCTCGAAGTTTTGTCAATACCAGCCTTAAATGCTCGGCATGATCTTCCTTGTTCTTGGAATAGATGAGTATATCTTCGAGGTATACCACGACGAATTTATCAAAGTACTCCATGAATATAGAATTCATTAGCCGGGGGAAAGTGGCTGGGGCATTGGTTAATCCAAAGGACATGACGGTGTACTCATATTGGCCGTAACGAGTAACAAAAGCCGTTTTAGGAATGTCCCCGTTCTTGATTTTGATTTGATGGTAACCCAACCTCAAATCCATCTTAGAGAAGACTGAGGATCCAGCGAGCTGATCATACAGGTCGTTGATCCTGGGAAGCGGATACTTATTCTTTATGGTGACCAGATTGACAGGTCGGTAATCTACAACCATCCGCTCCGTTCCATCCTTCTTCTTGACGAAGAGGACGGGGCAAGCCCAAGGGGAAGAACTAGGACGGATGAAACCTTTTTGCAAGGACTCATCGAGTTGTTTCTTTAGCTCAGCTAATTCTAGTGGTGCCATCTTATAAGGTCTCCTAGAGATTGGGACAGTTCCTGGAATAAGATCTATCACGAACTCGACATCTCTGTCAGGTGGAATTCCTGGCAGTTCTTCTGGAAAAACATCCGGAAAGTCACGGACTACCGGGATATCTTCGAGTTCTGGTAGAGGGCTGGCATTAAGAGAGTAAAGCTGACGCTCACCCATCCGGGTGAAGACATTGACTATCTTGTCGGATGGGTGTGTAAGTTGAACGGTCCTAGTATAGCAATCAATCTTGGCGTAATGAGTTGTCATCCAATCCATACCCAAAATGATGTTTATGTCCGAGGACTTGAGAGCGATTAGAGATGCAAGGAAAACAAGTCTATCGACAAAGATTTCATTTCCATGGCTTACCCTAGAGGTTTACCACTTTGAACCAGGAGTTTGTATAACCATGGAAGTAGGCATGTCACAAAAAGTCATGTTGTGCATTCGAGCATAGCTCTCAGATATGAACGAATGGGATGCTCCAGTATCGAAGAGAACAGATGCCGGATGGCAGTTAACGAGAAGCGTACCAAGGACAACGTTAGGATCCTCATAAGCTTCCTCAGCAGAGACATAGTTGACATGACCACGTGCGGTGGGGATTGGCTTGACATAATTCACCTTGCCGGTTGGCTTACCACGGCCAACGGGTTTTCCTGGTTGGTTCTGAGGACACTCACGCATGTAGTGTCCCGGTTATCCACACTTGAAGCAGGTCACAGTGCTAGTGCGTGGAGCAAAGTTGGAAGGTGGTCCTCCATAGTTCTTAGCAGGTGCAAACTGTTGAGTTGGGCGAGGCGCCTCATAGGATGGCCTCGGTGTTTACTTGGGTGGCAGAGCAGTGTTAGAAACCCACACACGGCGCTTGTGAGAGCCAGAGCCGGATGGGAACCAAAGTCTCGAGTATGCTTGCATGTGGCCTCGAAGTCGGTCTGGCCCGTTTCAGCACTGATAGCCTTGTTTACCAACTTCTGGAAGGAAGTGCACTCGTGCAGACGTAGATCTCGGCGGACTTCAGGGCTGAGTCCCTTGCGGAACCTTGCCTGCTTCTTGGCATCGGTGGATACTTCCTCAGGTGCATAGCGTGCCAAGTTGCCAAACTCGCGACTATAGCCATCCACAGTTAACCGGCCCTGGGTGAAATTGCAGAATTCCTCCCGCTTGCGATCCATGAGACCTTCCGGAATGTGATGTTCACGGAATGCCTCACTGAACTCAACCCAAGTAATGATTTGGCCAGCGGACGCATAGCTTCAAAGTTTTCCCACCAAAGACTGGCAGGGCCCTCAAGATGGTAGGCGGCGTAGGTAACCTTGTCAGCTTCAGCCACACGGGCGGAGTGTAGCTTGTGGGTGATACTACGTAGCCAGTCATCCGCATCCAGAGGTTCAGTGGAGTGATGGAACTTCGGTGGAAACATCTTGATAAAGTCATTGATTGACACCACGCCATTCCTCTGGCGGAACCCAGTGTTATGCTCTATGCGTTCCAGCAGACGGTTGGTCTCTCTCTTGTTCCGTTCAGCCTCGAGCATAACTTCCGCCAAGGAGGGTGGCTGGGGCAGATTTCCATCTCTAGCCCCACTAGCCTCACCCTGCTCCTGAGCAGCAGGAGTGTTGCGAGTGTTGACCATCCTAGGAAAAACAAAACAACGGTTTAGACAAGGATGGCAAACATTTGACATAGAAGTGCAGAATGTAATGGATGACACGGAATGCAGAGATGTTCATCCGTACGACATGGTAGTATAGAAACTGCTATATATACACCAGTGGTCATACACACCATACATAGTTTAGTACAAGCCAAGGCTAAAGTACAACTGCGGTGAAAGACGATACATCCCATCAGAGGCATTCCAAGCTCCTATACATTATTTAACTACACCTCCGGAACTCAGTACACACTAAGTCATATTCCACAAGACGCGCAGGACTGTGGGAATACAACTACTACAATACTACTACTACCACGGTTTAGCTCAGACATTCCCGTAGTAATCTTCGTAAAGATTACCACCGTAGCCTGGAAGTGGAACAGACGGATCCTGGAACTCGCGAGCACTCGAAGGCTGTGGACCATAAGGACATGGATGTGGCCTCGGTCCCGATGCTGGTGGTAACCGACGCCCACGTGGAGGTGTAATACCCCCAACGTCACGCCAATCCATGCGATCAGGCCGACGAGTCCGCACGGATTACAAATCCCGCATGTCCAGATATCCGGCGTGCACAACAGGTGCAAGCCGTGTCAAAGTAGTCCAATGGGCGGCTCGAGTGTTATACAGCTCCATTCGGAGGGCACGGACCTCACGGTCCCTATCCTCCAGCATCTGAATAGTAGTCTGAAGCAGTGGCTCTTCATGAGCAGCATCAGTATACAGACCAGTGTAATAGCCTTCCTCTCCGGGAAGTGAGGCTGGCATGTAACAGAACTCAGTGTTCAGCAACAGGGCATGCCTAGCCCGGAGAATGGTCATCATCGAATAGGCGGCATCCTGTACAGCCATCTCGATGGTAACCCCGAGTCCATTAGACCAATGGATGGGGTCGTTAGCTCCGGGATATGAGGGGTATATCCGGACTGTGCAGAAATACTGACTCTGATTGAAATCCCGGTACTGTTCCTCCACGGTGTACTCAGGATACCAGCGATAACAGGTCTCAGTCAGCACACGGACTAGCATGGCCGTGTGACCGGGCACATTAATGCACCGAGTCAAACGAATCACTTGGTGACGGGTGCGGCCAGGCATCTGAAACACGAAGTAATGCAAAGGCATTATTGTTTCTGGAAGAAATCGGGCAGCATAACAACTGTAAATGCTCAATCAAAGATTTGAGACATCATACAAATGATAGCATAACCACTCAACAGTTCCATATCAAGGTTCCGGGTCCAACAATCATCATACTAAAAGGATAGAAACTGAACTGAGGCTTGAAACCAACAATCCTAAGAGTCTACGGATTAGCAACACGTGAACCTAGTAAGGATGAGAGGCCTAGTCCTAAATCCCCGTAGAAAGAATAGACTGACTCATATCAGAAGGGCATAAGGTAAAGGAGTAAAAAGAGCCTTACGTTCCCTTCCACAATCAATTCCCCTACATATAACTAAGAATTTTTCTAGACTCAACATCGACCAGTTTGGCTTGAGAAACCTACAGGCAGTCCAGCTCTGATGCCAACGCTGTCAGGACCCCGATCCTAAGTCACACCGATCTAGCTGTAACACGTCATATCACCTTGCGGCCTCACGCACGGTAACCCCACGGGTGCCACCTTACCTGGCCCGGGACCGTTTGCGCATTTTGGCACACGTATATGACAGTGTCGCTAGCATCCATATGACAGAGAACCCGGGCCGACATGGCTAGTTATAAACCAAAAGTGGCACTAAATTACAGAGACAGGCATCCATGACCCAGCAACGAACGTGTCGGTCATCAACGTATGAACCCAAGTCGTAGCAAGCTACATGGACTTAAAGGAACAACGCGTGACATTTCCCCTAAGGGACAGACACGGGAACAAAGAAGGACACATGCCGGCCAGCCTACGTGTTCCGAGCAGTAGAAAGATACCAAGGCTCATTGGAGACACTAGGAGGCATTTCCCTGTAAGATAGGCGACCAAAGGAAAACAACTAGGTGTCGGATCCCACACATACCAAGCATTTCAATCATACACACAATATGTGCAAATACAACATTGCATCACAACAGAACTCTATGACTCAAAGTACTTTATTTAAGAGGCTCCAAGAGCCATACATAACATATCCATACAGGTAGGGGTCACATGACCCAACACTCAAGTCATACAGTCATGCAAACACAAGCGGAAGCTACATGTCTGAGTACAGACAACTTAGAAAATAAAACAGGCTTGGTGTAGCCTGACTATCTACAAGGCCCTTCACAAGCTCCAGATCTCCGTCTGGGTGTCAAGCTACTCGTCGACGTCAACGTCTATGTAGAACCCATCAGCAGGGGCAGGGTTCTCCTCTGCAACAATTATTAAGCAAACATGAGTACAAAGGTACTCAGCAAGTCTTACCACAGAACCTATCATACATGCAACATTATCAAAGGGGGTAGTGGAGTTCATAGCAGAAAGCCAGCTTTGACTCTTGGCTAACCTATACTACAACTCTCAACGGATTGCAAGATGTTGTTACGAACACGAGTCCTCTACTCACCACAACAATACACTACCGAGGATCCTCTTCCGTCATCCTACGGAAGGGCCATCCACGGCACTCACACTTATCTTGAGGCTTTTAGTAGTATCCATCAGCTTGTCTATGAACTGTAAGAGTAACCAAGTAGTCCGTACCACGAACAACGGCTATTCGAATAGATTGATAACCCTGCAGGGGTGTACTTCTTCACACACGCTTCCACCACTTATCGCCGTTTACTCGACGTATACTCGGCAACCTTCAAGCGGAAGCCCAGCGAGGGTGTCGGCCACGACCTGACTAACTACTCAAGTCTCTTGTCCAGGTTTATCGCCTATTTGGGTTCCATCCATGGGGAGATCCGGCCGGGGTGTCGCTCACGGCCCCAAACGATGTGTACAGGGTTCCTAAGTCACCAAACGGGCAACCGGTACACCGTGCCACGTACCTGTCGCATCACAACCCACCCCGAGGGTCAGCGCTGTGCACGACCTCCAGTAAACTATAAACACCAGAAACTAGTTGCAACTCCTGGACAGAGATCGAGGGTAATTAATAAGCCGAGAGGGTCCATTGGTTTCGGGCCCAATGCATGGTAGTAACTGGAACTTGAACCACACATACAGATCTCGGGTCCTATGTACGGTTCCAATGAAACAACCCACCACGTACTCCTACATGGCCTTTCATCGATACCTTAACCAAACGTGTTCCACACTTCTTTGTCTTTATCGATATGATTGTTTCACTTTGATCCATCACCCAGATGAACCAGACCAGACACAACTCTAAGCATAGCAGGCAACATAAGCAAATAGCATGGTGGATCACACATCACATGGCTCAAACAACTCCTACACATGCTAGTGGGTTTCAACTATTTACTGTGGCAATGACAGGTCATGCAAGGGAATAGGGTTCAACTACCGCAGCAAGTAGCAGTTCACACGCTGTTACCTTAATGCAGTAAAAGAGAGCAGGAGCGAAAAGATGGGTTTGTATCGGAATGATCAATGATTGCTTGCCTGACAAAGTGGTTGTCGGGTACTGCTCTTCAGTTGGATACGCAGCAGTATCCTCGGGAGCAGGACCTAAGACGGAGAATACTGGCGATACAATCAATAAGCAAACAAATGCAACAATATGATGAATGCTCATGACATGGCAAGATGCATGTGTTTTGGGCTAATGCAACTATAACCAGAAGGGTTTGAGCCTATTTGAATCAAAGATTCAAATTGGCACTTTAGCTATTATTTAATTAAGTGCATTATCATGTTTTAGTGTATACAGCAAGGTTAACTTGCTCAAACATGCATGAAACCATTGCCATTGGAAAGATTGGATTTTTCTGATCAATTTTCATATATAAAACTTTTCCATCTGAGCTACTGTTGAATTTATATGATTTTTTGAAGTTTAGGCATTTTCTGGAATTTCCTGAATTATTTTTAAATCTAAAAATCCCAGAAAATCCTTTACTGCGTCAGCATGACATCATGCTGACGTTAGTCAGTCAACAGGGCGGCCCAGGTCAAACCTGACCAGTGGGACCCACTGGTCAGTGTCACAGTTAACTAATTAACTAATTAGAATTAAATTAACACCTAAACTAGGTTTGACTAGCAGGCAGGGCCCACATGTCAGTGACCCAAGAGGGTCAAACCCGTGGTCAAATAGGCCCAACTCGCCGGCGTTTAGCCGCCGGCGAGGCCAAACACGGCGGTGAGATGCGGGTTTCGTGCTCCGGCTGCCAAATCGACGGCGGAGCACACCTACGGGTAGCTGGAGGCAACCCGCATCGAATGGAGGTGGTGGCTGGCCTCGGGGTCACCGGAGATGACGCCGGCGGCGAGTCCAGTGGCTGCCGGAGTTCGGCGAAGTCGAAAACGACGGTGCGGTGCTCGTAGAGGAGCGTGGAGTGGTCCTACAGCACCTACGCATGACGGTGAAGCTGATAGGCACGGTGGCCGGACCATTGGATGGCCGGAGCCTCGTCGGCGACGAGCTCCGCGGCTGTGCGTGCAGGTGAGCTTCGTGCGGTACGTTCCAGGTTAGTAGAGAGCCAACGGAGAGGGGGAGGACGAAGCTGGGCTCACAGAGGTTGCAACAGACGCCGGAGCGAGCTTGGGGGTGGTCGGAGCTGAGCGCGACGGCGAGGGGGATCTCCGCGGCCGGAGTTGGGGAAGAAGGTGTCGGGGGCGTCTCCAGGGCGGACAAGCGCTCGGGGCTCGGCCTGTTTGAAGTAGTCGAGGACGGCGGAGACGACGGACACGGCGACGGGGCTCAGGGACGACGGTGGGCGCGGTTACTACGATGGTGCGAGCACGGCGGCGTCGGCCATGGTGCGGGGAGGGCGAAGGAGAGGAGCTGGGGAGAGTGGGGAGTGTCTGCGAGGTCGGGGGCGAGGTGGACGATCGATCCAAGCCTCCAGGGCGGCGAGGGGAGGAAGCAGGGCGGCGGGCAGCTGCGTGGCGCGCGCTGCGGCCGCCGTCGAGCACCTGCCTGCCTGCCTGGCCGAGCCAAGCAGCTCGCTGGAGTAGCAGCTGGGCTGGGCCGGCAGGTGGGCCGGGTGGGCGTCAGGTAACCTTTCTCTCTCTCCCTTTTCCTATTTCTTTTCTGTTTCATTTCTTTTGCAACTTTGTTTAATTAATAAAAATGCCAGAACATTTTTATAACTCATAAAACTTGTCATGCCCACTGTATATAATATGAACAACATGGAACATTATAGTTTATGATTATTTTAGCATTTAAAATATTTTATAGAATTTAAATGCCCAAATGAAAATACCATATGATTTAATCCAGAGACCTTGGATGTCCTAGAAAATTGTGCACCATTTTTGGCAGAGGTTTAAGACCAAGGCGGAAATGATGAACGTTGTTGAAGGGCATTTTGGGTACATTGGAAAAGATTTTATCAAACCCTAGTTGTTAGAAGAGGGTTGCTGGGGTTTCTTTCATTCCCATTTCAATTTTCTTTGATAAATAAACATGATGCACACTCTAGCTAGTCCTATTGCAAGAGCTAAACTAGGGATGTGACATGATCCCTACGATCAAAGGTGATCGGACAAGCCAAGCATGGGTTGAACTTGGGGGCGACAGGCTCTAGGGCGTAAACGTCCCTGAGTGCGCGCTTGTGTTCCCTCTTGGGGATATGGGTAGCATAGATCATATTCATGGTTTTTACCTTCGGTGGAAATTTCTTATGTCCCCTAGTGTTCGACTGGCGAAGTTCATCCTCGTCCTCACTTTGAGGTCCTTTCTGCTTGTGTTTAGCATTTAACTTGACGGCCTGCTTGAAGACCCAACAATTTCGGTTGGTATGATTTGCAGGTTTATCTGGGGTGCCATGAATCTGGCAAGGCCTTTCTACTATTTTGTCCAAGCTAGATGGACTGTCTCTGTTGCCTTTGTATGGCTTCTTCTGTTGACCGGGCCTGGAGCCACTGAATCCGGCGTTCAGTGCCATGTTATCTGTGCTTCCAGTATTGTTTCGATGCTTGTTCTTATTGCGTCGTGGCTTGCCATTGCCATACCTGACTTCGAAGGTGCCAGGGTCGCTGGTGCTATTGCTGCTACCAGCTAGCCAGCTGTCCTCGCCCATGCAAAAGCATGTCATGAGTGTAGTAAGGGCTGCCATTGTCCTCGGTTTCTCTTGGCCGAGGTGTCTAGCCAGCCATTCGTACCGGACACTGTTTTTGAATGCCACTAAGCGCTCGGTGTCCAGACAGTCAAAAATTTGGTTCTTTTTAGTTAAGAACCGATTCCAAAGCTTGCAAACTGACTCCCCGGGCTGCTGGATTATGTGGCTTAGATCGTCAGTGTCCGAGGGCTGGACATAAGTCCCCTGAAATTTAGCCCGAAAAGCATCCTCAAGTTCTTCCCAGCTTCCAATGGAGTTCTCTGGGAGGTTGTTTAGCCAGTGCCAAGCTGGCTCTTTCAGCTTGAGATGTAAGTATTTGATGGCGTGAAGGTCATCTCCACGAGGCATGTGAATGTGAAGAATAAAGTCTTCTATCCATACGGTGGGGTCCGTCGTTCCATCATACGCCTAAATGTTTACGGGTTTAAACCCTTCTGGAAATTCGTGATCCATCACCTCATCGATGAAGCACAGATGGTGTGCGGCACCCCTGTATTTTGCGATATCATGGCGTAATTCGGACGGTGTCTGTGTTTGGTGTTGGTTCCGCACTTGATTTTGCCCGGCGAGTTTGGCTTGATAGCCACCGTCTCGTGTGGGAGCACGTTCCCTTGATCCATAGATTGATCTGGCCTGGCCAGCTTTTTTATTCAGGTCCTGACGTAGATCGTACTTATGGCCCTGAGCCATTGTATCCTTTCCTTTATGGTGAGGATGTGCGGGCTTGTGTACGGCATTGCTAGACACTTTATCCCGTCCACGAGGTGGTCGGTCCGGTTAATCGGCCTTGTCGTGCTTTGGCGGTATGGGCGCACTAGCCTCGTTGTCGAATTGGGGCAACAGTTTGTGCTTGGGATAGCTTTTTGTTTGGCGCTCATGGCCGTATCTTTCTTCAGCATCTAGCACTTCGTTCCATCTATCATTGAGCGTATCTTGTGCGGTTCTAAGCCGCTGCTGCTGCTTCTTTAGGCTCCTTACTGTAGCAATGAGCTGTTGATGAAAATGTTTCTGTTCGAGTGGTTTTTCTAGGACGATGAATTCTTCGTCTCCCAGGCTGACGTCCTCTTCGGAGGCAGGTTTATAATTGCTGTCTTCGCAATCGCTATGATCGACCAGCGGTTTGGGACTGTGTTCGCCATCCTCTCATTCATCCTGCTCCACCACTAGCTCCACGAGGTCATCGGCTTGCTCCGGATCGTCATCGTCTTCAGTGAAAGTGTTACTCTCTTTCCCTTTACGGGATCGAGATCGACGTTTCTGACGTTGACGCTTACGGATACGTCTCCAACGTATCTATAATTTTTGATTGTTCCATGCTATTATATATTCTGTTTTGGATCTTTAATGGGCTTTATTATACACTTTTATATTATTTTCGGGACAACCCTACTAACCCAAGGCCCAGTGCAGATTGTTGTTGTTTTTGCCTATTTCAGAGTTTCGCAGAAAAGGAATATCAAACATAGTCCAAACGGAATGAAACCTTCGGGAGAGTTATTTTTGGAACCGTATCTACCCAAAAGACTTGGAGTACACGCGAGGGAAGGAAGGAGGTGGCCACGAGGGTCCAGGGCGCGCCCCCTCCCCCTGGGCTCTCCCCCACCCTCGTGGCCCCTCTGGCTTCCCCGATGCCCTCCTTCCTCCTATATATGTCCATATACCCTGAAAACATCGAGGCAACAGAAAAAACCCTAATTCCACCGCCGTAACCTTCTGTTCTCGTGAGATCCCATCTTGGGGCCTGTTCCGGAGCTCCGCTGGAGGGGGGATCTACCATGGAGTGCTTCTACATCAATGCCATAGCCTCACCAATGATTTTTGAGTAGTTTACCACAGACCTTCGGGTCCATAGCTATTAGCTAGATGGCTTCTTCTCTCTTTTTGGATCTCAATACAAAGTTCTCCTCGATCTTCGAGGAGATCTATTCGATGTAATATTTTTGCGGTGTGTTGTCGAGATCCGATGAATTGTGGGTTTATGATCAAGATTATCTACGGACAATATTTGATTCTTTTCTGGAATCTTTTATGTATGATTATAATATCCTTGCAAGTCTCTTCGAATTATTGGTTTGGTTTGGCCTACTAGATCTATAGTTCTTGCAATGGGAGAAGTGCTTGGCTTTGGGTTAAATCCTATGGTGTCCTTTCCCAATGACAGTAGGGGCAGCAAGGCACGTATTGTATTGTTGCCATCGAGGATAAAATGATGGGGTTTATATCATATTGCTTGAGTTTATCCATCTACATCATGTCATCTTGCTTAAAGCATTACTCTGTTCTTATGAACTTAATACTCTAGATGCATGCTGGATAGCGGTCGATGTGTGGAGTAATAGTAGTAGATGCAGAATCATTTCGGTCTACTTGTCACGGACGTGATGCCTATATATAATGATCATGCCTAGATATTCTCATAACTATGTGCTTTTCTATCAATTGCTCGACAATAATTTGTTCACCCACCGTAGAATTCTGCTATCATGAGAGAAGCCAATAGTGAAACCTATGGCCCCCGGGTCTATCTTTATCATATTACTTTACTTCAATTCCTGCTGCCATTGCTTATTTTCTTTATTTACTTTCTGTTCTTGTACCAAAAATACAAAAATATTATACTATCCTATCTATCAGATCTCACTTTCGTAAGTGACCGTAAAGGGATTGACAACCCCTTTTCAGGTTGGCTGCGAAGTTCTTATTTGTTTGTGCAGGCACGAGGGACTCGCGCTTGGTCTCCTACTGGATTGATACCTTGGTTCTCAAAAACCGAGGGAAATACTTACACTACTGTGCTGCATCACCCTTTCCTCTTCGAGGGAATACAACGCAAGCTCGAGAAGTAGCAAGAAGAATTTCTGGCGCCGTTGCCGGGGAGGCTTGCGCAAAAGTCATATACCAAGTACCTATTACAAACCCTTATCCTACGCATTACATTATTTGCCACTTGTTTTCCTCTCACCCACTTCACCCTTGCCGTTTTATTTGCCCTTCTTTTGCCGTGTGTTTACCGTTAGCTTGCTTCTTGTTATCTTGTGTGTTGGATTGCTTGCTTGTCACTATGGCTCAAAATAATACCAAATAGTGTGACTTCTCCAATAGCAACAATAATGATTTTATTAGCACTCCGATTGCTCCTATTACCGATGCTGAATCTTGTGAGATCAATGCTGCCCTATTGAATCTTGTCATGAAAGATCAATGTTCTGGCCTTCCTTGTGAAGATGCCGCTACCCATCTGAACAACTTTGTTGATTTGTGTGATATGCAAAAGAAGAGGGATACAGATAATGATATTGTTAAATTGAAGCTATTTCCGTTTTCACTTAGAGATCGTGCTAAAACTCGGTTTTCCTCTTTGCCTAGAAATAGTATTGATTCATGGAATAAGTGCAAAGATGCCTTTATCTCTAAGTATTTTCCTCCCGCTAAGATCATCTCTCTTAGAAACGATATTATGAATTTTAAGCAACTAGATCATGAGAATGTTGCGCAAGCTTGGGAGAGAATGAAATTAATGATACGTAATTACCCAACACATGGTTTGAACTTATGGATGATTATACAAAAAAATTATGTTGGCTTGAATTTTGCTTCTAGAAATCTTTTAGATTCGGCCGCGGGGGGCACTTTCATGGAAACTACCTTAGGAGAAGCTACCAAACTCCTAGATAATATTATGGTTAACTATTCTCAGTGGCACACCGAAAGATATACTAGTAAAAAAGTGCATGCTATTGAAGAGATTAGTGTTTCAAGTGGAAAGATGGATGAACTTATGAAATTATTTGCTAATGATATGCCTGTATCCACGTTGATTGAAAATAACAATGAATCTTTGGATGTGAATTTTGATGGTAGGAATAATTTTGGTAACAATGCTTATAGAGGAAACTTTAATTCTAGGCCTTTTCCTAGTAATTCCTCTAATAATTATGGTAATTCCTACAATAACTCTTATGGGAATTTTGGTAAGATGCCCTTTGAATTTGAAACTAGTGTTAAGGAGTTTATGAATTCGCAAGAGAATTTCGATGCTTTGCTTGAAGAAAAATTGCTTAAGATTGATGAGTTGGCTAGAAACGTGGATATAATTGCTCTTGATGTTGATTCTTTGAAACTTAGATCTATTCCACCCAAGCATGATATCAATGAGTCTCTCAAAGCCATGAGAATTTCCATTGATGAGTGAAAAGAAAGAACCGCTAGGATGCGTGCTAAAAAGGATTGCTTTATAAAAGCGTGTTCTTCTAGTTATCATGAAAATAAAGATGAAGATCTGAAAGTTATTGATGTGTCTCCTATTAGATCCTTGTTTTCTAGTATGAATCTTGATAATATGGGACTGGAGATGAGTCTACCTTAGTTAAAAGGCGTCCCAATGATTTGGAGTTTTTAGATCATGATGCTAAAATTATTAAAAGTGGGATTGAAGAGATTAAAACTTTGCATAGTGATGAACCCACTATCTTGGATTTCAAGGGATTCGATAAGATAATTGCTCTTTAATAGATTGTATTTCCTTGTTGCAATCCCTACTAAAGTCTCCGCATGCTTATAGTCAAAATAAGGCTTTTACCAAACACATAGTTGATGCTTTGATGCAATCTTATGAAGAAAAACTTGAATTAGAAGTTTCTATCCCTAGAAATCTTTATGATGAGTGGGAACCTACTACTAAATTTAAAATTAAAGTCATGAATGCTTTGCTTTGTGTGATTTGGGTGCAAGTGTTTCTACAATCCCAAAAACTTTTTGTGATTTGTTAGGTTTCCATGAGCTTGATGATTGTTCTTTAAATTTGCATCTTCAAATTCTACTATTAAGAAACCTATGGGAAGGATTAATGATGTTCTTTTTGTTGCCAATAGGAATTATGTACCCGTAGATTTCATTATTCTTGACATAGATTGCAATCCTTCATGTCTTATCATTCTTGGTAGACCTTTCCTTAGAAAGATTGGTGCACTTATTGATATGAAGGAAGGAATTATTAGATTCCAATTTCCGTTAAGGAAAGGCATGGAACACTTTCCTAGAAATAAAATCAAATTACCTTATGAATCTATTATGAGAGTCACTTATGGATTGCCTACCAAAGATGGCAATACCTAGATCTATTCTTGTATCGTGCCTAGCTAGGGGCGTTAAACGATAGCGCTTGTTGGGAGGCAACTTAATTTTATTCTGTTTGTTTTTGCTTCTATTTAGGAATAAATATTGCATCTAGCTTCTGTTTAGATGTGGTTTTGTGTTTTAATTAGTGTTTGTGCCAAGTAGAACCTTTGGGAAGACTTGTGTGAAGTTTATATGATCATGTTGTAAAAAACAGAAACTTTAGCGCTCACGAGATTAGCTATCATATTTTACTGGAGAGTGCTATTTAGTTTATTCCTTTTGCAGATGATTAATAGACAAATTCCTCACGTTTAACAATTTATTTCAGTTTTTTTGGAGTTACAGAAGTATTCGAAAGTTACAGATTACTACAGACTGTTCTGTTTTTGACATATTCTGTTTTTCGTGTGTTGTTTGCTTATTTTGATGAATCTATGAGTAGTATTGGGGAATATGAATCATATAGAGGTTGGAATACAGTAGATTTAACACCAATATAAACAAAGAATGAGTTCATTACAGTACCTTTGAGTGGTGGTTTGTTTTCTTATACTAACGGAGCTCACGATATTTTTGGCTAAGTTTTGTGTTGTGAAGTTTTCAAGTTTTGAGTATGGCTTTGATGAACTATGGAACAAAGAGTGGCAAGAGCCTAAGCTTGGGGATGCCCAAGGCACCCCAAGGTAAAATTCAAGTACAACCAAAAGCCTAAGCTTGGGCATGCCTCGGGAAGGTATCCCCTCTTTCGTCTTCATCTATCGGTAACTATACCTGAGACTATATTTTTATTCACCACATGATATGTGTTTTGCTTGGAGCGTCATGTATGATTTGATTCTTTACTTTTTAGTTTGCCACAATTATCCTTGCTGGACACACCTTTTGAGAGAGATAAATATGATTTAGAATTTGTTAGAATACTCTATGTGCTTCACTTATATCTTTTGAGCTAGATAGTTTTGCTCTAGTGCTTCACTTGTATCTTTTAGAGCACGGTGATGGTTTTATTTTGTAGAAATTGTTGATCTCTCATGCTTCACTTATATCCTTTTGATAGTCTTTTAGAACAGCATGGTAATGTGCTTTGGTTATGAAACTAGTCCTAATATGATAGGCATCCAAGATGGGTTTAGTAAAAACTTTCATATAAAGTGCATTGAATACTATGAGAAGTTTGATACTTGATAATTGTTTTGAGATATGAGGATGGTGATATTAGAGTCATGCTAGTAGAGTAGTTTTGAATTTGAGAAATACTTGTGTTGAGGTTTGCTAGTCCCGTAGCATGCACGTATGGTAACTGTTGTGTGACAAATTTGAAGCATGAAGTATTTCATTGAGTGTCATCCTTTGTGTGGAGATTGGGGGCGCGTGATGGTTAACTCCTACCAACCTCCCCCCTAGGAGCATGCGTGTAGTAATTTGTTTTGATGACTTGTAGATTTTTGCAATAAGTATGTGAGTTCTTTATGACTAATGTTGAGTCCATGGATTATACACACTCTCACACTTCCACCATTGCTAGCCTCTCTTGTACCGCGCAACTTTCGCCGGTACCATACACCCACCATATACCTTCCTCAAAACAGCCACCATACCTACCTATCATGGTATTTCCATAGCCATTCCGAGATATATTGCCATGCAACTTTCCACCATTCCGTTTGCTATGACACACATCATCATTGTCATATTGCCATGCATGATCATGTAGTTGACATCGCATTTGTGTCTAGGCCAACATGCATAATTTTTCATACATGTCACTCTTGATTCATTGCACATCCCGATACACCGCCGCAGGCATTCATATAGAGTCATACTTTGTTCTAGTATCGATTTGTAAATCAATATAAACGTGATGATCATCATTATTAGAGCACTATCCCAAAGAAAAAAAAGAAGAAAAAAAAAAGGAAATGCCGAAGAAAAAAAGAAAGGCCCAAAAAAAGAAAAAAGAAAAGAAAAGAAAAGGGACAATGCTACTATCTTTTTCCACACTTGTGCTTCAAAGTAGCACCATGTTCTTCATGATAGAGAGTCTCTTGTTTAGTCACTTTCATATACTAGTGGGAATTTTCATTATAGAACTTGGCTTGTATATTCCAACGAGGGGCTTCCTCAAATGCCCTAGGTCTTCGTGAGCAAGCAAGTTGGATGCACACCCACTAGTTTCTTTTGTTGAGCTTTCATACATTTATAGCTCTAGTGCATCCGTTGCATGACAATGCCTACTCACTCACATTGATATTTATTTATGGGCATCTCCATAGCCCATTGATACGCCTAGTTGATGTGAGACCATCTTCCTCTTTTTTGTCTTCTCCACAACCACCACTCTATTGCACATAATGTTATGTCCATGGCTCACGCTCATATATTGCGTGAAAGTTGAAAGAGTTTGAAAAAATTAAAGTATGAAACAAGTGCTTGGCTGAAACCGGGGTTGTGCATGATTGGAATATTTTGTGTGACGAAGATGGAGCATAGCCTAACTATATGATTTTGTAGGGATGAACTTTCTTTGGCAATGTTATTTTGAGAAGACATGATTGCTTTGTTAGTATGCTTGATGTAACATCCGAAATTTTCAATTTGGAATGTTATACATTAGATCATCATGCATATCATATTTTCTTGCTTTTGGTGGATCCAAGAAAATCCTAAGCAACTCAAGGACCCTCGGAGAGAGTTGGGGATTTCAATATTTTCATATTTGAGGTTTCTCAAATTTTGAAAATAGGATCATTTGATTTTATTTATTTTATCTTCAAGTATTTCTATCATGAAAATATGAGAGAGGGAGTAAAATGACTCTCCCAAAAATAATGAAATACGGAGGATTTAATAAAAAAATCAAATAAGTTTTCTTTGGAGTTTTATTTGAATTAGGAAAAACTGCATGTTTTTAAAAATGCATTTTAGTGCCAAGAAAATGTTCATCGTGTTCTAAATATTCTATTTAGACGGTGAAAATTTGTTTTGGCAATTTTAGATTTTTATTTCTTTTTCTAGAGTTTTTCTTTTTTCGTAGCGCCGGCGTAATTTGAAAAAAAGGACCCGACCCGACTGGACCGAAGCCCAGCCCAGCCAGGCCCAGCCCCGCCGCACCGCCTTCCCCGTCGAGCCCCGCTGTGGCCGGGTCGGACTCCGACGCCGCCGCCGCCGCGGTTTGCTTGCCCCCTCCCCCAAGATTCTAAGC
>LR738712.1:177968689-178094141 GCA_902687465.1 Secale cereale | reverse complement strand
GATTCTAAGCCCCCCTTCCCCCTATATATATAGCCGCCCCCTGCCTCTGCCGCACACCGCCGCCGTCGCCGCGAGCCCCGCCGCAGCGAGCCTGCTGCACCGCCGCCGCCGCACACCATCACCGCCGCTGCTGCCCACCACCACCACCACCGCAGCCCCGCCGCCCGCCGCCGCCCGCCGGCCGTTCGACGAGGTAGCCGCCCGCCGGCCGGATTTCGGTAGAAAACCATCGGTTTTTCTTTTAGAACCCTAGTTCGTTTTTTTAACTAGATCGGTTTTTTTCTTTTCTGGTTTAGTTAATTACGGAGCGTTCACCCGTTCAATCGTTCTAACAAACGAGTTCGTCGTTTAGTCTCAGCTGACGAACGTCCGTTCGTTAAGCTGTATTAGTTTTCTTTTCCTAGTTTATTTTCTGATCACGATCTCTGATCCGACCTTCGTTTTAGTTTATCTTTTCGCTCGTTTATCAGAATCAGGTGATTCAAGCGCCTGGAGTTTCATCTCGAAATTCTCTTTCCGTTTAACCTAGTCACTCAAGCATTTGCCTCTGTTAAATTTGGACTTAGGTCCAGATTGGTTTGGTGGTTGTTTTCTCTTTCGCCGTTTGTTTTCATTGTTTTCTTTTGTTGGTTCTTTTGCAAACCGGAGTTCTTAAGTCGAACCTTTTGGTTAGATCTCTTATTTGATTTTTACCCATGCATTAGTTAAGTACTTATTGTGTGCTTGTTTGTTTACGATAGAATACCCGGAGTGCGCCGCTTGCTACTTTGAATCTCTAGGTTTGCGGATCATCAGCAAGGCAAGTAACACTTTGATCATACTTTCCAATTACCCAGTTTTCATTGCATTAGCCAAACCCTCACACTTTGCATGAGTAGGAGCTATTAACATGTGGGACTGGGAAGTAGATTGAGGTAGTACCTATTACCTGCATTACATTCAAACCTTTGGGAGTTACTTCTATGTTTGCAAATTGGTTATGCCATGCTCGTAGACGTGGATTGGGTGAGTGTATCCATGACAGATGTGAGTTTGTTAATTAATGGTTCAACTTAAGGTGGCAACTTTAACACACATTTGGGTGGATTGAGGCACCTGGGTATTCCAGCGATTGCCTGTATTCTTTTGGACCGCCACCCAGGCTCAAAGGGATCATGAGATTATTCATACTAGAAACTTCCGTGTGCAGCCACATGCCAATATGTGCTCTAGCATAGTTGAGTAAGTTGTGGGAAACCTTTCCGTGATGGGCTAGCAGATGTAGAGGGATTGTAGGTGTACCGGCCTATCTATCCGGTTAAGGGGACCTCTTCGGAAAGACTATGCCTCGGTCATCCGTTTCTCAAACACCATGCAGTGCGAGAAACCAAACGGAGGCGATCGAGTCTTGTGGGGAAAAGTGCACAAACCTCTGCAGAGTGTACAAACTGATCATGATTAGCCGTGTCCCCGGTTATGGACGTCTTGAGTATCTAGTACTTGGATATCATGTGAATCTCATCATGTTACTTTAATTAATCATGTTGGGTTTAATGATGATTATTGATTGGGGTTGAGAGGTTGTTTATCTTCTCAACGATGTTTCAACTACCATGATAGTTAATTAAAATCTATTCCTTTGCAGTAGGGAAAAACTGGCTTTACGCAAAAGCTGAAACCATAGAGCTTACCACTAGCCTTATTGCATATAGTATAGCTTTACTTTTGTTACTCTCTATGTGTTACTTTGCCAGCATATTCCATGTGCTGACCCGTTTTCGGGCTACAACGTTCATGTTGTAGACTTTTCAGACGACGAGTAGGGTGCCTTATAGGTCGTGGTTCTATACTCAATGATGTCGTTGGAGTTCATGGACTCACTTATCTTCCAAGCCTTCCGCTGTTATCGTGTTAGATGGCCTTAAGCCATTTTTATTGTAATAAGTTCATCGTTGGAACTATCGATGTAATAAGTGTGTGATTGCTACTCTGTTATAAATCCTTCAAGTACTGTGCATGTCAGCATTACTAATCCAGGGATGACACTGATGCACAGAGATTGGACAGTTTGAGGTCTGGTCGCTATAAGATGGTATCAGAGCACACGCTGACTGTAGGACACGACCACTAAGCTAAAACCCTAGAGCACTATCACTCTTCTCTTTTCTGACTCCTCATCTTTTCTACTCTTTTAGGATGGTGGATGCAAGGAACAAGTTCATGCAACCTGATGAAGATACACCATTTGGACGACACCTGAAGGAAGTCACCAGATATCTAAACATCGGACTACCAAGTTTCACCGGAACCTACAACGCCACTTTACCTGAAGAGGAGCACTGGTTGATTCAAGCTCAAGTTTTAGGAAGGACGTTCAAGCCCGTCACCGCACCCATAGAATTTTCCTTTAATGCGCCTACTTGGATCCTAGGCAGGAGCATGGCAGCCCACATCGCTATGGGAAGGATTGGAGAAATCTACAAGCAGGAGCTAAAGGACACCATCTACCAGATTTGTGGACGTAGAGATGAGCGGTGGTACATGATCAACACCCGAAAGGACAGGTCTATTGCCTCGTTCATTCAAGAGTTAAACCAGCACATTCGTCGCCAGGAGCAACAGATGTGTGCAGGAATGATAGATTTGAAGAAAGCACTAACCAGAAACTTGGAGTTAGATGAAGAACTCAAGTCTACATGCGACGGATACGAAGAGGAGATGTTAATACTTGTGGAGAAGAATGATGATTTGACACGGAAGTTAGGAATACTCATGGGAGAAGAGGAAGAAGAACCAAAGGAGATTCCACCTGAAGACTACATCATCATTGACGACACGGATTCAGACCCCGATGATAGTGATGATGAGGACTATGAAGATGAAGCCGGAGCAGACATCATGGAATCCTCTGCCGATCAAAATTTCTAGAAGACCTCCCTATGACCAATAGTTTTCCCATTTAGTAGATTGAGAGCACTTTTGTAACGTTAGATCCGTGTAAGCCCTTGTTTGAAATTGATATTGGTGTGATAATGTTTGTGTTTGCCTCATGTGCATTGGGTAGTGATTTCCCTTAGACCTCTTTTCTATTCTAATCTCTTCCCTCTACAACCATCAGATGCCTCCAAGACGTGAGCCCGGATTTGAGTTTCCCCCTGAGCTCACTCAGTTGATACAACAGCAGAATACATTGATGCAACTTCTTGTCCAGAACTCTCAGAACAACCAGAACAACAACAACAACCCTCCACCACCACCACCCGTGGATAATCTGACCCGTTTCTTCAGGTTACAACCACCGGTGTTTGCTAGTAGCATTGAGCCAATAGTCGCTGATGACTGGCTGTGCAAGATTGGAAGGGATTTGACCACTGCTAACTGCTCAGATACTGAGAATGTGCATTTTGCCGCACATCAGTTGTCTGGACCAGCCGTAGCATGGTGGGAGAATTACACAGCCACTTTTCCCATAGCCAATGTGACTTGGGATCAGCTTCAGCAAGCTTTTCGTACCGCCCATGTCTCAACTGGAGCTATGAGTATGAAGAAGCAGGAGTTTCGCAATTTGCGCCAAGGCAACTGTACTGTGGCTCAGTACGTGGATGAGTTTAGTACCCTATCTCGTTATGCCCCATATGATGTGGCCACAGATGCTGCTAAGTAGGAGAGATTCATGGAAGGGCTGAATGATGAGATGAGTGTACAGTTGATGGTGGCAACTTTCAATAACTACCAGGAGCTGGTTGATCGCGCTCTAATGATTGAAAGGAAGCACCAACAGATTGAAAGACGCAAGAGGAAGTATGGACAAGGAAAGTATAATTTTGGAGCTCAGCAGAAGCCTCGTTTTACCCCTAAAACGGTAGGACAATTCCAACATACCCATGGAGGAGGCAGCTCACACAATCATAATGGCCCTAAGAATGGAAATGGGAATGGAGCAAGTAGTAACCAGAGCCACCCTACCCCGTCCACACCCACCAAGAAGGATTTCAGCCATGTCACCTGTTACAAGTGCGGGAAGAATGGACATTATGCCAATGACTACCCAGAAGCTAAGAATGGGAACGGCAATGGAAGCGCCGCGAAGAAGCCCAACCCGTTCAACAAAGGACAAGTGAACCACGTGACTGTGGAGGAGGTAGAAGAGCAACCTGATGCTGTTATCGGTAAGTTTTTGGTTATGACATTTACCGCAATAGTTCTTTTCGATACTCGTGCATCGCATTCATATATTTCAAGGGGATTCGTAAATAGACATAGGATGTCCACCCGAGTTCTTAAGACCCCCATGTTAGTAAGTTCCCCAGGAGCAGAGTATATGGCACACCAAGGATGTTTTCAGACACCATTGACCATAGGACGCCACACTTTCCCCTCTGACCTAATAGTCCTGGAGTCACAAGGATTGGATGTGATATTAGGTATGGATTGGCTATCGAAGTATGGAGGTAATATTGACTGTGCCAGTAAGTCTATTTTTCTCACCACCCCGGAAGGAAAAAGGATTAAGTATGTATCTAGGCATTCGCCTACAAGGACTCAAGTACATTCTCTCAGGGGAGTTGTTCAGGAGGAAGTGCCAGTAGTGAAGGATTATCCGGATGTGTTCCCACAGGAGTTACCTAGCATGCCACCGGATAGAGATATAGAGTTTTTGATTGAGCTTTTGCCAGGCACAGGGCCAATTTCTAAGAGACCATATAGGGTGCCCGCAAAGGATTTGGAGGAGATTAAGAAACAAATTAAGGAGTTCCTGGATAAAGGTTACATTCGCCCAAGTTCTTCGCCTTGGGGTTCGCCAGTACTTCTAGTGGAGAAGAAGGATGGATCGTTAAGAATGGTTGTTGATTATCGAGGACTAAATGAAGTAACGATCAAGAACAAGTACCCACTGCCGATGATCAATGTTCTGTCCGATAGATTGCAAGGAGCTAAGGTATTTTCCAAGATCGATCTGCGATCAGGGTACCACCAATTGAAGATTCGAGAGCAGGATATACCTAACATGGCCTTTACCACCAGGTATGGGTTGTACGAGTATACCGTTATGTCTTTTGGTCTGACTAACGCACCAGCATACTTTATGAACCTGATGAACAAAGTGTTTATGGAGTATTTGGATAAGTTCGTCGTGGTGTTCATAGATGATATATTGATTTTCTCAAGGGATGAAGAGGAACATGCAGAGCATTTGCGTTTGGTATTGGAGAAGCTCAGAGAACATCAGTTGTATGCCAAGTTTAGCAAATGCAAGTTTTGGTTGAAGGAAGTTGGATTTCTCGGACACGTTATATCCGGAGAAGGAATAGCAGTAGATCCCGCCAAGGTGGACACTGTGACACATTGGGAAGCACCGACAACAGTTGGAGAGATCCGGAGTTTTCTTGGACTGGCAGGATACTACCAGAGATTTATTGAGAATTTCTCGAGGATTGCGAAACCAATGACAGAGTTGTTAAAGAAGGACACCAAGTTCAGTTGGACAGAAGAATGTGAGGCCAGTTTCCAGGAATTAAAGAAACGTTTGGTCTCATCACCTATGTTGATTCTACCAGATCAACATAAGGATTATGAGGTGTACTGCGACGCTTCACGTCGAGGACTTGGAGCAGTTCTTATGCAGGAAGGAAGAGTTGTTTCGTATGCTTCACGACAACTAAAACCTCATGAGTTGAATTATGCCACTCATGATTTAGAGTTAGCAGCCGTAGTGCATGCATTGAAGACTTGGAGACATTTTCTCATCGGAAACCATTGTGAAGTATATACGGATCACAAGAGCTTGAAGTACATTTTCACCCAGAAGGAGCTGAATCTCAGGCAAAGGAGATGGCTGGAACTCATTAAGGATTACGACATGAGATTGCATTATCATCCCGGAAAGGCTAACGTAGTAGCCGATGCGCTAAGCCGTAAAAGCCATGTCAATACCCTAATGACGGAGGAATTACCAAAGGAGTTAGCCGAGGACTTACGAGAACTATGTTTGGAAATAGTTCCGAGAGGCTATGTAGCAACACTAGAGATCCAGTCTACCTTGATGAATAAAATCAGAGAAGCTGAGAAAACTGACAAGGATGTTCCCTCTATAAAGGAGGGGATGAATGAAGGAAAAGCTAAAGGATTTCGTGAGGATGAGCACGACACCTTATGGTTTCAGGACCGCATTTATGTGCCTAATGATTCGGGGATCAGGAAGTTGATTCTACAGGAGGCCCATGATTCACCATACTCGATTCACCCAGGAAATACTAAGATGTATTTGGATTTGAAGGATATTTTCTGGTGGACCGGTATGAAGAAGGATATTGCGGAGTATGTAGTAGTTTGTGATGTATGCCAGAGAGTGAAGGCAGAACATCAGAAGCCGGCAGGATTGTTACAACCATTGCCATTACCCGAATGGAAGTGGGATAAGCTAGGTATGGATTTTAGTACGGGATTACGCAGAACTTGTTCTGGCTATGACTCGATTTGGGTAGTAGTCGATCGTTTGACGAAGGTAGCTCATTTCATCCCCGTAAAGACTACTTATACCAGTGCAAAGTTGGCAAAGATATACATGACCAGAATCATATGTCTGCATGGAGTTCCGAGGAGCATCGTATCAGACAGAGGAACCCAGTTTACCTCAAAGTTCTGGACTCAGTTACACGAAACTTTGGGTACCAGGCTAGAGTTTAGCACAGCTTTTCACCCGCAGACAGATGGACAGACTGAAAGAGTCAATTAGATTTTGGAGGATATACTGAGAGCCTGTGCGCTAGATTATGGATCTAGTTGGGACGACAATTTGCCGTATGCCAAATTTTCTTACAACAACAATTATCAATCCAGTTTGAAGATGGCCCCTTTCGAAGCGTTATACGGAAGGAGGTGTAGGACTCCGTTGTCTTGGGACGAAGTTGGAGACCGCCAGTTGTTTGGGCCAGATCTGATCAAGGAATTAGAACAGAAGGTGAAGTTGTTTCGCGATAGGCTCAAGATAGCTCAGTCCAGGCAGAAGAGCTATGCGGATTCAAAATGCAAGGAGATCGTTTAAGAAGTCGGAGACAGAGTTCACGTTTGAGTATCTCCACTTCGAGGAGTTAAGCGCTTTGGAGTTAAGGGAAAACTAGCGCCACGTTTTGTAGGACCATATAACATTATGGAACGTATGGGAGAAGTAGCCTACAAGTTGGAACTGCCCGAAGGATTGTCAGGGGTTCACGATGTATTCCATGTTTCCGAGTTGAAGAAATGCCACGGAGAGATGGCCGAGATACCGCTGAGGGATACTGTGCCATTGGAAGCTATTCAGCTGGACAGCGATTTGACCTATGAAGAGAAACCAGTCAAGATTCTTGAGAATGCCAGTCGAGTCACCCGCGGCAAGGTTATCAAGTTTTGCAAGGTTCAGTGGAGTCACCACACCGAGGATGAAGCCACCTGGGAACGAGAGGAAGACCTGCGGAAGGACCACCCTCACCTATTTTCTAGCCAACCCGAATCTCGAGGGCGAGATTCATCTTAAGGGGGGTAGGTTTGTAACATCCCAAATTTTCAATTTGGAATGTTATACATTAGATCATCATGCATATCATATTTTCTTGCTTTTGGTGGATCCAAGAAAATCCTAAGCAACTCAAGGACCCTCGGAGAGAGTTGGGGATTTCAATATTTTCATATTTGAGGTTTCTCAAATTTTGAAAATAGGATCATTTGATTTTATATATTTTATCTTCAAGTATTTCTATCATGAAAATATGAGAGAGGGAGTAAAATGACTCTCCCAAAAAATAAAGAAATACGGAGGATTTAATAAAAAAATCAAATAAGTTTTCTTTGGAGTTTTATTTGAATTAGGAAAAATTGCATGTTTTTAAAAATGCATTTTAGTGCCAAGAAAATGTTCATCTTGTTCTAAATATTCTATTTAGACGGTGAAAATTTGTTTTGGCAATTTTAGATTTTTATTTCTTTTTCTAGAGTTTTTCTTTTTTCGTAGCGCCGGCGTAATTAGAAAAAAAGGACCCGACCCGACTGTGCCGAAGCCCAGCCGAGCCAGGCCCAGCCCCGCCGCACCGCCTTCCCCGCCGAGCCCCGCCGTGGCCGGGTCAGACTCCGCCGCCGCCGCCGCCGCGGTTTGCTTGCCCCCTCCCCCAAGCTTCTAAGCCCCCCTTCCCCCTATATATATAGCCGCCCCCCTGCCTGTGCCGCACACCGCCGCCGTTGCTGCGAGCCCCGCCGCCACAAGCCCTGCCGCCGCGAGCCCGCTGCACCGCCGCCGCCACCGCACCCCGCCGCCGCCGCTGTATGCCGCCGCCGCTGCCCACCACGACCACCACCGCAGCCCCGCCGCCCGCCGTTGCCAACGCCGCCGCCCGCCGGCCGGTATTCGGTAGAAAACCATCGGTTTTTCTTTTAGAACCCTAGTTCGTTTTTTTACTAGATCGGTTTTTTTTCTTTTCCGGTTTAGTTAATTAGGGAGCGTTCACCCATTCCATCGTTCTAACGAACGAGTTCGTCGTTTAGTCTCAGCTGACGAAAGTTCGTTCGTTAAGCTGTATTAGTTTTCTTTTCCTAGTTTATTTTCTTATCGCGATCTTTGATCCGATCTTCGTTTTAGTTTATCTTTTCGCTCGTTTATCGGAATCAGGTGATTCAAGCGCCTGGAGTTTCATCTCGAAATTCTCCTTTCATTTAACCTAGTCACTCAAGCGTTTGCCTCTGTTAAATTTGGACTTAGGTCCAGATTGGCTCGGTAGTTGTTTTCTCTTTCGTCGTTTGTTTTCGTTGCTTTCTTTTGTTGGTTATTTTGCAAACCGGAGTTCTTAAGTTGAACCTTCTGGTTAGATCTCTTATTTGAGTTTTAGCCATGCATTAGTTAAGTACTTATTGTGTGCTTGTTTGTTTGCGATAGAATACCCAGAGTGCGCCGCTTGCTACTTTGAATCTCTAGGTTTTGCGGATCATTAGCAAGGCAAGTAACACTTTGATCATACTTTCCAATTACCCAGTTTTCATTGCATGAGTAGGAGCTATTAACATGTGGGACTGGGAAGTAGATTGAGGTAGTACCTATTACCTGCATTGCATTCAAACCTTTGGGAGTTACTTCTACGTTTGCAAATAGGTTATGCTATGCTCGTAGACGTGGATTGGGTGAGTGTATCCATGACAGATGTGAGTTTGTTAATTAGTGGTTCAACTTAAGGTGGCAACTTTAACACACTTCTGGGTGGATTGAGGCACGTGGGTATTCCAGCAATTGCCTGTTTTCTTTTGGACCGCCACCCAGGCTCAAAGGGATCATGAGATTATTCATACTAGAAACTTCCGTGTGTAGCCACATGCCAATATGGGCTCTGGCATAGTTGAGTAAGTTGTGGGAAACCTTTCCGTGATGGGCTAGCAGATGTAGAGGGATTGTAGGTGTACCGGCCTATCTATCCGGTTAAGGGGACCTCTTCGGAAAGACTGTGTCTCGGTCATCCGTTTCTCAAACACCATGCAGTGCGAGAAACCAAACGGAGGCGATCGAGTCTTATGGGGAAAAGTGCACAAACCTCTGCAGAGTGTACAAAGTGATCATGATTAGCCGTGTCCCCGGTTATGGACATCTTGAATATCTAGTACTTGGATATCATGTGAATCTCATCATGTTACTTTAATTAATCATGTTGGGTTTAATGGTGATTATTAATTGGGGTTGAGAGGATGTTTATCTTCTCAACGATGTTTCAACTACCCTAATAGTTAACTAAAATCTATTCCTTTGCAGTAGGGAAAAACAGGCTTTACGCTAAAACTGAAACCATAAAGCTTACCACCAGCCATATTGCATATAGTATAGCTTTACTTTTGTTACTCTCTATGTGTTACTTTGCCAGCATATTCCATGTGCTGACCCGTTTTCGGGCTGCAACGTTCATGTTGCAGACTTTTTAGACGACGAGTAAGGTGCCTTATAGGTTGTGGTTCTATACTCAGTGATGTCGCTGGAGTTGATGGACTCACTTATCTTCCAAGCCTTCCGCTGTTATCGTGTTAGATGGCCTTAAGCCATTTTTATTATAATAAGTTCATCATTGGAACTATCGATGTAATAAGTGTGTGATTGCTACTCTGTTATAAATCCTTCAAGTACTGTGCGTGTTAGCATTACTGATCCAGGGATGACACTGATGCACAGAGATCGGACTGTTTGAGGTCTGGTCGCTACACTTGAAGTATTATTATTCTTATATCAATATGAACTTTTATCTTGAATCTTTCAGATCTGAACATTCATGGCACAACAAAGAGAATTACATTGAGAATTATGTTAGTTAGCATTCCACATCAAAAAAGTCTGTTTTTATCATTTACCTACTCGAGGACGAGCAGAAATTAAGCTTGGGCATGCTTGATACGTCTCCAACGTATCTATAATTTTTTATTGTTCCATGCTATTATATATTCTGTTTTGGATGTTTAATGGGCTTTATTACACACTTTTATAGTATTATTGGGACTAACCTACTAACCCCAATGCAGATTGCTGTTTTTTTGCCTTTCGCAGAAAAGGAATATCAAACGGAGTCCAAACGGAATGAAAGCTTCGGGAGAGTTATTTTTGCAACCGTATCTACCTAGAAGACTTGGAGTACACACGAGGGAATGAAGGAGGTGGCCACGAGGTTCTAGGGTGCGCTCCCTCCCCCTGGGCGTGCCCCCACCCTCTTGGGCCCCCTCCGGCTCCCCCGATGCCCTCCTTCCTCCTATACATATCCATATACCCTGAAAACATTGAGGCAACAGAAAAAACCCTAATTCCACCGCCACAACCTTCTGTTCCCGTGAGATCCCATCTTGGGGCCTGTTCCGGAGCTCCGTCGGAGGGGGGATCTACCACGGAGTGCTTCTACATCAACGACATAGCCTCACCAATGAGTTGTGAGTAGTTTACCACAGACCTTCGGGTCCATAGTTATTAGCTAGATGGCTTCTTCTCTCTTTTTGGATCTCAATACAAAGTTCTCCTCGATCTTCGAGAAGATCTATTCGATGTAATCTTTTTGCGGTGTGTTTGTCGAGATCCGATGAATTATGGGTTTATGATCAAGATTATCTACGAACAATATTTGATTATTTTCTGAAATCTTTTATGTATGATTATAATATCCTTGCAAGTCTCTTCGAATTATTGGTTTGGTTTGGCCTACTAGATATATAGTTCTTGCAATGGGAGAAGTGCTTGGCTTTGGGTTCAATCTTGCGGTGTCCTTTCCCAGTGACAGCATGGGCAGCAAGGCACATATTGTATTGTTGCCATCAACGATAAAAAGATGGGGTTTATATCATATTTCTTGAGTTTATCCCTCTACATCATGTCATCTTGCTTAAAGCATTACTCTGTTCTTATGAACTTTATACTCTAGATGCATGCTGGATAGCGGTCGATGTGTGGAGTAATAGTAGTAGATGCAGAATCGTTTCGGTCTACTTGTCACGGACGTGATGCCTATATATAATGATCATGCCTAGATATTCTCATAACTATGCGCTTTTCTATCAATTGCTCGACAGTAATTTGTTCACCCACCGTAGAATTCTGCTATCATGAGAGAAGCCACTAGTGAAACCTATGGCCCCCGGGTCTATCTTTATCATATTACTATACTTCAATTTCTGCTACCGTTGCTTATTTGCTTTATTTACTTTCTGTTCTTATATAAAAAATACCAAAAATATTATACTATCCTATCTATCAGATCTCACTTTCATAAGTGACCGTAAAGGGATTGACAAGCCCTCATCGCGTTGGCTACGAAGTTCTTATTTGTTTGTGCAGGTGCGAGGGACTCGCGCGTGGTCTCCTATTGGATTGATACCTTGGTTCTCAAAAACTGAGGGAAATACTTACGCTATTGTGCTGCATCACCCTTTCCTCTTCAAGGGAATACAACGCAAGCTCGAGAAGTAGCACTTACGAGGTTCATCGACGGGCTTATCCTACTCTGGATTTTTTTCACAATCGTCTTCTTTCTCGTTGGGTGTATCCACCATATATACATGATATGTAGAAGTAGTCGTCCATCGCCCGGTTGTGGGCAGGTTTCCACTTAGATCGGCTTCGACGTCGTGGTCCATCTGATCAATGTCTTCGTAAGCGTAATCTAGTAGATCGGTTAAGTCTTCGACCATGGCTACCAAGTTGGTGGTGGGTGGGAAGCAAAATTCCCTGTCCTTAGCCCCCAGTTCGAACAGGGCATAGTTCGACTGGGAATCCTCTGTTCGGGAGAGAGATTTTAGTTGGTCCAACGCTTCGTCTAAGGGCGAGTGCTGGACGTATGTTCGACCATCTGCGGGATAGAGTTTGGTGATAATCGCTCGATCGATCCCAAAAAGCACGGATCCCGAAAGTTCGGAACTCGTAATCGGGGCCGAGTCCGGTGCTCCAGCGGCGGGGGAAGTACCGCTCCATGCTGGGTCTGTGAGCGGCTCAAGAGCCGCTAAGTCTGCGGTTTCCGTGGCAGGATTGATCTTCCCGTCCTCAGATGAAGCGATCTGCTCCGGATATAAGGCCAGAGCTCTAACAGGTGTTGACCCCTGGACGGGATCCGATGATAGATCTTGGGCATCTTCATCGTGGAGGCAGGGTGAAGCCTCCATGGGTGCGAATCCGTCGAAGATTAAATCTCCACGGACGTCAGCAGTGTAGTTCAAGCCTCCAAATCTGATCTGATGACCAGGGGCATAGCTGTCAACCTGCTCGAGGTGGCCTACCGTGTTGGCATGAAGCACGAAGCTGTCGAACACGAAAAGTTGGCCGAGGAGAAAAAATTCCTCGGTGGTGGCGGCGTCATTGATGATGAAACGAGCCATTAATCCTTCTGTCGACGATGCAGTGGAACTCTCAATGAAAGCACCAATGTCGGTGTCAAAACCAGAAGATCTGGGTAGGGGGTCCCAAACTATGTGTCTGTGGATTGATGGTATCAGGAGACCGGGGACACGATGTTTACTCAGGTTCAGGCCCTCTCGATCGAGGTAATACCATATTTCCTGCTTGATTGATCTTGATGGATATGGGGTTACAAGAGTTGATCTACCTCGAGATCGTAATGGCTAAACCCTAAAAGTCTAGCCTATGTGATTGCTATGATTCTTCTGTCTCTATGGACTAAACCCTCCAGTTTATATATGCACCGGAGGGACCTAGGGTCGTACATGACCATCTTGCTGAGGAACGAAAGTATTACACCCAAACTGTAAAGTTGCTATTTTACATATATGGGAGTCCTATCCGGATACGGGAGATTGTCTTCAGCAATAATCTTCACGACCCACCAGTGCGGCTCATAATGAGCAATCCGACCACCTGAGGACCCCTTAATCCAGGACTCCCGCAACGGTGCTACCCATTGATGCAGGTAGAACCATGGTTGTACTAGCCCATGAACTAGCCCCACCACACATAACCGAGACTCTTGCAGATTGTACCCCTACACCATTGGACAGAGAACCAGCTACACCCAATCTAACCCCAACCGTAGCAGATAGTAACCCAGTTCTAGCTGACACAACACCATGTCCACCATAGAGTACCCCCACACGAGTAGTTAGTAAGGCAACTATAGTGCCCAAAGCACAAAGACCACTACAGCGAACCCAAACTCCACGTTTAAAGCAGAAAAGCGACTGTTGTTAGGTCAGATTACGTAGTTGTGGTGCATACTCCATTGCACTTGCATCACTGTATTTACTCATACCAACTAATTTCACATTTGAAGAATCCAATTGAAACTCCAATGGCCCAACATGTATGTTTTGAACCTATTTCTTTAACTGGATTGTTGTTCTAACTTCTTGCTCTATGTTGATCTCTGTTTCAATTGTATAAACGGTTATGTTCTCATGTCATGCACATTACAAGTGTTGTTAGTGTTGTGTAGTTTCCACGTTTATATTCTGTCTATGCTGCTTTTCTTAAACATATATGATTTGAACTGTCTCTATCTTGATTTGGCAACATAATCTGGAATGATATGGACCATACAATGACCATACTACATAGATATATGTTTGTTTCATGCATCCTATCCACCTTACAACTGAACTAGTTTACCAAAATGAGTTTCATATCCAACATGGTAAACCTGTGACGTGTCTACTTGTTCCTCTTGTAGAATGCCGACAGAATATTGGAGAAGAGCACCCCATTATGCAATGGTAGAGAAAGTAATGCAGATCAAGATAGTGAGACAACCCTGTTGGTCTCCAAGAAAGCTGATAAAAACTATCTTGTAGATAGTGAGACAACCCCATAGTCATGCCTTGATGTGCTGTTTGAGTTACTGGCCACTACTGCTGGCACAAGCTCTTTGAACTCGATGCCTGAATCAGTTCGGCTTCTTGAGTCTCAACTTAAGTTGAAAGACATCGATCAGATGTGCTGCGGCAGGAAGCCGAAGGACTCAAGAAGTCCCTGCAGAATTTGGATGCATACTTTCTGGTGCAACAACAAGTGCTGGAGGATTTAAGCGCCAAACAAATGCAAGCCAATAAGCTTGCTAAGCGTCTTGCCAGCATGGTGGATACCCAGGATATTGTTTCTTGAGCTCCTGTGAAGTGGTTTCAGTTCTGGACTTGTTTTTCTACAGCGTTTATTTGCACCGGTCGCCAGCTTTGACAGCCAGTATATGTAATATCCTGCTTTATTCCCCTTATTTACACTGGTGGCGAACTTTGATGCCTGGTGGTTGTAATATGTGTAATAGCCGTAATAGCCTAGAGTGTGTTACTTGCTTATTTATTTCCTTGTTGTCTTGTTTATTTGTTTGCTTCTAGACAGTGTAGTCATTTTTCCACGGTTTCCTAGTGGCCGCAATAACCTATTTTTTATAACTAGGCCACAATTACCATGGGCAACAGGCGGGCCATTGTCACCATGGCCTTCTACGGGACGTAGAATCAATGGGCCTTTTACGGGTCGTATGGTCGATTGGCCAAACATGGGCCAATAACGGACCACATTATGGTCCGTAAATGGGCTGTACTGGCAGCCGTCCGTTCATGGGCCGACCATAACGGGCCTTTAAAAGGCCAATGAGTATAACAGGCTTAATTCCATCGACAGACATAACGGGTCGTTAATGGGCCGTATTTGATGACGCTATGAAAACGGCCAAACGGGTCAACGGGCCACAAACGGGACGACTTTAACCACGGGCTGAATTTGACCCACAAGCGGAAAAGGCCAGTAAGATTTTATAAGCTACCGAATCCTGCCAATCAGCCCAAGAATAACTGGGCACTGAAAAGGCCGAAAGATAACACGGGCTGGGAGCAGCCCAATGGAGTAATGGGTCGTTAATGGGTATGAAGCGATATAATCAGAATTTTACACGTGCAAAATTCCCATTGGTCCTCGCTGTTAGCGGGTTATCGGATCCAAAGCCTGACCCGATAGCTTAACGGTGACCCATTACGGTTGATGCCACATGTTAGTTACCCTTGATGAAATCACTTCCATGACGCGCCATTTATCGTCATGAAAGTGGACACATCTGTGATGATAATTTTGGTAATGTCATGGAACACTTCTACGACAGCAAATGTATGACTATCTTGATTCTGTCATAAAATCGTCATGGATGTACATGCATGACAAAAAACGTAACCTACTGTGACAAACATGTATCATCATGGAAGTGTATTTTTTTGTTGTGAGTGGAATGGTTTGAAGCCGTTGCGGGACGCTTTTCCCACGAGAGTGCGCGAGGAGGAGTGATAGCCGCAGTTGCCGCCGTCAATGTCAGTGAGCGGCTCCCGGCCTTGCTCCTTGGATATGCATCGCGGCAAGACTCCGTTTGGGCGATGGCGGTACATATCGCTCTCCTTGATGTGGTAGAGTGCGTCTTGTCGGACCACCCGCTCTGCCTCTGCGTTTATGTTCAGAAGAGCGCTGCCCTCCAGGTATGCATAGATCTCTCTAATCTAGTTCTCAGGCTTTTACTCAAGGGCTAGCAGTAGGCAAGCCCGCGAGGGTGGCCCGCAGGCCGTCACGCCCGTGGGTGGTGCGGGAGGGAGCTCCTCATGGGGCGCCATGGGGCTGTTGGCAGGGGGTGTTCTGAAGGCTTCAAGAACCACTCCTCGAAGAAATCAGGACTCTAGGACTCGCGGCGTGATGCGCGCTTGGAAATTTCATTAGCCTCGCTATTGTGAGTACGAGGGATGAGCTGGAGCTCGATGCCCGCGAAGCGCTTCTCGAGTTTTGGCACCTCCTCCAGATAGACCACCATGTGCTCGTCTTTCTGCTTATACTTCTTGTTGGAGAAGTCAACGAGGAGCTGGGAGTCTTCCTTGATGATGATGCACCTGACGCCGAGTGCGGTGGCGGCCATGAGCCTGATGATGAGGCCCTCATACTTGGCGATGTCGTTGGAGACCTTATAGGTGTGCCTGAAATAGAGCTGCACTACATAGTAAAGCTTGCCGCATGTAGGAGTGGTAAGTACTACACCAGCCCCCTGAGGTGGCCTCCTCCGGCAGGAACGACTCCACGTGAGGCTCGCCCTGGTGCAGGTCTCTCCACTCCACTGAGAACTCTGCCAGATCCGCGTCCTTAATGGTCCTAGTGGTGAGGAACTCCAGCTCGAAGGGCTGCAACTCGATGTTCCACTCGGCGACGCGGCCGGTGGCATTTGGGCAGTGCATGACCTTCTTCAGCGGGTAGGATCTGACCACCTTGATGGGGTGGCGCTAGAAGTAGTGCATCTTCTGGCAGGCCATGAGGTGCGCCAAGAGGAGTTTCTGCTACATGGGGTAACATTTGCGCGCGTATCGCAACACCATGCTGACGAAGTAGATGGGGTGTTCGACGAGGTGCGTGATTATGGTGTCCGTGTTTTGATCTCCATGGAGCTCAGGGGGCGGCGCCGCGGAGGCCTCAGGAGGGTAGTGAATCCGAGGCTTCCTGGAGGGAGACCTCGGTAGGCCCAAGCGGAGCCCTGGTAGGCTCAGATGATGCCTCCGGAGGTGAGTCCTCGGCTAGCAGAGGCTCTCACGGGCGTCGGGCGACCATGTTGGGTGTACTCATCAGGTACCTCTTGAGGCCCTCGAAGGTAGCGTCGGCTTCGGGGGTCCATTTGAAGGGGCTAGACCTCTTCATGAGCTTGAAGAGCAGCAGGGCCCACCCTCCAAACTTGGAGATAAAGCGACAAAGCGAGGCCATGCACCCCACCACACGCTGCATCTCCTTGAGGTTACGGGGTGGCTGCATCTCTTCATTGGCCTTGATCTTCTCGGGACTGGCCTCAATGCCATGGTGGGAGATCAGAAAACCAAAGAGCTTGCCGGAGGGGACATTGAAGACACACTTGGCATAGTTGAGCTTGAGGTTTACCTTGCAAAGGTTGGATAAAGTTTCCTCAAGGTCCCAATGAGGGTGTGCACCTCTCAAGTTTTGATGGCAATGTCGTCAACATACGCCTCTGCATTGCTCCCCATCTGGCACCCCAAGTAGATGCGCATCAGCCTTTGGAAGGTGGCTCCTACACTCTTCAAGCCGAAGAGCATGCATACGTAGTAGAACACTCTGCAGGGGTGGTGAAGGCGGTTTTCTCCTCATCTTCCCGCGCATCTTGATCGGATGGTAGCCTGAGAAGGCATCTAGAAATCAGAGTAGATCGCACCCGGCGGTGGAGTCTACAATTTGGTAAATCAGTGGCAGCGGGAAATGGTCCTTGGGGCAAGCCTTGTTGAAGTTGGTGAAGTCGACACATATACACTTGCCGCCATGCGGATTAGCTACAACGATAGTGTTGGTCATCCACTCAAGGCGGAGTAGTTCATGAATGATTCTCGCATATTGGAGCTTTTCAACTTCCTGGATTATGGATTTTTGCTTCTCGGGCGCCTGGCGCCTCACCTTCTGCTAGACGGGGCATGCGTTGGGGAAGGTGGCTAAGTGATGCTCGATCACCTCCCTTAGCACACCGGGCATGTTTGAAGCCGTCAATGCAAACATATCCGCGTTTGCCCAGAGGAAAGCGATGAGCACGCCTTCCTCCTCGGCAGAAAGGCCGTTGCCGATGGTGAGGGAGGGGCATGCATCACTCCCATCTAGGGAGAACAAGGACTTTTTCTTCGCTGGTGCCATCTCGGTAGGCCCGGGATCGCCCTCATCGGCTGGCTGAGAGGAGGCCGCGGCGATAACGAAGGCGTGCACGAGGGTGCGCACCGCGTCCCTCTTGTTGCAGCGGATGGCAAGAAGGCCGCCGCTGCCAGGCATCTTGACGATATCGTAGGCGTGATGGGCCACAGACATGAATTTGGAGAGTGCGGGGTAGCCCAAGATGGTGTCTTAGGGTAGGCCAATGGGAGCCAGGTCGAAGTCGACAAACTCCGTGCGATAGCTCTCGCGTGTGCCGAAGGTGACGTAGAGTGGGGCAGCCGGCGATGATACGTCTCCAACGTATCTATAATTTTTTAATGTTCCATGCAAGTATATTATTTACTTTGGATGTTTTATATGCATTAATATGCTTTTTTATATAGGACTAACCTATTAACCTAGTGCCAGTTTCTTTTTTCCCTCGTATTTGACTTTTATAGAAAAGGAATATCAAACGGAGTCCAAACAGAATAAAACTTTACGATGATTTTTCTTGGACCAGAAGAAATCTAGGAAGCTCCGGGAGGAGGCTAGAAGACACACGAGGAGGCCACAAGCCCTAGGGGCGCACCCTAGGGGGGCGCCCCTAGGCTTGTGGGCCTCTCGAGGGTCCCCGAACCCTAATCCCAGCACTATAAATCCTCAAATATTCCCCACTATAAATCCTCAAATATCCCCCCTATGCCAGGGGGTCGCCAAAAATACTTTTCCACCATGACAAGTTTCTTTTCCCGTGAGATCCCATCTTGGGGCCTTTTCTGGAACTCCGCCAGAGGGGGATTCGATCACGGAGGGCCTCTACATCAACCTTGCTGCCCTTCGGATGATGGGAGTAGTTTACCACAGACCTATGGGTCCATAGCTAGTAGCTATATGGCTTCTTCTCTCTCTTTGATCTTCAATACAATGTTCTCCTCGATGTTCTTGGAGATCTATGATATGTAATCTTATTTTGCGGTGTGTTTGCTGATATCTGATGAATTGTGGATTTATGATCAGATTATCTATGAATATTATTTGAGTCTTCTCCAAGCTCTTTTATGAATGATTAAGATAGCTTTGTATTTCTCTCTGATCTATTGATTTGGTTTGGCCAACTAGATTGGTTTTTCTTGCAATGGGAGAGGTGCTTCGTGATGGGTTCAATCTTGTGTGTCCTCACCCAGTGACAGACGGGGTAGCGAGGCACTTATTGTATTGTTTCCATTAAGGATAACTAGACGAGGTTTATGTCATATCGCTTGAGTTTATCCCTCTACATCATATCATCTTGCTAAAAGTGTTGCTCTGTTCTTATGAACTTAATACACTAGATGTAGGCATGAGTCGATCGATGTGTTGAGTAATAGTAGTAGAAACATAATCGTTTCGGTCTACTTGTCACGGACGTGATGCCTACAGTCATGATCATTGCCTTGGATGTCATCATAACTTTGCGCTTTTCTATCAATTGCTCAATAGTAGTTTGTTCACCCACCGTATGCTTTCTTCAAGAGAGAAGCCTCTAGTGAAACCTATGGCCCCCGGGTCTATTTTCCATCATATATTTTAAGATCTATAAAACCAAAAACCCAAAAATAGCTTGCTGCAATTTATTTGCGTTTACTTTATTTTGCCTTATACTTATACTTTAAATCTATCTCTATCAGAATTCAATCTTGCTAGTGACAGTGAAGGGATTGACGACCCCCTTTTCGCGTTGTGTGCAAGTGTTTATTAGTTTGTCAAGGTGCATATATTGGGGACTTGCTTGTGCCTTCTAATGGATTGATACCTTGGTTCTTGACTAAAGGAAATACTTATCTATACTTTGTTGCATCACCCTTTCCTCTTCAAGGGAAAAATCAACACAAACTCAAGACGTAGCAGGAAGAATTTTTGGCTCCGTTGCTGGGGAGGTTCTACATCAAGCCTACCAAGTTCCTATCCTACACTCTCATCACTTGCACGTACATTATTTTCCATTTTTCTCTTGTTTTCATCTCCCCCACTTCTAAAACATTTTGAGAAAAACACAAAAATATTTGCCTTCTTTCTATTTTGCCTTTATGTCTTACTTGGCTTGTTTGCTTGGCATAATTGTGTGTTTATTGCATAATTGTGTCTTACTTTATTTGATGATAATCCCACTATTTTGGAAGAGTGTCGACTTTGCATGCATATGGAACAATTAGAGAATATGTATGTTATAGCTATATAGTTGAATTTGAATATTATCCCACATGCAATTATTATGAGAGAGGAAATTATGGTTGTGAAAATCTTCACGTTACTAAATTACCTCTCTTGAAGTTTAAGTTATCCAGGTTTTATTCTTCTTCCTTTCATATTCTTGTCTTTGCTTGCCTTGATAATTTGTTTTCTTTTAAAATACATATGCATAGGAAGCATGTTAGACTTAAATGTGTTTGTCACATGTTTTATGATGTTCTCTTTGTGCTTCAATTGTTGTCTTTCAAGTGAGCATCATTAAAATTATCAATGCCTAGCTAAAAGGCTTTAAAGAAAAGTGCTTGTTGGGAGACAACCCAATATTTTATTTTATGTGTTTAAAAAAAATATCTTCTAGCCTCTGGTTAGAGGTGTTTTTATGTTTTGAGTTAGTGTTTGTGCCAAGTAAGACCTTTGGGATGATTTGGAAGATTGTTGATTTGATTTTGCTGAAAAACAGAAAGTTTTGCGCCTAGTACAGAGAATTTTAAAATTCACTGGTGCGTGCTAATTTTGTGCAATGTTTACACAAGATTTATATAAAATTTTCCCACATTTTCCTGATTGTTCAGAATTTTTAGAGTTACAGAAGTATACAAAGTTTTCAGATTTCTACAGACTATTCTATTTTTGACAGATTCTATTTTCATTGTGTTGTGTGGTTATTTTGATGAATCTATGAGTAGTATCGAGGGGTATGAACCATGGAGAAGTTGGAATACAGCCGATATAACTCAAAATAAAATTAGAATGAGTTTACAACAATACCTAAAGTGGTTATTTGCTTTATTATATTAATGGATCTCATGAGTTTTCTGTTGAGTTTTGTGTTATGAAGTTTTCAAATTTTGGGTAAAGATTTGATGGACTAAGGAATAAGGAGTGGAAAGAGCCTAATCTTGGGGATGCCCAAGGCACCCCAAGGTAATATTCAAGGACAAACAGACTTCTAAGCTTGGGGATGCCCCCGGAAGGCATCCCCTCTTTTGTCTTCAATCCATCGTTAAATTTACTTGAGGCTATATTTTTATTCATCACATGATATGTGTTTTGCTTGGAGCGTCTTGTATGATATAAGTCTTTGCTTTTTAGTTTGCCACAATCATCCTTGTTGTACACACCTTTTGAGAGGGACACATATTAATCGATAATTTATTAGAAAACTTTATGTGCTTCATTTATATCTTTTGAACTAGGTAGTTGCTCTAGTGCTTCACTTATATATTTTTTAGCACGGCGGTGATGTTATTTTTAAGAAATTGATGAACTCTCATGCTTCACTTATATCATTTGGGAGTCTAATAACAACATGGTAATTGTCTTAGGTTATAAATTTAGTCCTAATATGATAGGCATCCAAGGGGGATATAATAAAAACTTTCATAAAGAGCATTGAATATATGAGAAGTTTGATTCCATGCAATCATTTTGAGATATGAAGATGGTAATATTAGAGTCATGCTAGTAGTAAATTGTGGAATAGTAAGAATACTTCTGTTAAGGGTTGTGATTCCCGTAGCATGCAGGTATGGTCTTCTAGTCATGTGATGAAGTTGGAGCGCAATTTATTCTTGATTGTCTTACTTTATGTGAAAGTCGGGAGCGCGCGATGGTTAACTCCTACCAACCTCTCCCCTAGCGGCATGCGTAGTAGTACTTTGCTTAGAGAGCTAACAAACTTTTTGCAATAAGTATGTGAGTTCTTTATGACTAATGTTGAGTCCATGGATTATACGCACTCTCAGCCTTCCACATTTGCTAGCCAACTCTAGTACCGCGCAACTTTCGCCGGTGCTTTAAACCAACCTTATACCGTTCCTCAAAACAACCACCATACATACCTATTATGGCATTTCATAGCCATTCCGAGATATATTGCCATGTGACTCCACCGTTTAATCATTATGAGTTTTTACCTTGAGTTGTATGTAAATAAAAGTGTGATGATCATCATTATTAGAGCATTGTCCCATGTGAGGTTTATAAAAATAGAGGCGAAAGAGCCCAAATAAAAAAGAGAGGCCAAAGATCCCAAATAAAAAAAGAGGCCAAAGAGCCCAGAATAAAAACTATCGAGAGAAAAAGAGAGAAGGGACAATGTTCATATCCTTTTTCACACTTGTGCTTCAAAGTAGCACCACGTTCTTCATGATAGAGAGTCTCCTATTTTGACACTTTCATATATTACTAGTGGGAATTTTTTTGTTATAAAACTTGGCTTGTATATTCCAATGATGGGCTTCTTCAAATTGCCCTAGGTTTTCATGAACAAGCAAGTTGGATGCACACTCACTTAGTTTTATTTTGAGCTTTCATACACTTATAGCTCTAGAGCATCTGTTACATGGAAATCCCTACTCACTCACATTGATATCAATTGACGGAAATCTCCATAGTCCATTAATTTTCCTAGTTGACGTGAGACTTTCTCCCTTCCTTTTGTCTACTGACACTTTCTATTCCATCTATAGTGCTATATCCATGGCCCATGCTCACGTATTGTGTGAAGAGTTGAAAAAGTTTGAGAACATCAAAAGTATGAAACAATTTCTTAGCTGACACCGGGGTAGTACATGATTTATACTTTGTGTTAAGAGGAGGGAGCATAACAAGACTATATGACTTTGTAGGGATAACTTTCTTTAGCCATGTTTTTTTTGAAGTTTCGTGATTTTTCTTTCTAGTTTGTGAGGGAGTACTGGATTTAGGGGCCCTCGGGTGGCCGGACTACTGAAGGTGGGCCAGGATTATGGGCTGTGAAGATAAAAGCAGAAGGTCATCCCCCGTGTTCGGATAGGACTCATATGTATGTAAAAAGGCAAGATAGATGTCCGAACATAATGATTCCTTCCTCCCCAAGTCATCTCTGTACAACCCTAGGCCCCCTCTGGCATGTATATAAGCTAGAGGGTTTAGTACGTAGAGGCAGAATCACAACAATCATAGGCTAGACTACTAGGGTTTAGCCATTATGATCTCGAGGTAGATCAACTCTTGTAACCCTATATTCATCAAGATAAATCAAGCAGGAAGTAGGGTAGTACCTCAATAGAGAGGGCATGAACCTGGGTAAAACATCGTGTCCCCAGTCCCTTGTTACCATTGATCCTTAGACGCACTACTTGCGCACCCCTACCCGAGATCTGCTGGTTTTGACATCGACAATGGCGCTTTCATTGAGAGCTCCGCTGTGTACTTGCGAGAAGCAATCAGTGGCTCTTCTCGTCATCAATGAAGACATCACCCTTGGAAAAAGCCTGGCTCTTGGCCAGGTCCTCCAGCTCGGCGGGTTCGCCATATGCACCTGCATGGTCGTCAAGTCGACCGCGTCCTCTGTGATCACCGAGCAGCACTCCTACATCGGCTCCGAACACTCCGAATACGCGAATCCGGCAGATTCCTCATCCTTAAACGAGTTCCTGGATCGCATCGCCGCCCTAGGGCTTTCAACATCCAATGATCGGATCGGGCCTAAATCTGGTCAGGAGGAAGACAATTCCACCCCGATCACTCACCTGGTGATGGCCGTCGAGGAACGGGCCGAACAAACTTCTCCTCATGAACCGGAGACCGGCTGTGTCCGGATCTCCGAACCCTTTGAGCCGTACATCCTTCCTTCGGGCAGGACTCCGCATCTTTCGAGCTCAGGGATAGACACCGAGCCCGGGGAACACACGAATCTTGCTGGGCCCGAGTTATCTACAATGGAGCTTTTGCAAACCCCGGATACTATATTGGGTCGGGACTCGAATTTTACCACGCCCACCCACCACAATCAATACTCTCCAAGTAATTCTGGCCCTCCAGACATATGTGACTTAATGTACGTGCGGCAACAACCTCAGGAGACGGTCCATCACTTTTGGGCCAGATTCCTACTTGTTAAAAACAAGATTAAGGTCTGCTGCGATGACGACGTAGTTCCAATCTTTCACCGCAATTGCTCGGATGAGGGAGTCTTGAGCGCCCTCAACCGCCGTCGCATACAGAGATTCACAGAGTTGTTGCACTTAGTACGAAAGTACCGCGCCATGGAAAGTACTTTGAAGGCCCAGAATACCCATCTGGAACAGCATGTCTTCGAACAATATGCCGCTAAAGCAAAACAGACATACCCTAGCAGGGAATCCGATCATATGCCTGTCAGCGAGAAAAATAAACCTTTTACTGGATACAGGTCTATTCTAGACGAACTCCTAGATAAACCTTGCCCAATACATGCGACCCCTAGCATGATGCCAACCGACAGCCTTCGAGCGTGTTGGGTACTCCGGCAGGTAGCTAAAAGCGGTGAAGCCATCCTCGCCACCATAACTCCAAAGGACAATTTTAACGTCCTCACAGTCTTTGATGCCTTCTCTTCAAATAATTGGTGCAAGATAGCACATCGCGAACCCGTCGAGGTTCATCAAATAACCGCTGTAAGCCCATGGAATGATGCGACAATTACTTTTACTGCCGGCGATGAACCACGAGTCTGGCCAGTCTGAGCCCCAGCCGCTCTTGTAGTAAACCCAATAGTAGATGGCTTTTGCCTTACCAAAGTGCTCATGGACGGTGGTAGTGGACTTAACCTCATATGTGAGGACACGCTTGAAAAAATTGATGGGGAACATAGTATTTCAAAAAAAAATCCTACGATCACGCAAGATCTATCTAGGAGAAGCATAGCAACGAGCAGGGAGAGTGTGTCCACGTACCCTCGTAGATCGAAAGCGGAAGCGTTTAGTTACGCGGTTGATGTAGTCGAACGTCTTCGTGATCCAACTGATTAAGTACCGAATGCACGACACCTCCGCGATCTACACATGTTCAGCTCAGTGACGTCCCTCGAACCCTTGATCCAGTTGAGGCCGAGGGAGAGTTTCGTCAGCACGACGGCGTGCTGACGGTGTTGATGAAGTTACCGACGCATCGAGGTGTGTAACTCTAGAATGGAGAACCACAGACGTCTAAGAAATCAACTTGTGTGTCTTTGGGGTGCCCCCTCCCCACATATATAAAGGAGGGAGAGAGGAGGAGGCTGGCCTAGGAGGGGCGCACCAAGGGAGGAGGATTCCTACTCCTAGTAGGAGTAGGTTTCCTCCTTTCCTAGTCCTACTAGGAAAATGGAGGAAAGAGGAGGAGGAGAGAAGGAAGGAGGGGGCCGCCTCCCAAGCCCTAAACCAATTTGGTTTGGGCCTTGGTGGGGGGGGGGGAGCGCCCCACACTTTGCTTGCTGCCCTCTTTCTCCACTAGGGCCCAATAAGGCCCATAGACTCCCCGGGGGGTTCCGGTAACATACCAGTACTCCGAAAAATACCCGATACACTTCGGAACCCTTCCGGTGTTCGAATATAACCTTCCAATATATCAACCTTTATGTCTCGACCATTTCGAGACTCCTCGTTATGTCTGTGATCTCATCCGGGACTCCCAACAATCTTTGGTACATCAAAACACCTAAACTCATAATACCGATCGTCATCGAACGTTAAGCGTGCGGACCCTACGTGTTCGAGAACTATGTAGACATGATCGAGACACCTCTCTGGTCAATAACCAATAGCGGAACCTGGATGCTCATATTGGCTCCTACATATTCTACGAAGATCTTTATCGGTCAAACCGCACAACAACATATGTTGTTCCCTTTGTCATTGGTGTGTTACTTGCTTGATATTCGATCATCGGTATCATCATACCTAGTTCAATATAGTTACTGGCAAGTCTCTTTACTTGTTCCGTAATACATCATCTCGTGACTAACTCATTAGTCGTTTGCCCTGAAGGCTTATTACGATGTGTATTACCGAGAGGTCCCAGAGATACCTCTCCCACACTTGGAGTGGCAAATCCTAATCTTGATCTATGCCAGCACCACAAACACTATCGGAAACACCTATAGAGCATCTTTATAATCACCCAGTTACGTTGTGATGTTTGATAGCACACAAGGTGTTCCTCCGGTATTCGGGAGTTGCATAATCTCATAGTCAGAGGAACATGTATAAGTCATGAAGAAAGCAATAGCAATAAAACTAAACAATCATAGTGCTAAGCTAACGGATGGGTCTTGTCCATCACATCCTTCTCCTAATGATGTGATCACGTTGATCAAATGACAACACAAGTCTATGGTTAGGAAACATAACCATGTTTGATTAATGAGCTAGTCTAGTAGAGGCATACTAGGGACACTCTGTTTTGTCTATGTATTCACACATGTATCAAGTTTCCGGTTAATACAATTCTAGCATGAATAAAAGACATTTATCATGATATACATGGAAATATAAATAACAACATTATTATTGCCTCTAGGGCATCTTTCCTTCAAAAATGCAGGTCAATAAAACCCGCATTGAGCAAAGTAATACAACCTTTCGACGAATCATCCCCAGCCGGGAAGCATGGTGTTCGGGAAGTATTAAATTTGACGTAGTATTCGGCACGCCCGAGAACTACAGGCCAGGAGAACTGCTCTTCGACATTATCCCCTTCAACAGTGGATACCACGCCCTCCTAGGGCGAGACGCTTTCTCATGCTATCATGGCATACCCCATTATGGGTACATGAAGCTTAAAATGCCAGGGCCCAGTGGAATAATCACAGTCATAAGTGATCTGGACAGAGCACTCTGTGCCGAAAATAAAACCGCATCCTTGGCCCTAGAGGCACTATCCGAAGCCTTTCAGGCCGAAGAATTAATCACCTTACGATCCACGGTGGACAATGATGATGTAGTCCTTGATAAAAGATCTAAATCAACCCCCTTCAAGCCAGCAGATGAAATTATCAAATTTTAGGTGCATCTGCCAGACCCCAATAAGACAGCATCCACTGGAGCATAGCTGGACCCGATGGTAGACAGCGCTTTGCACACATTCCTACGAGAAAACTAGGATATATTCGCCTGGCATCCTTCAGACATGCCTGGGATCCCACAAAGGCTGGCCGAACATAGCCTCAACATAATCAGAGGGTTCAAACCGGTCAAGCAGTCACTGCGATGATTTTCCGAACCCAAAAGACAAGCTATGGGGGAGGAGCTGGCCAAGTTACTGGAAGCCGAATTCATCAGGGAAATTAAACATCCGGATTGACTAGCCAATTTGGTCATGGTACCGAAGAAGGATAAATCCTGGCGGCTTTGTGTTGATTTTGAAGACCTAAACAAGGTCTCCTCTAAGGATCCTTTTCCACTGCCCCACATCGATCAGATCATCGACACAATGGCAGGACATGACTTATTATGCTTCCTCGACGCTTACTCCAGATACCATTAGATAAAAATGAAGGAATCTGACCAGGCCGCGACGGCGTTTATCACTCCGTATGGGCCTTTTTGCTTCAGCACTATGCCCTTTGGGCTCAAAAACGCTGGTGCCACGTATGAACTCATGATTCAAACATTCTTAGAGAAACAAATTGGCAAGACAGTGGAAGCATACGTTGATGATGGAGTCATCAAGACCAAATGCATCGAAACATTGGTGGACGATCTCCGCCTCACGTTCGATAACCTGACATACGGCTCAATCTGGAAAAATGCGTGTAACGCCCCGGACACACCCGCCGGTGGTCGTTACTCCTGGCGGGATCTAGACTGGCCTCACATATCAATACTAGTCTTTTCTACGCACTTTGTCCTCACTCGTGCGCACCCGGGAGCAACTTCCCGGTCGGTCACCCATCCTGAAACTACTCCAAGCTGAGCACGCTTAACTTTGGAGTTCTTTCCGGAATGGGCTCCCAGAAAAGAAGGAATTCCTTATTGATATGAGTAGTCTATCATCCCTAATAAGCCAGGCGATCACATACACCCTCACTCAGAGGAACCGACGTCCTCGTCGGGCCACAGGAACGTTCCCTCTTGGCACAACCGTCTGTGCTTCCAGGACAGCACATGTGCCATGCCGTGTGCCACGACGGGTCACAAACGTCATGCACAACATGACTGCAAACTGTCCGCAAACATCCGTGTAACCGCGAGGGTCGGCTCTGATACCAACTTGTAACGCCCCGGACACACCCGCCGGTGGTCGTTACTCCTGGCGGGATCTAGACTGGCCTCACATATCAATACTAGTCTTTTCTGCACACTTTGTCCTCACTCGTGCGCACCCGGGAGCAACTTCTCGGTCGGTCACCCATCCTGAAACTACTCCAAGCTGAGCACGCTTAACTTTGGAGTTCTTTCCGAAATGGGCTCCCGGAAAAGAAGGAATTCCTTATTGATATGAGTAGTCTATCATCCCTAATAAGCCAGGCCATCACAATGCGTCTTCGGCGTTCCGGCCAGAAAGCTGTTAGGGTTTATCGTCTCCCATAGAGGAATTGAATTGATGCCAACTAAAGTCCAAGCCTTGTCACAGCTGGCTACACCAACCGATCTAAAACAAGTCCAAAAGCTAGCAGGGTGCGTGGCGGCCTTAAGTCGCTTCATCACCAGACTGGGAGAAAAAGCATTACCACTTTATAGACTGCTAAGGCGCACGGACAGCTTTGAATGGACAGATGCGGCCATAGCCGGACTAGAAGAAACAAAGACCCTATTAGCGGGCAAGCAGCTCCAAGTGTTGGCGAGCCAGTGTTGCTTTATATCTCAGCAACTCACCAGGTCGTGAGTGATGTACTCGTCGTCGAACGAGAGGAAGAGGGACATAAATTCCTTGTCCAAAAACCAGTCTACTATGTATCAGAGGTTCTTACACCAAGCAAGTCACGATACCCCCATTACCCAAAAAATCACATATGTGGTGTTCATGGCATCTCCGACACTACTTTTAAGTGTGTTCAATTACATGGCATCCGAAGTACCACTCAATGATATTGTAAACAACAAGGATGCCACAGGCCGCATAGCCAAATGGGCCATTGAGCTCTTGCCATTCGAAATAACATACAAACCACACCGGGCTATTAAATCTCAGGTGTTGGCTGACTTTGTGGCAGAATGGACTGGGGCCGAACTCCCTAAAGAGTAGGGGGCATATTCCCACTAGACCATGTATTTCGACAGCTCAAAAATGCTAGTCGGATTGGGGGCTGGCGTCATCTTGATATCTCCCACAGTGGATACAGTCCGCTTCATACTACAAATCATGTATACAGACTCAAACAATGCTACCGAATATGAGGCGCTACTACATGGCCTCCCCATGGCTGTATCCATGGGCATATCTCATGTAAACGGAGAATTTGATGTGAAGGATCCAATGATGGCGGCTTATCGAAACAACATATTGAAAATATCAGCTCGGTTTTAGTGGCTCGAACTTCACCATGCTGCTCGGGACAGTAATCAGGCAGAGGACATACTCGCTCGCATGGGCGCCAAACGCGACACAATCCCGCCTAACACCTTTGTAGATTGGTTGTTTGAACCATTAGTAATATGGCAGGACGAGAGCAGAGATGCTAATTGAGACCCGATCACACCCCCACTAGCCGAACTCAATACAGATGTCATCGGGGATTCAGATATGGAAATAACTCCTTCATCTCATGAAATCATGGCCATCATCGTCCCTTGGACCGATCTCTTCCTGCCCTACCTTAATAGGCAAGAGCTCCCCGATGATCAAAATGAGGCCCGTCGCATAGTTTGGCGTTCTAAAGCCTATAAAGTTCACGAAGGTGAACTATACCAAAAAAAGCACTACTGGTGTTCTCCAAAGGTGCATCTCTGAAGAGGAGGGACGTCAACTTCTAGCCAAAATACATGCTGGTATGGGCGGCCATCACGCCGCAGCTCGGGCTATCGTAAGCAAGGCTTTCTGAACAGGTTTCTTCTGGCCAACAGCCCGAGCAGATGCTCAAGCCCTAGTCCAACATTGTGTTGGATGCCAGCTTTTCGCCAATCAAAGTCATATGCCTCCCACCGCCCTGAGAACCATCCCCGTTACTTGGCATTTTGCGGTCTGGGGGCTGGATATGGTCGGACCCCTTAAAGGGGGAAGCCACAAAAAGATATATTTACTGATTATGGTGGATAAATTCACTAAATGGATAGAAGCAGGGTCAGTGATAGATTTTATATCCGGCATAGTACACCGTTATGGTGTCCCACATAGTATTATCGTACATAATGGCTCCAACTTTACAACTGATGAGGTGAAGAACTGGTGCACCAAGTTAGGCATTAAACTTGATTATGCCTCCGTGTACCACCCTCAAACAAATGGTCAAGTCGAACGGGCCAATGGCTTAATAATGAGCGGCATTAAACCCCGACTGGTGCGCACGCTACGGGAGTCAGATAAACACTGAGTTGAGGAGCTTGACTTTGTACTCTGGGGGCTGCGGACCACTGACACGTCTCTGTCGTATCTATAATTTTTGATTATTCCATGCCAATATTCTACAACTTCTACATACTTTTGGCAACTTTTTATACTTGTTTTGGGACTAACATATTGATCCAGTGCCTAGTGCCAGTTCTTGTTTGTTGCATGTTGTTTGTTTCGTAGAAAATCCATATCAAACCGAGTCCAAATAGGATAAAAACCTAGGGAGAATATATGTGATTTTTGGGAAGAAGAATCAACGCGAGACGATGCCCGGGGGCACAAGGTAGGGGGCGCACCCCAAGTGGTAGGGCGCGCCCTGGACCCTTGTGGCCACCCTGTAAGGTGGTTGGTGCCCTTCTTTCTCCGCAAGAAAGCCACTATCCGGATAAAAAACGTGTTAAAATTTCAGCCCAATCGGAGTTACAGATCTCCGGGAATTTAAGAAACGGTGAAAGGCCAGAATCTGGGAGCACAGAAACAGAAGGAGACAGAGAGACAGTTCCAATCTCGGAGGGGCTCCCGCCCCTCCGCCACAATGGAGGCCATGGACCAGAGGGGAAACCCTCCTCCCATCTAGGGGGGGGGAGGTCAAGGAAGAAGAAGAAGGAGGTGGGGTTCTCTTCCACTCTCTCCCGATGGCACCGGAACGCCGTCGGGGCCATCATCGTGTGACAGTGATCTACACCAACACCTCCGTCATCTTCACCAACATCTCCATCACCAACATCTCCATCACCTTCCCCCATCTATCTATAGCAGTCCACTCTCCTGCAACCCGCTGTACCCTCTACTTGAACATGGTGCTTTATGCTTCATATTATTATCCAATGATGTGTTGCCATCCTATGATGTCTGAGTAGATTTTCGTTGTCCTATCGGTAATTAGTGATTTGCTATGATTGGTTTAATTTTCTTGTGGTTATGTTGCTTTCCTTTGGTGCCCATCATATGATCGTGCGCGTGGATCGCACCATAGGGTTAGTTGTATGTTGATAGGAGTATGCATTGGAGGGCAAGAGTGACAGAAGCTTCAACCTAGCATAGAAATTGATCCATATGGGATTGAAGGCAGACCAATATTTCTTAATGCTATGGTTGGGTTTCACCTTAATGAACGTTAGTAATTGCGGATGCTTGCTAATAGTTCCAATAATAAGTGCATAGAATTCCAAGTCAGGGATGACATGCTAGCAGTGACCTCTCCCATATAAAACTTGCTATCGGTCTACTAACGTAGTCAATTGCTCAAGGAGAATTTTTCAACTCCTACCACCACTTTTCCACACTCGCTATACTAACTTTATTGCTTCTTTACCTAAACATCCCCTAGTTTTTATTTACGTGCTCTTTATTATCTTGCAAACCTATCCCGTTACACCTACAAAGTACTTCTAATTGCATACTTGTTCTAGGTAAAGCGAACGTTAAGCGTGCATAGAGTTGTATCGGTGGTCGATAGAACTTGAGAGAATATTTGTTCTACCTTTAGCTCCTCGTTGGGTTCGACACTCTTACTTATCGAAACAGGCTAAAATTGATCCCATATACTTGTGGGTTATCAAGACCTTTTTATGGCGCCGTTGTCGGGAAGCAATAGCGTGGGGTGAATATTCTCATGTGTGCTTGTTTGCTTTATCACTAAGTAGATTTTATTTGCTGTTCTAAGCTGTTCTCTATCTTTAGTTATGGACATGGAACACGAAATACCAAAAAAATAGGTGTACTTGCTACTCATGGAGATGGGGAACCTCCTAAAACCCTCGATGCTCATTATGTGAAAGATATTATGTACTATTTAATAATCCTGAGAAAACCCTATTCAATTATATGATGGGAAACACATTGCATCAATGTGAATACTTTAGGGATTATCGCTTGACACAGAAACGGAAACTATTATGGGATCAAATTTATATGTTGCATTGGTATGCTCGGCAACTATGCTTGAGATATAATTGTACTTGTTGCTCTTGGATGAAGGCTCCACACATTCCCTTTTCATGCAAATTTAGTGATAATGAAACCTTAGCTTCTTATGCTTATGGTATATATGATTACTATGATGATGAACAAATTGAAGAATTTGTTGCTTTTAAGGGTGCTTATGAAATTGAATCTTGGTTTGAAAAGTATGAAGCTTTTGATGATGATGTTCATAGGCCTGAAAATTTTGCTATATTGAAATATTTCTATGAGAATTATGAATATAATTCTGATATTGATGCATTTATTGAGAAAGTCTCTGCTGTCCAAGAAGAGACTAATATTTTGCAGGAAACTATGGAAGAAGAAAATGATGACACTGTAAGCTCATGGATGAAAAAGATGACGAGGAGAGTGAAGAACAAAAGGAGGAAGGGCGGATTAGCTACCCATGTCCACCTTCTAATGAGAGTAACTCTTCAACTGATACATTGTTTAATTTCCCTTCATGCTTACCGAAGGATGAATGCTATGATTATTGCTATGATCCCTTGGATACGTTTGAAATATCCCTTTTTGATGAAATTGATGCTTGCTATGCTTGTGCCCATGATGCCAATAAGAATTATACTTATGGAGATGACCTTGCTATAGTTCCATATGTTAAACATGAAATTGTTGCTATTGCACCCACACATGATAGTCCTATTATCTTTTTTAATTCTCCGAACTACATTATATCGGAGAAGTTTGCGCTTATTAGGGGTTATATTGATGGGTTGCGTTCTTCTATTGCACATGATGATTTTGACAAATATAATATGCATGTGCTTGCTGCTCCTACTTGCAGTTATTATGAGAGAGGAACTACATCTCCGCCTCTCTATGTTTCCGATACAATAAAATTGCAAGAAACTGCTTATACTATGTATTGGCCTTTACTTGATGTGCGTGAAGTGTTCTTTCATGACATGCCGATGCATAGGAAGAGAGTTAGACTTCTTTGTTGCATGATGTATGTTACTTTGTTCTCACTACTAAATCACAACTCATTGTTAATTAAAATTGGCTTTGATATACCTTGGGATCCGGGTGGATCCATTACTCGAGCACTATATGCCTAGCTTAATGGCTTTAAATAAATGGATTTTACATCTATGCCCCTGGTTTGTTAGCCATGCTCATTCATCCCCGCGCTCTTAACTTTTGCTCACTTTTCCCCACTCCCTTGCCTGAAACCCTCAGAACTTGTCACAAACGATGGATGTCGTCGGGTCAGTGCTTTGACCATTAACTCTGATGAGTGGGGCCGCGCTGACTGTGTCGCCCGTTGGACCTGATGAGTGGGTCGCGGGACTATGCCGCCGTTCGCCCGTTGGGCCTTGCACGCGCCGCAACGCCAAAAGCCTATTATGCATGCACGACATGTCTAGCTAGCATGCTATGCATGCACCTACCTAGCCTATCTACATGCGCCGCTGCCTGCCACCATGATGCGTTGACCGTCCTCTTTTTCACGGGAACCGCCACTGACGTAGGGACGCTGCCGTTGGTTCGTCTCATCTCCCACGCATGTCTCCTCGATGTAGATCAACCCGCATCTATTCAACGTGGCAATTAAAACCTTGATTTCACACTTTTTGATCCACCCGCATCTATTCAACGTGGCAATTAAAATGTTGGTTTCACACTTTTCGATCCACCCGCTTCTATTCAACGTGGCAATTAAAGTGGCATATGGATCGATCGACGCAGCTCGTTTGAACGTAAGCGCGACCGGTGCCACTCCCCTTTCCTTCCCCTTTCCCTATTTAAACCACGAGCCCTCACCTTCTCCACACATCCATTTGCGCCGCCCTTCTCTTCTTCCTCAAACCCAGAGCACTCTCAGAGCGAGGCGAGGATGCAGTACAACGGTCCCACCTACTGGGTCCCACCGACCATGCCGGAGGGACGGTATCCGGCCGGCGTCGTCGTGGAGAGCACGCTTCGTGTGTGAGCGTTCTCACGCTGGAGGGGTGCAAGGGGGTTTGCCTAGTGGTTCCTCTATGCGGGCTTCGCCCACCTCCCGACGGGCTTGTCGGTGATGTTCTGACTGGACGAAGTGCGTCCAAACTCCTGGTGTCCGCCGATAGGGCTCACCGTCAATTCACCAACAGATTTGATGCATACCACCTCCTCGGCAAGGTGTTTTGGTGTGGATGTGAATTCATCGCATTCACAATCCACAACATCTTCACAAACTTCGACTGCGCCTTCCCCACTCGTGACGGTATGCACAGCCTCGCCTACCACATCGGCGAGGACGACATGGAGAGGAGCAGTGAAGAGGAGGCGCAATGAAGCTGGTGGTGAAGGCCCGATCTCGTGAGCTTGTCTTGCCCAAGCGTGTTAGGGCAAGCTTTTTATCTTTTATATATTTCTATCTTAATTATGTCGTTGGTTGTACCGTGGACTTGTTATCTATCTGAACTATGTCATGCTTGCTACCCTTCTATTTGATATGTCGTTGGTTATCTGTGTTTTGCTTGTTATTTCTATATTATTTGACGTGAAAACCAGGAAGTTTTGGGGTTAGCCTTGTAAAATGGGTTGGAGGGTAGCCCATTTGTCTTGTTATATTCATGGTGTGTACTCCCTCCGTCCCAAAATTCTTGTCTTGGATTTGTCTAGATATGAATGTATCTAACACACTAAAATGTGACTAGATACATCCATATCTAGATAAATAAGACAAGAATTTTGGGACGGAGGGAGTACTTGTGTAGGTCAAGTTTAAATTGCCCATTTAGAGTAGGGTCAAGTTTTCGCACGTGCGGATAATGGACTAGTTGAAGTGTCAAAAAGGAAACTAAAGTTAGAAAAATGAGCCATGTTGATGTTGAAGAGAAGAAGCAGAAAAGCTAATTTTTTTTTGAATTGTTGGTGGCCCTATTCATATATTGTATGAACACAACCAAGCTAATTTTTGAACTAGTTTGTGGCGTATGCTATGGTTTAGGGCACCCTATGTTTTATGTAAGAAGTATGCTATGGTTGCTACTCCCTCTGTAAACTAATATAAGAGCGTTTAGATTACTACTTTAGTATTCTAAACGCTCTTATATTAGTTTACGGAGGGAGTACCTTCTATGTTATGGATGTATGCTTGCTACGTGAGATATCAGTAGATGAATATGGTGCCGTAGCAGAGCCCTAGACTTTATTTTAGACGTGGTTTCAAATGCATATCATGATCTACATAATTAATTCTAACACGCTCTTAATAACAGAAACAAAAAATCGTGTACACAATATTTTTATTGCAACAAAAACATGTTTACAATACCGGCTACGGTAGGCTATATATAGAAGGAAAATTCCAGGATATGTACAAATAAATTTGACATCGGAAAGTCCAATAATCAAGGAAAAAAACAGAGCCAGCGCGTGCACTATTTACTAGGCCTCTTTTATCTTTGTGGGCCTTCGACACTCAACGCAATGAGACGGCCACACCAGACCTTAGTTTCAATTTGGGCCATAGAACTACGTTTTTTTTCTGCGGTCGGTGTTGTCTAATGAAACTGAAAGTGTACAAAACTAACGAAACTGACATGATTCACAAATGAAGCAACACAGATCATAGAGCACATGATCCACAAATTTAAACAAATCGTAGAGAACATAATCCACAATTTTAACCAAATCCTAGAGCACATGACACCACACTAATAACATCTCTAACGAGTGATGACCAGCAAGTAAGCAAATCCTAGAGCAACTACAGAAAAATAAAAGGGATAAAATCCTAAAGCTATCAGATTAGCCTGCTTGTTCAATTGAATCATCCGCTTCAAGTTCTTGTTCATCTTCTTTATTTCCCCCTTCAGATCTGCATCCCCAATTGTCAGAGCGGCATTTTCAAAGACCAAATGCGTTGATGCTGACGGCAGATTGAGCTCCCGGGTTGGGGCCCCATTGAATTGAATCTGCCTAACGTAGTCATCCAGCCATTCAAAATGTGTGCATTTCTTCATGATCTGAAACGAAAACATGAACCCTAAATCGCAGATCTAAAAAGAATTAAAAGCAAATAGAAAATTAAATTAGAGAAAAATCATGAGATTTAACCTGCCCCTCTGGCTTGCGCTCGCATTTTACGAACTCACGCCCATAGTTGCCATTCTTGACCTCCTTCGAAGTCAATCGTATCAGTTGTGCATTGCGTGGGCAGTCAGGACATCGCTCCATGGGAAGTGGACCATACTGGGTCCATGAGGGGCAGGAGGCTGAAGTGGAGCTCGACATATCGCCCAAAGTCGCCGGAGAAGAAGCAGAGCAGTGGCTTCTCTCGTCGCCGGAGAAGAAGAAGCAGAGGAGGAGTGGGTCCTCTCGTCGCTACAGAGCACCATTAGAAAGGGGAGGCACAACCAACAAGTCTTGCGGATCGCCCCATGATCCAACGATGCGGAACCATCCATGTGATCCAACGGCGCGGAGCCTGCACGCAGCGGAATTCCTTCTAGAAGACCACATCTGAGGGTTGTCGCTTGGCGCTAGGGTATGTACGGATGGCTGACGTTCGGAGCTAGGGTTAGGCGAAACCCCGCGGGGTTTAGAGGGGTTTTCAGCTGGTCAACGGGGTTTCAGAGGCTTTGACTGAGCATAACTAATTAGAAAAATCTAAAAAGTATGAAACATTTGCTCAATGTTGTCTTGTGTGACATGTTACCAACCAAAAATCATAAACTTTGTTTATGGATACTTTCACGAAAAAACCTTCACACATATGAGCTATCACGTATAACATTTCATAGTGACCAAGGAGAGGAGGTAGGATTTCCCTTCGGTTTTTGAAAATTAAAAAACATCAAAAACATCACCAAAGCTTGATTTCAAAGTGAATAAGAAGGATCTGAACTTATTTTTCCATTTCCATATGGTAAACGTGTTTTTGAATGTTTTTATATTTTAAAGTATATTTTTATTAAAATGTAAAAATAGAAAGATTAATTCAATAAGTAGTGATTCTTCGAATCTACACTATATAGATTGAATTGGTGTTAGTAAAATTTATTTGGCTCATTTGGAGTAGGTCAAAAAAACTTGATTACAAATGGGGTTGTTTACCCTAGCTTGGGAGATCATTTGGAGCACATTTCTCATGACTACAAGTTTTACCACGCAAAAGAGATCGGATTGATCACCTAACGTTTATAATATATCAACAAATTGTGTAACTCGCACCATAGGGGAATGGACTTCAAGTGTTGGTTCAAATTCAAAGTTTGCCTAAAATTCAAATTTTGCCTTAGTAGTTCAAATTCAAAGTTTGCCTGAGTAGTTCAAATTCAAAGTTTGCCTGAGTAGTTCAAATTCAAAGTTTACAAATTGAATTATTACACCTTACAAGTTTTCACAGTAGTTCAAATTGATGACATAATCCTTATTACAAATCTTTAAAGTTCAAAGTTTATGACTTGCATTCAAGTCAAATTCAAATCTTTGCCTTGCTCCTTGTGTTCTTGGATGGGTTAACCGTCTTGCTTCTGGTTTCCCTGGCTGGGATATTTTGTGCTTTTGAAAGCTTTGTCTTGTTGCTTCTAATCTTCACTTCTGGTGGTGGCGATTTTGTTGAGCATGTGATGACCAGTTGACGGTCATCTGTGGGTTCAGTAATCTTTAAAGGGACTTGAGACAAAATAATTTCATCCTCTCTTATATCTTCAAACCTTTCATAAGCAATGGTTTCAAATTCCGCATCAGATGATGGTTCAACCAAATTTTCTTCCTCTCTAGGTCTTTTCTGTCTTGTGCCTCTTATTATCGTAGAGCTAGGTCAAACATAAATAAGCTTAGCCATCGATAAAAAAATGAACACATGTAAAAAATGGTCACATACCAAGCTGCTGCTTCAGTTGCTTCATTCTCTAAACTTGCTGCATTCTCCTCTGTTGCTGCATTCTCCTCTGCATTTGGTGCTGCCCATTGTTCCTCTTCTGCAAATGATGCATCAACTGGATTGGTACAACGCCTAGCAATATGCCCTATGATACCACATATTTTGCACTTATACTGTTTTTTAGATGACCCTCTTCACCAACTCTTATCCTGTTTTTCCTTGGTCTTCCTGGTGGTCTAGTCAGTAGAGGAGAACATTGTCTGAAACCTGGTTCTACTATGTTCCACTGGTCTTTTCCCAAGAGTCCAGGCACATATTCAGCATAAGCAGCTCTAAATTTGGCAACAGAGAAATATTCAGAGCAATACTGATCTACTTCACCATGTTCACCTCCAATAACAGTCATGAGATGTAGGCATGTATGCACGGCTTCCCACGGATCTGCCATTGCCTACAGCTGCATTCATTGGTTGCAAGGTTCACTAGATATCTCCATTCCCTATTTTTACTGCCAGTGTATGTCACCTCAGCCTCGTATGTCGAAGGTCGAATGCATTTCATCCTTGTCCTCTTGCCTTGGCATGTAATGCCTTAATCAGGGACGGGAGCATAAGATGGCCAACATATTGTGTTTCTGCAATTCTTTTACGAAGAGCCATCTTTACCATTATCATATGCCTGATCTTATCAAATGCTTGCCACAACAATAGAACTTTCACTGACTTGAACTTTGCATTGAAACACTCAGCGAGGTTATTGGTCACATAGTCTACTTTGCAGATTTCATTGAATTTGCTTCTTGACCACAACTTTCCATGATGTTCGTCCATGTACTCCTTCACCAAAGGATTATGAGCATACACCACTCTCTAATGGTGCTCATGCTTCCTCAAGCTGCATGTGTATGATGATGGCCATAGATTCTCATCATAAACTTTGCCTTTGAATTTCTTTTTAAAATTCTGCGCTAGGTGTCGCATACATTCCCTATGTTCCACGCTAGGGAATAGAACTTCTATTGCGGTTTCTAAACCCTTGCAAGCATCTGTGTGTATAACTAAACCTGAGGGTGTACCTATAATGTTGCGCAACTACTGCAGAAACCAGACCCAACTATCCTCACTCTCTACCTCCATCACACCAAATGCAACTGGGAATAGCCAGTTGTGTCCATCAACTGCAGAAGCTGCTACTACCTGGCCTCTCCATCTTCCATTCAAAGCAGTCGCTTCGACAATCAAATAGGGCCTACAGCCATTCAGAAACCCCTGCCAGCAGGCCTTGAAACAAACAAAAGCCCTCCTGAAGCACTCCTTCTCCACTGCCTTCCCTTTTAATTTGTACTTAACTGTATGCTTGTCAATATCTACAACGCTCCCTGGACTAGCCATCTCCACTTCAGCTTTGAAGGTGTAAAGAAACTGAAAACTCTCATTCCATGGACCATTAATCCTATCAAGAGCCCTTTCCTTAGCATAGAAAATTTTCATGTAAGGTATAATAATCTGGTACTTCTCAAATAGCTTCCCAAGGAGTGCTGTTGGACCAATTATTGGTGTTTGCCTCACCCAATCCAAGATTGCATCTGCCACCCACCTAGTCTTTGCAAGCTTAGATTTGTCCTTTCCCCCTCCCCCTCCAGGTGGGCAACTGTGCCCGTGTGCGTTGCTTTTTATCTGAAACAAAATGAAAAATGATGTCAAATACAATTAAGAAACAGTACACATGATCTGAATATAGAATGGATAAATAATCTGATAACAATATTCAGTTGTAATACCTGAATCAATTTGCTCTTTCGCATAGTGGATGCATGCAACCTCCACCTAAACCTATCATAAGGGTAATGAACAGTGAATCTTCCTGGCTCACTCCTGTCAACCTCATAAGAGTTTTCAGTGAGAATGCAATATGTAGTCACTGCATTACGATAGTCCACCATTGATTCGAATACGGTTCCTGGAGTAATGTTAGGATTCTCCCTGTTCCACTCAATTGTTGGCAAGTCCTCACCATCATATTCTTGTAAAACTAAGGAGTTGGTGTTCTCCTCCCTCTCTTCATTACCAGTGTCATCAAATCTAGCATGTCTGCTAGGCTCCTCTGCATTTTGATCTTCCACTGCCTGTTGACTGGCTCTATCTACCAGTTCAGGGAACATCATTTCGAGGCACTTCCTCGTCAAGCTCTGCATCTACTTCTACATCAGGTGCAGAAGGGAGAGGAGAAGTGGCAGAATTAGCGGCAGCCGACATGTTGTGGCTTTCAGAACAACTAGGTTTACTTGGTTTCGACCTACAAGAAGTGCGAGGACGCTCGCTATTAGCAGAGACAGATGATGCCTGAACAACCCGTGGTTTGCGTGCCTGAAGCACACCGGTATGTATTTTTCCGAAACGACTGTCAACATTCAAACTAAATAGCAATCCCAGATGCTCATCACAAGTTAATGGGACAAATCTTTGCTCGATACTGTCGAAATATCTCAGTTCAACATCATCGGCAGGGCTCCACGGATACTCACAACAGAGTGCCTCAGAGAAATCTCTGAACGAAACACTGGTTTCTACCACTTTAGGATAGAAAAATCCAGAAATCATACACGGTTTAGTTCCACACAGCTCGCTAGTTTCCATTCTAACCGCCAATCGAAAAGCAAGTGCATGATCAACCTTATTCGATTGAAATAAGATAAAGGGCACAGTTAGGCCAAAAGTTATCAGATAAATTGCACTGATTCACGCCAACTTTGGTCAAATACAGCCTAATTTAAGGATCTCCTAATAAATTTGAGAGGAAAACGATGCTTACCCAGGTGGAATCCATGAATTATCAGCCTCTGATTCGACCCAATCATTTCCACGGTCGATGGGCCGGACGGGGTGCCCCCCGACATCGCTTCCTAATCCTAGATGCGGAGAGAGGGTAGATGCGGTGGAGGCGTCATGACTGCGTTGGAGGCGGCAAGAGTGCGGCGGAGGAGGCACGACGGCGGCAGAGGCGGCACGATGACGACAGAGGCGACACGACGACGGCGGAGGGGGCGGCACGAAAGCGACTAGATCTGATTCACCACAGGTTACCACGTAACGGTCAAAATGTGGACTCCGCCCTATGCGGCCCCACTAGTCAGAGTTAACGGCCAAGCCATTGACCCGACAACAATGTCCGGTGTGACCAGTTCTGAGGGTTTCGGGCAAGGGAGTGGGGAAAAGTGAGCAAAAGTTAAGAGCGTGGAGATGAATGAGTAGAACTAACGAACCAGGGGCACAGCAATAAAAATCCCTTAAAGAAAGCGCTGCCAGGGAGACAACTCGGAAGTTTTTGAGAGTCATTTATTTCTATTGAGTCCTTTTATATATTTTAAAAACAAAAAAATACAGAGGGGAACCTAAAACTTTTCAAAAAGAAAGGTGAAAGTAAGAAAGATGAGCACCGTTGAAGTGGGGGAGCTCCTTGAACTTTGTCCATGCCCATGGAAACTTTATGAATCTCGATTACAGAAACTTTTCAACCCAAATATTTATCCCCTTGCATAAATCCATTGTATTATAAAAATAATTTGCCAAGATTTTCCTTTAGGATGATTAGATTGCTTGTTTAGTTTGTGCGGTGCAAAAACAGAAACTTTGGCTGTAGTGTGTGATTTTACATTTTTTGCTTGAAATTCAAACGCTTCTAAAACTTTTTGGATAGTACTTCCATAAAAATTGTTTATTTTGTCCTAACGTTTCAGAATTTTTAGAGGTACAAAAGTATGGTTAATGTTCAGATTACTACAGACTATCATGTTTTCACAGATTTCTGTTATAATTTCATTATATGCTTATGTTTGAAATCTTGTTGAGCCTCCATTGACTTGGGGCCATAGAATTGTGATAGCATACAGTGGGTAATGTTTGATTATAATTATACAATAATGTTAGAGTAGTACATAATGGGATTTGATTTTATATGTACTAACCCCTCTAATGAAGAAGTTTTGTTAAGTTTTGTGTGGATGAAGTGTTCAAAGATCGAGGAGGTATTGGTATGAGAAGAAAGAAGAGAGGCAAGAGCTCAAGCTTGGGGATGCCCGAGGCACCCCAAGTAAATATTCAGGGAGACTCAAGCGTCTAAGCTTGGGGATGCCCCGGAGGGCATCTGAAAGTGCAACTATCCCTAGGTGGTTTTGGTAATTACTAACAACATATAGCTCATTGAACTAATGCTATCTCAAGATAAATATGTCAGGAAAGTTCAATGATTGGCATGGCATGGATTAGAAATGTGGCCCCCTCAAAATGCTAAGGAGACATATTGGATCAAGGTCAAGACTCTACATTTTCTATTTTAGAGATCCAAGATCACATTGAGTCCATAGGAAAGCCAATACTGTTAAAAGGGAATGAGGTGTTGATTAATGGGTTTCTAGCTCAAAATGCTTAGTGATATGCTCCAAAACCCTTAACCACTTTCTCACATCCACATATGTCCCAAACCAAAAGTCAAACTCGGCCACACTGAAACCTTCTATCCGGCGCCATCGAGTTCTCTTGACATAGCCATTGCCACAAACCCTAGTCACTTCGGTCTCATCGATAGGGATCTCGGTCTCACCAAGATGGGATTGCAAACTCTCTGTTTCCCTTTGTAACGTTTTGGTCTAACCGAGATGAGCGATCGGTCCCACCGAATTCACAATGCAAACTCTCAGTTTCCCCTTCATAACATTTCGGTCCAACCGAAACGAGCGAATCGGTCCCACGGAGTTTGCCTGACCAACACTCTGGTTAGCTTATTACCAAAATCATTCCTACCGAGTTTGTGTAATCGGTCTAACCGAGATTACGTTATGCCCTAACCCTAATGAAATTGGTCCTACCGAGTTGACATGTCGGTCCCACTAAAATGCCTAACGGTCACATTATGAACTAAATCGGTCTGACCGAGTTCTCTGATTCTGTCCCACCGAGTTTGGTAAATTGTGTGTAACGATTAGAATCTGTGTGGAGGCTATATATACCACTCAACCCACACTTTATTCGTGGAGACAGCCATCAGCACATGCCTACACTTCCAACATACATGTTCTGAGATAGAACCACCTAGACTTGTGTTGAGGTCAAGATATTCACATAAATCTTGATCTCTAGCCTTCTCCAAGTTGCTTTCCACTCAAGTCATCTTTCCACCAAATCCAATCCTATGAAAGAGAGTTGAGTGTTGGGGAGACTATCATTTGAAGCACAAGAGCAAGTTAATCATCAACACACCGTCTATTACCTTTTGGAGAGTGGTGTCTCCTAGATTGGTTAGGTGTCACTTGGGAGCCTCCGTCAACATTGTGGAGTTGAACCAAGGAGTTTGTACGGGCAAGGAGATCGCCTACTTCAAGAAGATCTACCCTAGTGAGGCAAGCCCTTCGTGGGCGATGGCCATGGTGGGATAGACAAGGTTGCTTCTTCGCGGACCCTTCGTGGGTGGAGCCCTCCGTGGACTCGCGCAACCGTTACCCTTCATGGTTTGAAGTCTCCATCAATGTGTATGTACGATAGCACCACCTATCGGAACCACAGATAAAATATCTCTGTTTCTTCATTGTGTTTGCTCCCTCAAACTCCCCCCTTTACATTCATATGCAATTGCTTTACATTTCGCTGCTATACTCTTAGAATTGCATGTGTAGGTTGATTGCTTGACTTGTGCATAATTGCTAAAATCTGCCAAGACTTAAAATTGGGAAAAGGCTAGGTTTTTATTTGGTCAAGTAGTCTAATCACCCCCCCTATAGACATACTTTCGATCCTACAAGTGGTATCAGAGCTAAGGTCTCCGTTTGCCTTGATTTCCATAGATTTTGGTGATCATAGCCTTGGTTTCACAACCTAGGAGAGTATGGCGTCTAGCAAGTGAAATTACCACCGTAGAGGTCCTTACTTTGATGGTACCAATTTTGCTAGTTGGAAGCATAAGATGAAAATGCATATTCTTGGACATAACCCCGCCGTTTGGGCTATTGTGTGTGTTGGCTTGCAAGGTGAATTCTTTGATGGGATAGAACCAAACCGTGAAGCTACTGCTGAAGAGTTGAAGATTTTGTAATACAATGCTCAAGCTTGTGATATCCTCTTCAACGGATTGTGCCCCGAAGAATTCAACAAAATCATCCATCTTGTGAATGCAAAGGAAATTTGAGATATTTTGATTGATATGCACGAGGGTACTGACTCTTTCAAGGAATCCAAATTGGATGTGCTTCAAAGTCAGCTTGACAAGTTCAAGATGAAGGATGGTGAAGGTGTCGCTCAAATGTACTCTAGGCTTGCTCCAATCACAAATGAGATTACTGGCTTAGGAAGTAAGGAGATGACCAACAGATTCATCATCAAGAAGATCCTAAGAGCCTTGGATGGAAAATATGATACCGTGTGCACATTGATCCAAATGATGCCCAATTACAAATATCTCAAGCCTACAGAACTCATTGGAAGAATTGTTGCTCATGAGATGTCACTTAAGGATAGGCAAGAGCTCCACAAGAAGTCAAGTGGTGCTTACAAAGCCTCATGTGATGCTCCCACATCATCAAGTGAGAAACAAACATTCAATGAAGAATTGAGCCTAATGGTGAATAACTTCAACAAGCTCTACAAGAGTAGAAGCAAGGAGAGAAGTTCCAAGTCAAGGTCCTACAATGACAAAAGATCTTCAAGTCGTGAATGAAATTGCTACAATTCTGGAAGACCTGGACACTACTCCAATGAGTGTACGGCTCCCTACAAAAGAAGAGAAGATTCTCCCAAAATAAGGAGTATGAGAGAAGAATCACCACCAAGAGAGAGAAGGATTAGAGATGATCGTTATGAACGAAGACCCTCTCGGAGAAGCAAGGATTTGGAAAGGAAAGACAAGTCATCAAAGAGCTACACAAAATGAAGACATCAAGCTCACGTTGGTGAATGGGTATCCGGCTCCGACTCCGACCATCACTTCGAAAGAAGTTATCACTCCGACTCCGAATATACTCAAGATGAAGGTGTTGCCGGTCTAGCACTTGTCTCAACCAACTCCTACGACATATTGGACTCACCAAATGAAGGAATTGGAAGATGCTTCATGGCTGAAGGCCCAAAGGTATCACACCCCGAGTATGTTGATTTCAATAGTGATGAAGATGATTTGCTAGGAGATGATGATTTACTTGTTGACAACTCTAGTTATGAAAACTATGACGAATTGCAATTACTCATGCTAATCAAGATAAAACGAATGACGATTATAAGAAGGAGATTGAGCGTCTAACTAAAGAACTAAACACTCTTAAGTTAGCTCATGAAACTACCTCGGAAGATCATCGAGAACTTTTAAAGACTCATGAGAAGTTATGCTTTGAAAAGCTCAACCTTGAGCAAGAGCATGAGTTCTTAAAAGCAATTAATGATGATTTTCGCAAGAAAAGTTCTTCTTACATTGCCAAACGTTTACTCTTATCTACTTACATGCCACAAGTTAAATCTAGCAACAAGAACAAGAAAGATTCGTCATCTAGTAGTAACAATAATCATGCTAAATCAAATATTGTTGCTTCTAATAGTACTCTTGATTCCACTAATGATTCTCTTAGCCAAGTTACACTTGAGCAGGAAAATAGCCTATTGAAGGGAATTATGGAGAAAGGTGTTTACAAGGGCCTTGCCGGAAGTAAGCAATTTGAGGAGATTGTACGCAAGCAAGGAAGACACCGGAAGAATCAAGGTGTTGGTTTGGAACGAAAGTTCAATGCCAATGGAGTTGAGTGGGAAGAAGTATCCTACTTCTTTCCAAGGAACACAAGCTCAAGATGATCTTCCACCACTAGACCACAAGAAAAAGGGCAAGGGCAAGCTTCAAGAGGAGATTGATGCATTTGAAGAAGCTCCCAAGGCCTTGGTTAAGTGGGTTCCCAAGACTACATCGATTTCTACTTCATCAAGTACGACTACAACTCCAAGGATTCCCATCAAGATGGTGTGGATCCTGAAGAAGAAGAACTATAGAGTTCTTGAGGGTGACTCCGCCAACATACTTCACTCATATCATTTTGGCGAGGGCAAGTGCAAGCAACTTCCATATCTTGCACTAGTTCAAGGAGTCACAAACCCTCTTGTTGGTAAGACAAGGGACAAGGTATCACACCCTAATTTTCATGCCACATTGCTTAAGCTAATAATCATGCTAAAAATGTGGATTTACAAAAAAACTTTTGAGTATTTTGACTTTGCTTGATTGATTTTTGTGTGCTGTTTGCTAGTGCTCTAAAAATCAAATAAATCCTCCAACTCTTATACTTCATCTCCTTGATCCGAAACCTTCTCCCAATGATCATGCCATGTGTATAGAATAGTATAGTATTTTCTTATAAAAATATTTAGGCAAAATAGCATTTTCTAAAAATTAGTTTTCCAAAAACCCCTAAATTGAGGTTTGCACTACAAGTACCTTATTTAGGGTGTGAAAAATCTTTCAAAAAGTATATTTGAATCCTATTAGGTATAGGACTCCCAGATACCACAAAATTATAATTTTAAAAGTTATTTTTATATTTTATTTAAAAGCTTTTTCTTAAGGCCAGAAATGGTCTTTAATAGGGAAAAATTATTTAATTATTTCAAAAATATTTGCCAAAATTCAGGGAGACTCATAGGACATATATTGTCCATATATAAGAGTTTCAACACATGGTCATGTTCAAAATATTGGACAAATCCTTCATTAACCCTTTCCGGATATTTCAAGCTTTTAAAATATTTACAAAGGGAATATTCTACAAAAATTCCAGGGAAATTCTATCATGTTAAATATGACATATTTGATGATCTTGCAAAGCCTCATGCCTTGAAGATCAAGGAATCATCATCTAATCCCCTCAAAACCATTTCTGTCCATTTTGAAGTTTGAGCAACTTTACATTGCCAAACTTGTCAAAATGCTCTCAAACTTGGTGCACATGCTAAAAAGATGTAATTATGCATCTATGCCAAATGGCATAAGTTTTGGAGAAGCATAACTTGATCTAAGTGCCCCAAAACCATTTCTGTTCAAATTCAAATTTGAACAACTTTACATTACCAACTTTTTACCTAGGGCTTCAAACTTTGTGGGCATGATCATAACCCCAAATTTTGTGGGCATCATCATAACCCCAAATGATGATACTACACCAAGTGGTGCATCAAGGGGAGATGATTAGCTTAACTCAAACATGGTGAAACCATTTCTGTTGATTTCTAGGGTTCACCAAAGTTACATTGGCAACTTTGCCCAAATGAGCTCAAATTTGGTGGAAGGGCCTAAATGTATGTGACATTTAATCCTGTTAAGTGTCATAGCCAGTGGAGATCATTTGCTTGCCCAAAACATGATCAAACACCTTCTGCCAATTTACCAAAACCATTGTTTTGACCCCTTTTACTATTCCCCTTCACCTCAAATTCTTACCGCAGGTAAACCTGATCATCTTCTACCCCCAGTAACTTCCCCATGTCCTCAGCTCAATGATTGGGGGGTGAAAACCCCATTTTTACACTTCTAGACAGCAGCAATCCCTTTCTTTCTCACCTCCCTCCTCACTCCAGTGGCCCTACATGGCATCCAAGGCCACAGCCCATTACTTTACTCCTCCCCCGACCCCCCAAACAACACTGGGAAAGATGGACACGACCAGAGCGGCGAGGACATGGCCGTGCCAGCCATACGGGCGCTCTGGAGCGCGCTACAATGCGCTCCCGCACTATAGCCGCGTCCTGCCCGAGGCACCCGACAGCCTAGGGCGTTGGGACAGTGTCTCCCGAGGTGCCCTCGACGTCCGTGACCTGCAGACCTGTCGGCCCTATCCTCCCCTACCCTCCTTCTCCCTCCGCGAGCTCGCCCGAGCGCGTCCATGGATGTCGCTCACGGTGCACCGCAGCCGTACCTATTTAAGCCGCCCCCGACCCTCTCTCTCGTCTTGGTTAGATCCTCCTCTCTCCCGTGAACTTCCTGGACGATCTCCCTCTCCTCCTGGCGCTCTCCTTCCCTCTCCAAGGCCGGAGCCGAGCCATCGGCCGCCGCCAAAATTCGGGCACCTCAGGCCCTTTCTCCTCCACCTAGCCGCTCCAACACCCTCTCAGCACCGACCCAGACTCACCCCATGCTCCAGTTCCTCCTTCCCCCGCCTCTTCCTCGCTGTGCCAAACCACGCCGATGGCCTCCTCCACGGCCATCCAAGCCATCGTTGTTTCCGCCCTCCCCGGCATGCGTGAAGCACGTGGATGGGTGCGGCGTGACCTCCTGAGCAAGCCGGTGGGCGGAGCGTCGCCGGAGACGCTCTGTAGCCGCGGCAATCGCCGACGGGAGCCGCTCGTCCCAATGGCTAGAGCACGGCGGGAGGTTGAAGATGTCCTGAGCGCTGGGCCCCGCGCGTCAGCGACCTAGTGGCTGGGCCCCGTCATTTAAGTGGAAACGGCTTCAGCCGAAACCGCCTAGCCGTCGCAAAGGCATAATCCCCCGCGGGCGCCTTCGACGTGGCCCTTCCCGCACGCAGCTGAGCTACTGGGCCGGCCTAGTAGCTATCCTTCGCCCGACGCGTGTTGTAGGTATAACCTGAGTGTTTCTTTCCTTTTTATTTTTCTGTAAATCTGTAAAGATGCTTAAACAATTCATTTGAACTCCAAATTTGGTGATTCAAATTTCCAGTGACTCCATAAATCATGCTCTATCACATGGTGCAACATGCACATTTTTCCAGAGACTTTTTCTTCACAAATAATTATCAAATGCCATTATTTCATTTTCTGTGATGAACTTTAGAAAATCACAGAGAGCTCAAATTTGATCCAAATGCAGTGGTTCAAATTCCTAGGTGCTTGTCATATCCAAACTTAGTTTTGGAACATTTTTATTAATACTTTCTGTACCCCACCAAATAATGAGCCATTTCTTCATATTAGCCAACTTTGCAAAATCCTAGGAAATTCATTTGAATTCCAAATCCAGTGAAACCAACTCCTAGATGCTTCTAAAATCATGACTTGTTAATGGGTGCCTTTGCTCATCATTCAAGAATATATTTCTGTACACTTCTTTCAAATCCATAAACCCCTTGGTTCCATCATATTGAAATGTTCCAAACTATCCATTGATCCAATACCTATGAGAGCACCTTGGTCATTTCTCATATGACCAGAGGTATCCTAGAAAAGTCCAACTCCTATTTTTTAGAGCACTTTCATTTTTGCTTTGTTGTGTTGCTTATTATGATTGTTTCCATCGATTAGTTGACGAAATAAACGGAGTACTCGGAGATGGACCAGAAGGTTTGAAGACTCGGAAGGATAAGGCAAGCAACCCTTTGACCATGTTCGAGAAACCTTTTTATGCATATCTCATAGCACCTTATTGTCAATGCATCGGAATCATGTTGAGGTGGAGACCACTTTGGTTGCTACCTCTGTTACCTTACTATTGAAACTTGCATCAAGCATGACCCTACCTTCCTATGAGGGTTATGTGGGTGGGAGTACTTAGGTTGCTAAAATAGTGGCTACGCAAATGGGACGGGTATATGCATGGTGACGGAGGCTTAATACTTTCAAAAGACTTTTCGAAAACCCCGTCGGGTGCCACTTATGCCCGAGGGAGATGGTGAGATGGGTAACCACTTGATGACGAAGTGGTGTACCGAGACAAGTGTGTGTGATGTTTTTCAAACGGATTGGTTTAAGTTGCGACCGTTATTCCAACCAAACATGCGCAACCACTCTACCCTATTATGGGAAAGGGCATTATTGATTACCTAGGTCGATACTAGCATGGTGCCCGCATTACTAGTAATGGGGGTGACATGAGGTCACTCTCGGGACGGGGTCGTGCTTGGATAGGCGGCCATGACTGTTTTCACAGGGCACCGGACACACCGTTGGTACCCCGTGTCAGTGGTATGTGATGAATATGGGAGCAAGGCTCCACAATCTTTAAGATGTGAAATGTTTGGCACGGGGCTGTTACCAATCGAGTGGACTCTATGTTAGTGTCGTCTAGGGAAAGATAGTGATCGGGTGCTTACTCCGGGTACTTGAGGTACCGCGGGTCGTGGATGCCACGGAAGTTCCCCAGATCTAGTGGGTAAAGTATGTAACCTCTGCAGAGTGTAAAACTATTCGAATAGCCGTGTCCACGGTCAAGGACAGTTGGGTAACCGCTCTTGGGCTACGTCCAATGTTTGCGAAACCTGGTGTGTGTGTGTGAGGAAAACAACACGGTTCAGTGATATTGATGATGTGATTCTTGAGGAAGTCACAACGAGCTTGAGCATGAGTTGATTTCAACTCTTCCTCGATAATGATGTCTGCAACCTCCTGATACTTGTTGCAGACACACGCATGCCCTTGTTATATGTTGATGATACTTGCATATGAAAAACTAGCTTTCCGCAAAACTGCCAATTTAGCAGTAGAGCCTTGCATAATTATTCTGTCATCACACTTGGGTACATTCAAAGTACTCATTGGCTTGCCACTGGTTATTTTATTGGATAGGCATGAGAGAACAGGATATGATGAATATTTCTTGGTGACTAGCATGCGAGCTAGGATGCTTCCCAGTCAGAATGCCTGTAGGGTTAAGGCAGATGGCATGGGTCCAAGTTGTTATTAAAGATTTTCGCTGCGACGACATACCCAAGACTCGGCCATAATGGTCCTATTTGTGTAATACGGTATGTATGGATGTAAGACTCTTGTTATTCAGCTTCTGTGTGTTCAGTGAGCATTGATCTCTGGGATCACTATACACGTGCATTCGGTGATCACGACTTATGAGTCGGGGTCCCCACAGAGCTGGTATCAGAGCCATCCTGACTGTAGGAAGCCTTAGTTAGCATGGTCGTTAGTTAGGGTAAAACTATTTCCAAAGCTATTACTAGTTTTCAAAACTATCTATACTTCTCTTCCCTCCTCAGTTTTTCGAAAGCTAGGCTATACTTGATCTCTTCCCCTTCAAAACTTTGGTCGCTAGAACCCTTATGCCCCTGTCCACTGGATTTTTTGTAATCCTCGTGGAGTGCACCTTGCCAAACACTCACCCACCTCTTCTGAACACAAGATTGGTGACACCATAACAAGACGATGCCAACAAAAGAAATATCCTCGAGGAATGAAGACATGAAGACCCAAAAGATGGTGACATCCATGACACTGCCCCAAGAAGATGCAACATTGGCCTATAATGACCAGGGTATAGGTTATGCAAAATCAGGATATACATCGCTAATAGAGTAATCCTGTCACTACCGTTGTTGTATCGGCAACCACCGGTGGATGAGAACCTCGCCATTTGGTCCGCCTCACTATAGTTAGCAGGAAAACGGTTCTTTTCGTCCCCCACTCTTGGTGTCGATGTTGTCACCAACGAAACCGACATGTTGGACCTCTATTATGCCTTGTTATTGTCATTGCATATGGATTGCCTACCTGGTACCCTCGACGCCCCGATGGCTCATGGGATCGTCATGATTGAGAGACAAGAGAAGACCAAGCCAACGCCAGCTACAAGGAGGCACCTTCACCACATCACCACATCAGGCGAGAAGTTGTTGAAGATTCTTTAGGCTCAACCCGGATCGTTTATCAAACAACTACAAGGGACATAGCAACACCGGAGGAAAACTCAGGAGACGGCACGAGGCACAAGTCACGACACTGAGTCCGAGAACCCCTAGGGTAGGATGAGTCGTGTACCCCCTATGCGCAGTCGAGTCCGTATGATGGTTCGAATAGAACCATGATTGTGTGTTGCTTGCTTTTATTTGTTTGTGTTTTGATATAAGTTGCACTTTTGCCCTAGGCAACAAGTGCATGGCTATGTCATCTTCCTTGATTTGTTTCTTTTGTTTCGGCCTTTTTGCACCTGTTTGTTTGCACCTGCACTATAGAACCCCCTTTAGGCATTCCCCTCCTCGATGCTACCTTTTCCCTCTCTTTTCTCTCCCCAACTGAAGACCCGCAAGACAAGATGCACCAAGGATTCTACCTCGGCAGCCAACTGGCACTGAAGACTTCTGCTACAACCTCCACGATTGAGTGCAACCCCGTAGAATTATGTTTAACCCTCCAGACTAGTAACCCATTCCTAGACCCTTTGAGACTTCACGAGACACTCCAGCACGAACCCTTAACCATGTGCTTTACCCATAGAATTGCGAGAGAACCTGTTAAGCCTTTGTAACCTTGCACAACACTGGGTTCGTAAAGGAACTAGTGGACACAGTGAGTGAGCACATTCTATCCTAATATAGCACAAGAACTGACGATGCCATAGATAGACCAATTTGAGGATATTAGACAGATGACTTGGTGGAATTATATCAGTGACTTCGAGGAATTATCTGAGACCTTGATGGATTGTGAGACTTCATATTGGTGGGATCAAGACTTTGGGGAAGCATGTGGAAATTCTTGTCGGGCATGAGATTGGATTTATGTAGGTGATTCTGGTTGGTATAAATGCTAGATATGCCTGCATGGTTCGGAGTAAATTGGATTTTGACCGATTACCCTGATCATGATACCGTGCTTCTCGGTGGACAATAAACTAGGAGATTGGATTATTTGTCGGAGTTGACTTAGGGATCTATATAATCATGACCGTGGAGATTACTTGACCCTGATGATGGGAATTTGGTGGACTTACTATCATGATGCATAGTCCTTCCAAGTTTTGGGTATTATAGGGACTTGAGATCTTGTGGAACATCGTAGACATCGGATTCGTAGAATTGTTGGATTATGTAGTGATTGGTGGAAATTACCAGGCTATTGGAATTGATTTATAGGAAGGAAACAAAATCTTGGAGTGGCATATGACGTGTTTCCCTAGAATATAGATGCATTATCGTGAGCCTTGCAAGAATAGATTGAGTGCTTGGATTGTGGAGTGTAGTTTAAGCTTAGCAGCATGTATGATCTGCCCATGGGTTTTAGGGGTAAACACGCATATGGATTTGGGGATCGCAGACAAGTACAATTTTGTTAGACCGCCTCTTGAGAGTCATGAGGATATGTATGGCATGAGTGGTGATTGAAGTTGGTCTATGCGAGAAGATGTTTTTTCGTTCGGAGTACTAGATAGAGCTAATGGCATCTCAGATACCGTGCTTAAGGATAAGATAATAAAAGTTCACTCACTCACTAGAATCCTTGAAACCCTTAAGCCCCACCAAGCCACAACCTGGTCTGATTCTGACCATGGGCCTTCGCTCTAAGTCAGGAAGACCTTGCAAATACTCAACGGAGACCACCACGAATACCCCAGCCTACCTTGCATACCCCATAGACCTCATGGAGTAATTGGACAAGTTGTGTAACATCATTAATTGATGGCCTACTTGTCTGCCCGAAGACAAAAGGAGAGGCGGACAGCTGGATAGAAGATATTTGAAGACCACCCTGTCAAGAAGGAAGAACTACACCGACCACCGTCATCAAGAAGTAAACTTCCGCGTCGAAGACTGGGCGTATCTGCAAACCACTCCTCTCGAAGGGACCGAGCATTTCCGTGTCGAAGGGACGCTCATACCAAGATTTATCGACCTTCTTCAAGACCACTGCAAGTCAAATAGTAGACGGCTCCCAGCTAACTTACCACCTGAGTTACCCTCCGTGCACCAAATTTTCCACGAGTCACCACCCTGGAAGTACTTCTTACTTCCTAACTAGCCCGATCCCCGCAGAGACATCGGTCACTGAGCCTTTGACAACTAACCCAACCTAACCTACGCAAGAGACCCCTCAACAACCTGCATCAAAGAGGGCAACAAGCAAGAAGCCACACCACCAAGTACTTCAAGATTCCATGGAGCACCACTCGGAAGCAGAACCAACGAGAAGAAGTGAAGACTACCCCGTATCCAAGGCTTCGTATTCCTTTCCACGCCTAGTCTGGGAATCTCGGGGACGAGATTCTTGTAAGGGGGGTAGGTCTGTCACACCCTGATTTTCATGCCACATTGCTTAAGCTAATAATCATGCTTAAAATGTGGATTTACAAAAAAACTTTTGATTATTTTGACTTTGCTTGATTGATTTTTGTCTGCTGTTTGCTAGTGCTCTAAAAATCAAATAAATCCTCCAACTCTTATACTTCATCTCCTTGATCCAAAACCTTCTCCCAATGATCATGCCACATGTATAGAACAGTATAGTATTTTCTTATAAAAATATTTAGGCCAAATAGCATTTTCTAAAAATTAATTTTCCAAAAACCCCTGAATTGAGGTTTGCACTACAAGTGCCTTATTTAGGGTGTGAAAAATCTTCCAAAAAGTATATTTGAATCCTATTAGGTATAGGACTCCCAAAAACCACAAAATTATAATTTTAAAAGTTATTTTTATATTTAATTTAAAAGCTTTTTCTTAAGGCCGGAAATGGTCTTTAATAGGGAAAAATTATTTAATTATTTCAAAAATATTTGCCAAAATTCAGGGAGACTCATAGGACATATATTGTCCATATATAAGAGTTTCAACACATAGTCATGTTCAAAATATTGGACAAATCCTTCATTAACCCTTTCTGGATATTTCAAGCTTTTGAAATATTTACAAAGGGAATATTCTCCAAAAATTCCAGGGAAATTCTATCATGTTAAATATGACATATTTGATGATCTTGCAAAGCCTCATGCCTTGACGATCAAGGAATCATCATCTAATCCCCTCAAAACCATTTCTGTCCATTTTGAAGTTTGAGCAACTTTACATTGCCAAACTTGTAAAAATGCTCTAAAACTTGGTGCACATGCTAAAAAGATGTAATTGCGCATCTATGCCAAATGGCACAAGTTTTGGAGAAGCATAACTTGATCTAAGTGCCCCAAAACCATTTCTGTTCAAATTCAAATTTGAACAACTTTACATTACCAACTTTTTACCTAGGGCTTCAAACTTTGTGGGCATGATCATAACCCCAAATGATGATACTACGCCAAGTGGTGCATCAAGGGGAGATGATTAGCTTAACTCAAACATGGTGAAACCATTTCTGTTGATTTCTAGGGTTCACCAAAGTTACATTGGCAACTTTGCCCAAATGAGCTCAAATTTGGTGGAAGGGCCTAAATGTATGTGACATTTAATCATGTTAAGTGTCATAGCCAGAGGAGATCATTTGCTTGCCCAAAACATGATCAAACACCTTCTGCCAATATACCAAAACCATTGTTTTGACCCCTTTTACTATTCCCCTTCACCTCAAATTCTTACCACAGGTAAACCTGATCATCTTCTACCCCCAGTAACTTCCCCATGTCCTCAGCTCAATGATTGGGGGGTGAAAACCCCATTTTTACACTTCTGGACAGCAGCAATCCCTTTCTTTCTTACCTCCCTCCTCACTCCAGTGGCCCTCCATGGCATCCAAGGCCACAGCCCATTACTTTACTCGTCCCCCGACCCCCCAGACAACACTAGGCAAGATGGACACGACCAAAGCGGCGAGGACACGACCGTGCCAGCCATACGGGCGCTCTGGAGCGCGCTACAGTGCGCTCCCGCACTGTAGCCACGTCCTGCCTGAGGCACCCGACAGCCTGGGGCGTTGGGACCGTGTCTCCCGAGGTTCCCTTGACGTCTGTGACCTGCAGACCTGTCGGCCCTATCCTCCCTTCCCTCCTTCTCCCTCCGCGAGCTCGCCCGAGCGCATCCATGGACGTCGCTCACGGTGCACCGCGGCCGCACCTATTTAAGCCGCCCCGACCCTCTCTCTCGTCTTGGTTAGATCCTCCTCTCTCCCGTGAACCTCCTGGACGATCTCCCTCTCCTCCTGGTGCTCTCCTTCCCTCTCCAAGGTCGGAGCGGAGCCGTCGGCCGCCGCCAAAATTCGGGCACCTCAGGCCCTTTCTCCTCCACCTAGCCGCTCCAACACCCTCTCAGCACCGACCCAGACTCACCACATGCTCCAGTTCCTCCTTGCCCCGCTTCTTCCTCGCTGTGCCAAACCACACCGACGGCCTCCTCCTCGGCCATCCAAGCCATCGCCGTTTCCGCCCTCCCCAGCGTGCATGAAGCACGTGGATGGGTGCGGCGTGACCTCCTGAGCACGCCGGTGGGCGGAGCATCGCCGGAGATGCTCTGTAGCCCCGGCAATCGCCGACGGGAGCCGCTCGTCCCCACGGCTAGAGCACGGCGGGAGGTTGAAGATGGCCTGAGCACTGGGCCCCGCACGTCAGCGACCTAGTGGCTGGGCCTCGTCATTTAAGTGGAAACGGCTTCGGCCGAAACCGCCTAGCCGCCGCAAAGGCGTAATCCCCCGCGGGCGCCTTCGACGTGGCCCTTCCCGCACGCAACTGAGCTACTGGGCCGGCCCAGTAGCTATCCTTCGCCCGACGCGTGTTTTAGGTATAACCTGAGTATTTCTTTCCTTTTTATTTTTCTGTAAATCTGTAAAGATGCTTAAACAATTCATTTGAACTCCAAATTTGGTGATTCAAATTTCCAGTGACTCCATAAATCATGCTCTATCACATGGTGCAACATGCACATTTTCCAGAGACTTTTTCTTCACAAATAATTATCAATGCCATTATTTCATTTTCTGTGATGAACTTTAGAAAATCACAGAGAGCTCAAATTTGATCCAAATGCAGTGGTTCAAATTCCCAGGTGCTTGTCATATCCAAACTTAGTTTTGGAACATTTTTATTAATACTTTCTGTACCCCACCAAATAATGAGCCATTTCTTCATATTAGCCAACTTTGCAAAATCCTAGGAAATTCATTTGAATTCCAAATCCAGTGAAACCAACTCCTAGATGCTTCTAAAATCATGACTTGTTAATGGGTGCCTTTGCTCATCATTCAAGAATATATTTCTGTACACTTCTTTCAAATCCATGAACCCCTTGGTTCCATCATATTGAAATGTTCCAAACTATCCATTGATCCAATGCCTATGAGAGCACCTTGGTCATTTCTCATATGACCAGAGGTATCCTAGAAAAGTCCAACTCCTATTTTTTAGAGAACTTTCATTTTTGCTTTGTTGTGTTGCTTATTATGATTGTTTCCATCGATTAGTTGACGAAATAAACGGAGTACTCGGAGATGGACCAGAAGGTTTGAAGACTCGGAAGGATAAGGCAAGCAACCCTTTGACCATGTTCGAGAAACCTTTTTATGCATGTCTCATAGCACCTTATTGTCAATGCATCGGAATCATGTTGAGGTGGAGACCACTTTGGTTCCTACCTCTGTTACCTTACTATTGAAACTTGCATCAAGCATGACCCTACCTTCCTATGAGGGTTATGTGGGTGGGAGTAGTTAGGTTGCTAAAATAGTGGCTACACAAATGGTACGGGTATTTGCATGGTGACGGAGGCAAAATACTTCCAAAAGACTTTTCGAAAACCCCGTCGGGTGCCACTTATGCCCGAGGGAGATGGTGAGATGGGTGACCACTTGATGACGAAGTGGTGTACCGAGACAAGTGTGTGTGATGTTTTTCAAATGGATTGGTTTAAGTTGCGAACGTTATTCCAACCAAACATGCACAACCACTCTACCCTTATATGGGAAAGGGCATTATTGATTACCTAGGTCGATACTAGCATGGTGCCCGCATTACTAGTGACGGGGGTGACATGAGGTCACTCTCGGGATGGGGTCGTGCCTGGATAGGTGGCCATGACTGTTTTCACAGGGCACCGGACACACCGTTGGTACCCCGTGTCAGTGGTATGTGATGAATATGGGAGCAAGGCTCCACAATCCTTAAGATGTGAAATGTTTTGCACGGGGCTGTTACCAATCGAGTGGACTCTATGTTAGTGTCGTCTAGGGAAAGATAGTGATCGGGTGCTTACCCCGGGTACTTGAGGTACCGCGGGTCGTGGATGTCACGGAAGTTCCCCGGATCTAGTGGGTAAAGTGTGCAACCTCTGCAGAGTGTAAAACTATTCGAATAGCCGTGTCCACGGTCAAGGACAGTTGGGTAACCGCTCTTGGGCTACGTCCAATGTTTGCGAAACCTGGTGTGTGTGTGTGAGGAAAACAACACGGTTCAGTGATATTGATGATGTGATTCTTGAGGAAGTCACAACGAGCTTGAGCATGAGTTCATTTCAACTCTTCCTCGATAATGATGTCTGCAACCTCCTGATACTTGTTGCAGACACACGCATGCCCTTGTTATATATTGATCATACTTGCATATGAAAAACTAGCTTTCCGCAAAACTGCCAATTTAGCAGTAGAGCCTTGCATAATTATTCTGTCATCACACTTGGGTTGCTTGCCAGTACATTCAAAGTACTCATTGGCTTGCCACTGGTTATCTTATTGGCCAGGCATGAGAGAACAGGATATGATGAAGATTTCTTGGTGACGAGCATGCGAGCTAGGATGCTTCCCAGTCAGAATGCCTGTAGGGTTAAGGCAGATGGCATGGGACCAAGTTGTTATTAAAGATTTCCGCTGCGACGACATACCCAAGACTCGACCATAATGGTCCTATTTGTGTAATACGGTATGTGTCGTGGAATTAACACGTCAGATGTCCGGATTGACGGACTTAGTCGTGAGGCCGCGCATCTATGTAGTAGCTTGAGAGGGGTTGAGCGGAATCGAGAGGCGCAATGCAAAACAAGGATTTAGACAGCTACGGGCCTCGGGAAACATCATCCGGTAATAACCCTACGTGCTGTTTGAGGCTAGGTGTCATTATGATCCTCGTGGTGTCGCCAGTAAACCGGCTCTTTGTGTCTAGCCCTAGAAACTTGTCTGCTTGTAGCTTTTCTAAACTTGTCTAAAACCTGTCCTCCTTTTGGGAGCCCTGCCCCTCCTTATATATGTTGAAGGGGCGGGTTACATGACTAGTCCTAGTAGGACTAGGATTGCTTTATTACAAGGAGTCCTAGTCTTGCTTCCTTTATAGGAGAATATTCCTTATGTCTTCCTCTTAAACAGGCCCACCATACATGAACCGGCCTTCTGGGCCTTGGGCCCTGTCATCCATGATCCACCTGCCGGGTTACCAATAAATTGCCAAGTGTAAACCGTCTTAAGTAAACTGCCAAGTCCGGCCGGGTTATATTTCCGTCCGGTTCATACCGCGGGGTATATTCCCGACATTAGCCCCCAAGTTTAGCTTGGATTTATCCATGGTATACTTATGCTGCAAAATAACCACAGGAACAAGTTTGATAGGTTGTGCTCCGAGTTAAGAATTCTTGTAAACCGGCATCTGACCATCCGTAAATCCTTGTCCTTCTTCTAGAAAATCCGGGTCAACAGACCAGCTTCATAATCAATTAGTTTGTAGAAAAAATATTGCAAATAAAGAATCCTTTTGGCTCGGCCTTCAATGCTCTGACTTGATAAAAATATTGGTCTTTAAATATTCAATTGATATCCAGCCAGCTTGAAGATATAGAACTTGCCAGTTTATGATTGCCAAAACCGCCGGGTTATAAAAACTGATGATCCCGGGTCATGACTGTTTATGGACGCCGGGTTATGATTGTTGCCAACGCCGGGTCACATAATTAATCTTCCAGACTTACCCCAAAACAGAGAATTTGAAGATGTTCCTCCTTTATATGCATATTACCTGTAGCCCCCAAGTCTTAAGAGGAGAACATAGTGATAGCTTAAGACTTGTTTCAATAAAAATTGCAATCTTGAAGAAATCCAGATTGTTCATCCCAATCACTATGAAACCGAATACTCCATATTATGTAGCCCCCAAGTGTCGGGTCATTATGCAATAATGAGCAGGGACTTTTGAAAATATGATCATGTAAACTTTGAACAGCAACATGTAGCCCCGAAGTGCCGGGTTATTATGCAATAATGAGCAGGGACTTTGTAGATATAATCATTGAAAATAACATTATATAATGTAACTTCCATCGTGGGGTTTGAACCCACGTCCACAAGGTTAAGAGCTTTGTGCTTTACCAACTGAGCAGTGGAACCTTCAATATAATGGATTAATACTTGTGTACCTTGAATTGTTGACAGGAGCGATTGGTAGCCCCCGAGGGCCGGCTCATTATAATGTGATGAGTTGGGTCTTCAATAAAGTGAGCAAAAAATGACTTTGCATTAGCCCCCAAGTGTCATGGTGCATGCTTGCAGCGACATGAGACTTGTGTATTTGATGTAAACTCAATTTGAATAATGTAGCCCCCAAGTGCCGGGTTGTAAGTCTGCAGCAACTCGGGACTATTCCTTTGTAGAATAAATCACTTCCATTGATGAAATAATATCCATTGCGCTTAAAGCAACTTTGAAAACCTCAATCATAATATTGATAATCATAATAAAAACCCAGCCATGTTGGCTATTAAAGATTTGAATAATATAATCCGGTCTTGAAAACCAGTTCCAGTGATATTTGATCACAACCAGGCCGTGTTAATAAACACCGGTCATTATTTTGTCTCATACTGGCGACTTATAGTCAAAGCCAGGCCAGTTTAATAAACACCGGTCATTATAACTGATCAGGTACTACCAATATGTATTTAAAAATAAAATACTTCATACCTGTGATTAAGTATGCTTGATATCCTTAATCCGGCGAACATTGTTGTTTCTGAGGAAGCTCTTGGCTCCGTTGGGGCGTACCCAATTATTCCGGGTTTACAAGAACTACCAGTTTAAATAATGCTGGAGCTCTGTGTCTAGACTTTTGAAGATATGTGGTCAACTTTGAAGTTGTCCCACTCCGGATCAAAGAACCATAGAAACACATGAGAACACAAATACAAAAAATATAGGTTTGCAAATAAGACCATGTAGTCGAGGCTTTTTGCGAGCTGCCAGGCTCCAAAGCGAAATTTAGCCAAGCAATGGATTCGGATACGATCCATTGAGCTTATGGTTCGGATACGACCATATAAACCGGACCATAGGGGCTAAGCTAGGATTCGGATACGATCCTGCCCCCTACTGGCCTTAAAAATTTAGCCAAGCAATGGATTCGGATACGATCCATTGAGCTTATGGTTCGGATACGACCATACAAACCGGACCATAGGGGCTAAGCTAGGATTCGGATACGATCCTGCCCCCTACTGGCCTTTGCCATGTTCTCTTTGGTTCGAATACGACCTATGTTTGAATAGAATGGCTGTGTTCTCTTTGGTTCGAATACGACCTATGTTTGAACAGGAATGGCTATGTTCTCTTTGGTTCGAATACGACCTATGTTTGAACAGTAAGCCTTTAGTGATTTTGGGTATGTTCTCTTTGGTTCGAATACGACCTATGTTTGAACAGGAAGCCCTTCATTAAGTTTGGGTATGTTCTCTTTGGTTCGAATACGACCTATGTTTGAACAGGAAGCCCTTCATTGAGTTTGGGTATGTTCTCTTTGGTTCGAATACGACCTATGTTTGAACAGGAAGCCCTTCATTGAGTTTGGGTATGTTCTCTTTGGTTCGAATACGACCTATGTTTGAACAGGAAGCCCTTCAGTGGCCACAGCTCCAGAGTACATATATGGCAATTGTCCTGCACAACCAGATAGACTGATCAAAGCATTTGTTTTCTTGATGAAAATGATATATACCAAGAAAATAGATTTAGATAGATATCACCTGATGTATTTGGACCTCATGATCCTCATCGGGGTCTGTTAGTCAACCTGGTATGTTGAATAGACCGGACCGCAGGGCGGACAGCAAAACGACCGCAGTATCAGAGGCAGCTCAAACTGATGAACCGGCCGTGGAGTTGTAAACCGGCGCAGATGAGCAAGTTGTCCCCCGCGTTGTAAACTGGTGTGGACGCGTGAACCGGCCGTCCGTTCATCAGGTAATGTGACACAAAGGAAAACGCCGTTGTAGAATATGGCCAATGCGTGTTTATATCCGCAGTGTAACAATGATTTTATCTGTATATGAAAATACCAATAGGGCAGTGTAATGGTGCTCAGAGGAATTAAAATATCCTGATAAAGTATATAAGAGAGATAACACCTGATTTGCTCGAAGTACATATAGGTCGGCCGACGCCGACGGGCTAGTTGCCTTCCTCGTTGTGAGCCGGTGCGGATGTGAGAGACGGCCACGTCGTTGTAAACCGGCGCGGTTGCGAGAGACGGTCGTGGCATTGTAAACCGGCGCGGGAGTCCGTGGAATAACGACGATCACTTACGTCGAACGATGTTTGGCGTGCCTCCATCTCCGCGGTTTATCACCATTTTGTGATGAATAATTTTCCTGCGTATAAAATACAGCAGGCCGGGGTATTTTTGCTTGAATGAATTAATATGTATTGAAAATAAATAGGATAGATATCACCTGATGTCTTCAAATGACTGATGATCTGCACATAGAATTCTTGCATAGAATTGTAGCAGTGCTCAGCAAGACTTTTTCGATTGCAAAATAAAAAATCGCCGGCACTCGTGCTCCGGTTGAGTTGGCAGCGTGATCTTCAAAATTACTATGCTTGCATGCACTCCCTTTTTACGTGAACGCTCACAGCGTTCCAGGATGTAAGTTATGCACTTGTACACGTAGCTTGTTGCATTACCATCTCAGCACTAAAAACCAGCGAGCGGCCGGCGCCGCCGGCTCTCGGGCGGAGGCAGAATAATCCGGTGTATTTATGTGGCGGCTTTAAGCAAGGCGGCTCGCCGGAGGTCGGAACGGCTCGCAGGCCACGACTTGAGGCGTGACGCTGAAGCAGAGGCAGAACTGTAACAGACGAGCCACTTCGGATCGTGATCTTCTTCTTTTTCTTTGCTTTATTTGTTTCAACCTGTACGGCGGCCCTTTCCGTGGCGTAGGTGATCCGAGGCCTGGGTGCAGGGTGGAAACCGCGGGTCGAGGCAAGCAAAAGCGCTCTGGAAGAGTCCGGATGCGGACGGATAGGCGTGGCGCCGCGGGTGACAGAGGCGAATCCGGGGCGGCTCAGAAGTAGGCGCAAGGTCGGACCGCAGTGGAAGGACTCGGTCCCCTCCGGCGACACTTTTTAATACAGCGGACCAGCAGATATGAGAAGAACGGCTGTCCAATACTGCTGAGGCCCCCGATGACTCAGCAAAAACAGCTCGGATAGCCGCTGGGTCGGCTCTTAGGCGAAGTCAGGGGGTGACGAAGATTTACGGGCCATAGCAGAGGCGGCCGAAACGGTGAAGACAGTGATAGACAGGCGGCCTGAGGTGATGCTCCTTTGCTCGGGCGCGGCGGCTCAGAACCATCGCCGGCTCCAATGTTTTTTCAGCAGCAAGGGCCAAGGCGGCTTCAAAGATGGCAACTCGAATCAGCCCCAGCTTTGCATATTAATCCTTTTAAAACCAAAACTGAACTAGCGGCCGATTACTTCTCTTGACGCAGTACTCCAATTTGCAAATAACTGATTCGGACGTGGAAGCTAGCGGCTCGGTGGATCACGGCAGCTTGGCCAAGTTGGCAGGGACTCACACGCGAGGCAGCAGCGGAGCTGAGCCGAACGGCCGTGCGTTGGAGTTTAAACCTGTTGACTTGTTCATTCAATCCGGTGTGGTAATATTTCTCCCCAAGCATGTACGCTCACATGAAATCACTTTAACAAATATTATTTCTTTTCTGGATCGGTTGCCTCCTCAAAACCTGAGCTTTTACTATGGGCAGTACTCAAGTATATTTGATGGATCCCTTTCTGCCGCAGCAGCAACGAACTAGTACTGCCTTCAAATAAATAGTAACATATCATTTATTGGAAGTACTACTAGTACTCCGAATCACAGTAGCAGCAGTTTTTCAGCAGATCACTTTATGAAACTGCCTCGGAACTTGATCCTTTATCTCCCCACGCGCTTTGCTGATGCAGATTGATCCGACTTGACATACGGCAGAAAAATTCCGGTTTGGCCTCGACGACACGCAGCAAAAACTGATCTCCTGTTCGGATTCGACCGATCACGTAAATTCGGCGACGCACAAAACATCGAATCCTAACTTCCCTGATCTTGATTTTGTCTATGCCACCGCCGACGATTTCTTTGATCCTGAGTGATGAACTATTAGCTGTTCTGAATCCTTTCATACTGAATCTTTTCTTCCCCCGAATTTTTTTGCAAAACTTTCTCGAACCCTAAAAAAGATCCCTTCAAGAACTCAACACCACCGTGCGCAGGCCCCACGGTGGGCGCCAACTGTCGTGGAATTAACACGTCAGATGTCCGGACTAACGGACTTAGTCGTGAGGCCGTGCATCTATGTAGTAGCTTGAGAGGGGTTGAGCGGAATCGAGAGGCGCAATGCAAAACAAGGATTTAGACAGCTTTGGGCCCCGGGAAACATCATCCGGTAATAACCCTACGTGTTGTTTGAGGCTAGGTCTCATTATGATCCTCGTGGTGTCGCCGGTAAACCGGCTCTTTGTGTCTAGCCCTAGAAACTTGTCTGCTTGTGGCTTGTCTAAACTTGTCTAAAACCTATCCTCCTTTTGGGAGCCCTGCCCCTCCTTATATATGTTGAAGGGGCGGGTTACATGACTAGTCCTAGTAGGACTAGGATTGCTTTATTACAAGGAGTCCTAGTCTTGCTTCCTTTATAGGAGAATATTCCTTATGTCTTCCTCTTAAACCGGCCCACCATACATGAACCGGCCTTCTGGGCCTTGGGCCCTGTCATCCATGATCCACCTGCCGGGTTACCAATAAATTGCCAAGTGTAAACCGTCTTAAGTAAACTGCCAAGTCCGGCCGGGTTATATTTCCGGCCGGTTCATACCGCGGGGTATATCCCCGACAGTATGTATGGATGTAAGACTCTTGTTATTCAGCTTCTGTGTGTTCAATGAGCATTGATCTCTGGGATCACTGTACACGTGCATTCGGTGATCACGACTTATGAGTCGGGGTCCCCACACAAGGTAACCAAATGCTTTCATGGACGTCATCGTATGTGCACATCACTCTATGTCTATGGATATCCTTGTTTGTTCCTTGTGGGACTAACCCGTGTAGGTATTGAAAGTGCGACTCACTCAAATGGATTGCTCCAAATGATATACATCAACATTGAGCATCTACATCTTCAACACCTACATGAAGTCATCATCGACAAAACCCAAGGTTATTTCATCCCTCTTAGGGGGGATATCACATCTAGGGGGAGCTTTACTCTAATCAATTGAGCTAAAGAAACTCTAATGATGTGAACACAACAATGCTTTATGTAAAAGTGGTAACCCCATTTGTGCTTAAACGATGAGTATGACCTATGATCAAATGTTCTCATTTGACTCCTAAGTCAATATACTCATATATAGATGACCTAGTCATCGCCAAATTGATTGATAAATGCTAGAGTGTTTGTGCATGCTTTGTCACATATTTCATTTGCCATCTTATTGTGTGAGCATGTTGGATGCATATTTTACTCATTTGAGGACATCCATTTGTTACTTTGATTGTTTGGCTCTTTCTCTTTTGCCAAATGGATGGACAAGAATGCCTAAGAACTCTGTAGTGGAATTAGCACGGCAGATGTCCGGTTTAGAGGACTCAGGTGTGAGGCCATCGCGCGGGTTAGCTTGAAGGGGTTAAAAGCACACAAAGGACACAGAAGGTTTATACTAGTTCGGCCCCTTCGATGAAGGTAAAAGCCTACGTCTAGTTTGGTGTGGTATTGCTTGTGTGTCGATGAACAGGGAGCGGATCACTTGCCTGTGTCTCGAGTTGTTGTTGCTTGTTCTTGAACCGTCGCCGGGTCGTTCCTTTATATAGGAGGCAACGCCCGGCCCGGTTTACAGAGTCCCGAGGCTGGCTCATAAACGTGTCCGCCTCGGTCTCTACTCTTCCTGTCTTACATCCCAAGTTACATGATATGACGGTTTACAAACCGTGGGCTTTACACATGGGCCCTAACTTCTATGGGCTGTAATCTTTGTACATATTCTACCGGGCTTGTGATAATACAAGTATGTCAGTGTAATCCGGATCTTCCTGGCCGGTTTATACCAGCTAGTAATATCCCTGACAAACTCCCTCTAGCTATCTATGCTTTTCTCGTTGCAAAATCTATTCATGCTACATCGCAAAGTTTGATCAAGTCAGATTCGAACCACTCTGTGTGAGGAGCACTCGGAGTCCCCGATTCGTCATAGACTTCAACTTCCAGAACCTCTTTGTGCATTTTGGTATGACCGAGTCATCCACTTCGGTCGCACCGAGTTCACTAAGTTGATCTAGGTTTTCAATCTCGGTGCAACCGATTTGAACTTTCAGTCACACCAAGTTGCAGTAACCACTTGTGATTCTGCATCTCGGTGCCACCGAGTTTTTCCACTTGGTCACACCGACAGGGTCGGGATATATATACCCACGGGTGAGATTTTGGAAATTCCTTCAAACTCCTCAACCTGCGTGTGTGTCCTGCTCTGCCTCCTCGGGTCTTCGGACTACTCGCCGCTACCGACCTCCCGCCGCTGGTTTCCATCATGGTCGACAGAAATCTGCTCCGCTGTTGTCCCCGTAGCGAACTCCCGCCGAACTAGGGTATGGGTTCGACTCTATGTGCCATTCCTTTAACTCTGATTCATAGCATATTACTTTGCCATGATCTTTACCACGTATGCAAACTATCTATCCACTAAAAAAACATACTTAGATTAGATTTGATCTGGAAATTTAGGGTTAGGTCTCCGCCGAACTCATCTTGGACCGACCGTGTTGTAGAAATCGGTCTCACCGATTTGGCTTAGGCCATTGCACATGCGATTTTCGGTCTAACCGAAAACTGCAAATCGATGTGACCGAGTTCGACTATTTGTGAAACCCTAGCAATCTCGGTGCCACCAAACTATGACTCGGTCTGAACGAGGTCACTAGCTTAGGTTCCAAAATTGCTTCGGTATCGCCGAGTTTAACAAATTGGTAGCTTCGAAATGCTTTCTGTGGAGAACTAAAACTAAGTTTTTGAGTCATCTGTTTTGCAAAAACACTATGCACGTTGTGATGCTTATCCACTCTACCTCATCTACATCTATTGTGGGTATGCTCCACACATTCAGGAGCTCATCAACTCCAAGATGGGCACAAGCACATACTTGTTGGACAAGGAGCATCTACCCTATATCTAGAATTTGAAGACAACAAAGTTGTGATGGATGAGAATGAACCTTCATTAGTGCAAGCACAAGAGAAAAGAGCCAAAGCTAAGGGTGAGAAAGCTACCAAAATGCCAAGTGTAGAAGAGGCATCTCAAGTCTTCCTGAAGAGAAAGCAAGATCAGCTGGGATATCTACTCCAATCTACCTTGAGGATTGAGAAGGGCTTGGCCACGCTGACTCAAAACCAGGAGAGCTTGGAGAGTATCATAGAAACCAAATTTTATCATCTTGATCTGAAGGTTACTGGCATAAAAACAGCAGTTGAGCAGCTCCAGGAGGAAGCAGAAGAGAGAAAAGGGAAGGCAATTACTGATGCATTTCAGCGAGTGCCTAGAGGACAGAGGTCTGTTGCAGTGCATGTACCTGATACAAGAGCAACAACATCAGCACCAGCAGCCACAGCTTCAGTGCCACCTCCAGCAGCCACTCCACCAGCTCCAACTACATCAACTTATGCCTTCGTCCTTGGAGTTCTCTCTACACCGCCTCCCGAAGACCAAGACTGGGAGACGCATAGCACTATGCATATTTGAACTTCTTGGTGACTTGTTGCCAAAGGGGGAAAATATGTATAGATCATAGGTTTCGAAAGAGAGTGTTTTGATTTTTGTCTCTCTTTTTTTTTGGTTGAACTTTATTGTGTGCTTGGTTTATACTTTATGTCCTTGTGTGAGATACTTGTTTGATCATGTGATTGATCATATGCTACTTTAATGCTTGCTTGAATGATATTATCTTTTATATCCCTATATGATCATTCACTTTGCTTGGTGATAAGTGCATGCTTTTAGTTTATATCATTTTGAGCACTCCACCAAGATGTATGTGACATGGAAGAGTAACCCATGATCCTAATCGATTGTGTATTTGCATTCAAAAGCAAATTTTAAATAATACACAAATTTAGGGGGAGCTCTCGCTTATCACATACTCCCTCCGTCCCATAATATAAGAACGTTTTTGAGACTACACTAGTGTAAAAAACGTTCTTATATTATGGGACAGAGGGAGTACTTCTCAAAGCGACGATGTATTTCAATCTTATTATCATTTGTCGAAGCTTTGATCTATATGTTGTTATCAATTACCAAAAAGGAGGAGATTGAAAGGGAAACTATCCCTAGGTCGTTTTGGTAATTACTAACAACATATAGCTCATTGAACTAATGCTAACTCAAGATAAATATTTTAGAAAAGTTCAATGATTGGCATGGCATGGATTAGAAATGTGGACCCCTCAAAATGCTAAGGACACATATTGGCTCAATCTCAAGACTCTACCTTTTCTATTTTAGTGATCCAAGATCACATTGAGTCCATAGGAAGGCCAATACTATTAAAAGGGGATGAGGTGTTGCTTAATGGGTTTCTTGCTCAAAATGCTTAGTGATATGCTCCAAAACCCTCAACCACTTTCTCACATCCACATATGTCCCAAACCAAAAGTCAAACTCTGCCCCACCGAAACCTTCTATCCGGCGCCACCGAGTTCTCTTGACATAGCCATTGCCACAAACCCTAGTCACTTCAGTCTCACCGATAGGGATCTCGGTCTCACCGAGATGGGATTTCAAACTCTTTATTTCCCTTCGTAACGTTTCGGTCTAACCGAGATGAGCGATTAGTCTCACCAAGTTCGCAATGCAAACTCTCTGTTCCCCTTCGTGACGTTTCGGTCCAACCGAAACGAGCGAATCGGTCCCATCGAGTTTGCCTGACCAACTCTCTGGTTAGCTTATTACCAAAATCGGTCCTACCGAGTTTGTGTAATTGGTCTCACCGAGATTACGTTATGCCCTAACCCTAGTGAAATCGGTCCTACCGAGTTGACATGTCGGTCCCACCGAAATGCCTAACGGTCACATTATGAACTAAATCGATCTGACCGAGTTCTCTGATTCGGTCCCACGGAGTTTGGTAATTGTGTGTAACAGTTAGATTTTGTGTGGAGGATATATATATACCCCTCCACCCACTCGTCATTCGTGGAGAGAGCCATCAGAACATGCCTACACTACCAACATACATTTTCTGATAGAGAACCACCTACACTTGTGTTGAGGTCAAGATATTTCATTCCAACCACATAAATCTTGATCTCTAGCCTTCTCCAAGTTGCTTTCCACTCAAATCATCTTTCCACCAAATCCAATCCTATGAAAGAGAGTTCAGTGTTGGGGAGACTATCATTTGAAGCACAAGCGAAAGGAGTTCATCATCGACACACCGTCTATTACCTTTTGGAGAGTGGTGTCTCCTAGATTAGTTAGGTGTCACTTGGGAGCATCCGTCAAGATTGTGGAGTTGAACCAAGGAGTTTGTACGGGCAAGGAGATTGCCTACTTCGTGAAGATCTACCCTAGTGAGGAAAGTCCTTCGTGGGCAGTGGCCATGGTGGGATAGACAACGTTGCTTCTTCGTGGACCCTTCGTGGGTGGAGGCCTCCATGGACTCGCGCAACCGTTACCCTTCGTGGGTTGAAGTCTCCATCAACGTGGATGTACGATAGCACCACCTATCGAAACCACGGATAAAAAATCTCCGTGTCTACATTGCGTTTGCTCCCTCAAACTCCTCCCTTTACCTTCATATACAATTGCTTTACATTCCGCAGCTATACTCTTAGAATTGCATGTGTAGGTTGATTGCTTGACTTGTGCATAATTGCTAAAATCTGCCAAGACATAAAATTGAGAAAATTCTAGGTTTTTATTTGGTCAAGTAGTCTAATCACCCCCCCCCCTCTAGACATACCTTTGATCCTACAGTATCCCATCTTTATTCGACAATTATCGGTGTGTTTCGGTTTTTGTTTTGTACTCATGATATGCCTAAATCTTGGAGCGTCGTGTGATTTTTCTTTTTCTTTAATAATGCACCATGTTGGTATGAGATAGTCCTTGGTTTATTTATAGAATGTTCTTTGCGCTTCACTTATATCTTTTGAGTATGGCTTTATAGAATGCTTCATGTGCTTCACTTATATCATTTGAAGTTAGGATTGCCTGTTTCTACACACATAGGAAACCATAATTTGTAGAATGCTCTTTTTCTTCACTTATATTTGTTAGAGCGTGGGCATATCTTTTGTAGAAAGAATTGAAACTCTCTTGCTTCTCTTATATCTATTTCGAGAGTTCACAGGAATTGGTCATTCACATGGTTAGTCATAAAATCCTACATAAAACTTGTAGATCGCTGAATATGATATGTTTGATTCCTTGCAATAGTTTTGCGATATAGACATGCTAATATGTGAGAGGTACTAGTTTAGTAGGAAAATTGGTGTTAAGGTTTGTGATTCCCGTAGCATGCACGTATGGTCTCCTAACTATGTAACGAAATTGGTGTGCATTGTATCTTGATTGTTTATCTTTGCGTGAAGGTCCGTGGTGCGCGATGGTTAACTCCTACTAACCTCCCCCCAGGAGCATGCATTGTAGTATTATTCTTTCAGGGCTAAGTAGATTTTTCGCAATAAGTATGTGAGTTCTTTATGACTAAAATTGAGTCCATGGATTATACACACTCTCACCCTTCCACCTTGCTAGCCACTCTAGTACCGCGCAATTCTCGCTTGTGCATCAAACCACCTTACACCCTTCCTCAAAAGAGCCACCATACCTACCTATTATGCCATTTCCATAGCCATTCCGAGATATCTTGCCATGTAACTCCACCGTTCTGTTTATACGCACCATCATTGTTGTATTGCTTTGCATGATCGTAAGATAGCTAGCATGATGTTTTCATGGCTTGTCCGTCTTTTGATGTCATTGCTATGCTAGATCATTGCACATCCCGGTACACTGCCGGAGGCATTCATATAGAGTCATACTTTGTTCTAGTATCTAGTTGTAATATCGATTTGTAAGTAAATAAAAGTGTGATGATCATCCTTATTAGAACATTGTCCCATGTGAGATTATAAATAAAAGAGGCCAATGAAGCCCAAATAAATAAAAAAGGCCAAAGAAGCCCACAAAAAAGGCCAAAGATCCCTAAATAAAAGGAAAGAAAAGAAAAAAATGAGAAAAAGAGAGAAGGGACAATGTTACTATCTTTTTCCACACTTGTGCTTTAGAATAGCACCATGTTCTTCATGATAGAGAGTCTCCTATGCTGTCACTTTCATTTGCTAGTGGGAATTTTTTATTATAGAACTTGGGTGGTATATTTCAACGATGGGCTTCCTCAAATGCCCTAGGTCTTCATGAGAAAGCAAGTTGATGCACACCCACTAGTTAGTTTTTGAGCTTTCATACACTTATAACTCTAGTGCATCCGTTACATGGAAATCCCTACTCACTCACATTGATATCGATTGATGGACATCTCCATAGTCCATTGATTTGCCTAGTTGATGTGAGACTTTCTCCCTCCTTTTGCCTATTACCACCTTCTATTCCACCCATAGTGCTATGTCCATGGCTCACGCTCATATATTGCATGAAAAAATTGAAAAATGGCTTGAAAAGGTAGAATATGAAAGCAATTGCTTGGCTGAGATCGGGATGGGCATGAGGGGTATCTTGTGTTAAGAAAAGGGAGCATAAGGACTATATGATTTTGTAGGGATTACGTTCTTTTGCATTGATATTTTATAAGGCTTGGGATGCCCGAGTATTAAATTCTTTTATGTCAAATGATAGACTATTTCTTTGAATCACTCGTGTCTTAATATTCATGCCATGATTAGATTACATGTTGAAGATTATGCTAGGTAGCATTCTACATTAAAAATTGTCTTTTTTATCATTTACCTACTCGAGGACGAGCAGGAATTAAGCTTGGGGATGCTGATACGTCTCCGTCGTATCTATAATCTTTGATTGTTCCATGCCAATATTCTACAACTTTTACATACTTTTGGCAACTTTTTATACTATTTTTGGGACTAACATATTGAGCCAGTGCTAGTTGCCAGTTCCTGTTTGTTGTATGTTTTTTGTTTCGCAAAAAATCCATATCAAATGGAGTCCAAACGGGATAAAAACTTACGGAGATTTTTTTGGAATATATATGATTTTGGGGAGGAAGAATCAACGCAAGACGATGCTGGAGGGGCCATAAGGTAGGGGGCGCCCCCCTGGTGGTAGGGCGCGCCCTGGACCCTTGCGGCCACCCCGTAAGGCGGTTTGTGCCCTTCTTTTGCCGCAAGAAAGCAAATATCTGGATACAAATCGTGTTAAATTTTCAGCCCAATCGGTGTTATGGATCTCCAGGAATTTAACAAACGGTGAAAGGCCAGAATCTGGGGGCGCAGAAATAGAAGGAGACAAAGAGACAGATCCAATCTCGGACCGCAAAAGAGGCCATGGACCAGAGGGGAAACCCTCCTCCCATCTAGGCGGGAGGTCAAGCAAGAAGAAGAAGGAGGGGGCCCTCTCCCCCTCTCTCCCGGTGGCGCCGGAACGCCGCCGGGCCATCATCGTATGATGGCGATCTACACCAACACCTCCATCATCTTCACCAACATCTTCATCACCTTCCCCCATCTATCTACAGCGGTCCACTCTCCCGCAAGCCGCTGTACCCTCTACTTGAACATGGTGCTTTATGCTTTATTATCCAATGATGTGTTCCCATCCTATGATGTCTGAGTAGATTTTCGTTGTCCTATCAGTAATTGGTGAATTGCTATGATTGGTTTAATTTTCTTTTAGTTATGTTGTTGTCCTTTAGTGCCCATCATATGAGCGTGCGCGTGGATCACACCATAGGGTTAGTTGTATGTTGATAGGACTATGTGTTGGAGGGCAAGAGTGACAGAAGCTTCAACCTAGCATAGAAATTGATGCATACGGGATTGAAGGGGGACCAATATATCTTAATGCTATGGTTGGGTTTCACCTTAATGACCTTTAGTAGTTGTGGATGCTTGCTAATAGTTCCAATAATAAGTGCATAGATTTCCAAGTCAGGGATGCCATGCTAGCAGTGGCCTCTCCCACATAAAACTTGCTATCGGTCTAGTAACGTAGTCAATTGCTTAGGGACAATTTTGCAACTTCTACCACCACTTTTCCACACTTGCTATACTACCTTTATTGCTTCTTTACCTAAACAACCAGTAGTTTTTATTTACGTGGTCTTTATTATCTTGCAAACCTATCCCGTTACACCTACAATGTACTTCTAGTTTCATACTTGTTACAGGAAAGATAACGTTAAGCGTGCGTAGAGCTGTTTTGGTGGTCGATAGAACTTGAGAGAATATTTGTTCTACCTTTAGCTCCTCATTGGGTTCAACACTCTTACTTAGGAGGCTACAATTGATCCCCTATACTTGTGGGTCATCAACCACACCTAACCGGACAACCGGATATATGCTAGCTCATGAGCTTGCGTTGGTTTTTCCCTTGAAGGGGAAAGGGTGATGTAGCAAAGTAGAGTAAGTATTACCCTGAGTTTTGAGAACCAAGGTATCAATCCAGTAGGAGATTACACACAAGTCGCCAAATACCTGCACAAACAAAAAACAAATTTGCACCCAACTCTATAAAGGTGTTGTCAATCCCTTCTAGGTTATTTGCAAAAGTGAGATCTGATAGAGATAGATGAACTAGTAAAGTAAATATTTTTGGGTTTTTGGTTTATAGATTGAAAAGTAAAAGATTGCAAAATAGTAGATTTGAAACTTATAAGATGTAAAATAGACCTGGGGGGCAAAGGTTTCACTAGAGGCTTCTCTCATGATAGCAAGTATTACGGTGGGTGAACAAATTATTGTCAAGCAATTGATAGAAACGCGAATAATTATAACGACATCTATGGCAATGATCATGAATATAGGCATCACGTCCGAGACAAGTAGACCGACTCTTGCCTGCATCCACTGCTATTACTCCACACATCGACCGAAATGATTCTACATCTAGAGTATTAAGTTCATAACAACAGAGTAACACATTAAGCAAGATGACATGATGTAGCGGAATTAACTCAAGCAATATGACGAAAACCCCATCTTGTTATCCTCGATGGTAACAATACAATACGTCTCATGTCCCTTTCTGTCACTGGGATTGAGCACCGCAAGATTGAACCCAAAGCAAAGCACTTCTCCCATTGCAAGAAAAACCAATCTAGTTGGCCAAACCAAACCGATAGTTCTAAGAGAATTACTAAGATATAAGATCATGCGTAAAAGAATTCAGAAGAAACTCAAATATTATTCATAGATAATCTGATCATAAACCCACAATTCACCGGAACTTGACAAACACACCGCATAAGAAAATTACATCGGATAAATGTCCAACAAAAATGAGGAGAACATGGTACTTAAGATTAAAGAGAGAGAAGAAGCCATCTAGCTACTAGCGATGGACCCGTAGGTCTGTGGTAAACTACCCACACTTCATCGGAAGGGTAATAGGGTCGATGTAGATGCCCTCCGTGGTTGATTCCCCCTTCGGCAGTGTACTAGAAAAGGCCTCTAGATGGCATCTCGCGAGAATAGAAGGTTATGGTGGTAGAAAAGTGGTTTCGATGGATGTTTTGATGTTTCTTGAATATATGTGAATTTATAGGCAGAAGAAGTACGTCAGGGGAGGATCAAGGGGCCCACAAGGTAGGGGGCGCCCTACCCCCCAGAGCGCACCCTCCACCCTTGTGGCCGCCTCAAGGATCCCCTGGCATGTACTCCAAGTCCATCTGGTGTCTTCTGGTCCAAGAAAAAACTCCGTAAAGTTTTGTTCCGTTTGGACTCCATTTGATATCCCTTTTCAGCGAAACTCAAAAACAAGGAAAAAACAAAAACTGGCACTGGGCTCTGGGTTAATAGGTTAGTCCCAAAAATCATATAAAATAGCATATAAATGCATATAAACATCCAAGATAGATAATATAATAGCATGAAACAATAAAAAATTATAGATACATTGGAGACGTATCAAGCATCTCCAAGCTTAATTCCTGCTCGTCCTCGAGTAGGTAAATGATAAAGACGGAATTTTTGATGTGGAGTGCTACCCAACATAATTTTCAATGTATTTTTTCTTTATTGTGGCATGAATGTTCAGATCCATAAGACTCAAAATTAAAATTTATCAATATCAAAACAATAATACTTAAAGCACACTAAAAGCAATCTAGAAAGCTTAAAAATAACATGGCTAAAGAACGTTGTCCCTACATATCATGTAGTCCTTATGCTCCCTTTTCTTAACACAAAACACTCCTTATGCCCATCCCGGAGTCAGCCGAGCAATTGCATTCATACTCTACATTTCAAGTCCTTTTTCAACTCTTCACACAATATATGAGCACGAGCCATGGACATAGCACTATGGGTGGAATGGAGGTGGTAATAGACAAAAGTTGGGAGAAAGTCTCACATCAACTAGGAAAATCAATGGACTATGGAGATGTCCATAAATCGATATCAATGTGAGTGAGTAGGGATTGCCATGTAACAGATGCACTAGAGCTATAAGTGTATGAGAGCTCACAAGACAACTAGTGGGTGTGTATCAGCTTGCTTGCTCATGAAGACCTAGGGCATTTGAGGAAGCCCATCGTTAGAATATACAAGCCAAGTTCTATAATGAAAAATTCCCACTAGTGATAATGAAGACAACATAGGAGACTCTCTATCATGAAGAACATGGTGCTACTTTGAAGCACAAGTCCGGAAAAAGATAGTAACATTGTCCCTTCTCTCTTTTTCTCTCATTTTTGGGTGGGCTTCTTTGGCCTCTTTTGTTTATTTGGGCTTCATTCGCCTCTTTAATTTTTGATAACCTCACATGGGACAATGTTCTAATAATGACGATCATCACACTTTTATTTACTTACAACTCGATATTACAACTCGATGCTTAGTACAAAGATATGACTCTACCGGGATGTGCAATGACCAAGAGTGACATCTATGAAAAATATGAATGGTGGCTTTGCCACTAATACTATGTCAACTACATGATCATGCAAAGCAATATGACAATGATGAAGTGTGTCATAATAAATGGAACGGTGGAGTTACATGGCAATATATCTCGGAATGGCTATGGAAATGCCATAATAGGTAGATATGGTGGCTATGTTGAGGAAGGTATAAGGAGGGTTTTATGCACCGGCGAAAGTTGTTCGGCACTAGAGTGGCTAGCAAGGTGGAAGGGTGAGAGTGCGTATAATCCATGGACTCACATTAGTCATAAAGAACTCACATACTTATTGCGAAAAACCTACTTAGCCCTCAAAGAAAAGCACTACGACGCATGCCCCTAGGGGGAGGTTGGTAGGAGTTAGCCATCACGCACCCTCGACCTTCCCGCAAAGAGGAAACAATCAAGATACAGTGCACGCCAATTTGGTTACATAGGCCATACAAGCATGCTTCGGGAATCACAAACATTAACACAATTACTTCTTTAACCTCACAAACTACCTCTAGCATGACTCTAATATTACCATCTTAACATCTCAAAACAATTACAAGGAGTCGAACTTCACATAATTTTTAATGCTCTACATATGAAAGTTTTTATTCTATCTCCTTTGGATGTCTATCATATTAGGACTAATTTCATAACCCAAGCAAATTACCATGCTGTTCTTTAAGGCTCTCAAAATAATATAAGTGAAGTAAGAGAGTTCAACAATTTCTATAAAATAAAGCCACCACCGTGCTCTAAAAAGATATAAGTGAAGCACTAGAGAAAAATTTCCTAGCTCAAAAGATATAAGTGAAGCACATAGAGTATTCTAATAAATCACGAGTGAAGTGTGTCCCTCTCAAAAGGTGTGTACAGCAAGGATGATTGTGGAAAACTAAAAAGAGAAGGCTCATATCATACACGACGCTCCAAGCAAACACATATCATGTAGTGACTAAAAATATAGCCTCAAGTGAAGTTACCGATAGATGAAGACGAAAGTGGGGATACCTTCCCGGGGCATCCCCAAGCTTAGGCTCTTGGCTGTACTTGAATTTTACATTGGGGTTCCTTGGGCATCCCCAAGCTTAGGCTTTTTCCACTCTTTATTCCATATTCCATCAAAACCTTACCCAAAACTTGAAAACTTCACAACAGAAGACTCAACAAAAAATCTCGTGAGCTCCGTTAGTAAAACAAAGCAAATAACCACTCAAGGTACTGTTGTGCTCTAATTCTAATTTTATATTTGTGTAATATTTCATGTATTCCAACTTCTCCATGGTTCATACCCCCCGGATACTAGCAATAGATGCATCAAAATAAGCAAACAACACATAGGAAACATATCTGTCAAAAACAGAACAGTCGCAATCTGGAAACTTGGCATACTTCTGTAACTCTAAAAATTCTGAAAAAAAATTGGAAGACGTGGGGAATTGGTATATCAATTTTGTGTAAAACTTTCAGAAGGTTTCGACGTTCCAGTGAATTATTGAATTTTCTACACTGGGCACAAAAGTTTCTGTTTTTCAGCCAAATCAAATCAACGATCACCGTAAGCCATCACAAAGGTCTTATTTGGCTCAAACACTAATTAAAACACCAAAACACAATTACTACAAAAGTAATAAAGTGTAAAAATTGAAAAACAGAACCAAAAAGTGAAAAGCCAAAATAAAATTGGGTTGCCTCCCAACAAGCACTATTGTTTGACGCCCTTAGCTAGGCATAAAACACAAACAGATCAAGGTATTATCATCTTTGGTGTGTAATTCTTTAATCATACCTCTATTTTCCATAGGAGATTCTTTGGTTTTATCAATAATCAAACTCATAGGCAAGAAATCAAGAAGTTTATCCGCTGTAATTGGTCCCTTAATTATATTAAAAAGATCGGAGTGAATACTGAATGATTTGAGAACTTCTTGACTAGAAGATTCGCCCTTATTCTTAGGAACATAGATATATTTGGTGAACTTAGCAGGAGGAGTAGGAGTATTTTCAATGGAGGAAAAAGCAAAACCCAAATTGGTAATAATATTTTCTAGTTTGCCAATCCTAATAGAACATTGATCTATTTTTTCATCGACTATGGGTTCTTTTTCCTTAAGATTCTTTATAGTAACACCTACTTTAGATCCATATTGAGTAATTTGATTATGAACCTTCTTATCTAAATTTTCAATTATCTCAACAGTAGCCATTTTGTTTCAATAATATCAAGTCTTTGCATCACATGTCCCAAAGTTAAAGTAGTCCCATTAACCAAAAGAGGTGGCGGCCCTAACAAATCTATCATGGCATTATAAGAATCATAAGTGTGACTTCCCAAGAAATTCCTTCCGGTAATGGTATCTATAACATATCTGTTCCAAGGAGTAACTCCCACATAAAAATTACGGAGAAGAACGACATTTGATTGCTTTCGAGTAGATCTATTTTGAGCATTGCAAATTCTATACAATGCAACTTTTAAATTTCCCCTCTCCCTTTGTTTAAAATTGAGAACTTCATTGTCTTTGGTGATAATAATGATAGGAGGACCAGCCATGAAAATGAGGTAGGTGGAGTGGAACCAAGAAAGCAAGCGGATAAGACGAACGAAGGAAGGGCAAAGAAAAGGCAAATGTTTTCGAAAACCGTTTTAGAAGTGGGGGAGAGGAAGACGAGAGGCGAATGGCAAATAATGTAGATGCAAGAGATGAGAGTTTAATGAAGGGTACTTGGTGGGTCTTGACTTGACGTAGATCTCAACGGCACCAGAGATTGGTGAGTTCAAAGAAGACAAATCTTGACTTGACTTGGCGTAGATCTCCCCGGCAAAGGCGCTAGATATTATTCTTGCCACCTCTTGAGCTTCCGTTGGTTTTTCCCTTGAAGAGTAAAGGGTGATGCAGCAAAGTACAGTAAGTATTTCCCTCAATTTTGAGAACCAAGGTATCAATCCAGTAGGAGATTACACACAAGTCGCCAAATACCTGCACAAACAAACAACAAACTTGCACCCAACGCTATAAAAGGGTTGTCAATCCCTTCTAGGTTATTTACATAAGTGAGATCTGATAGAGATAGGTGAGCTAGTAAAGTAAATATTTATGGGTTTTTGGGTTATAGATTGAAAAGTAAAAGATTGCGGAATAGTAGATCTGAAACTTATAAGATGTAAAATAGACCCGGGGGCCATAGGTTTCACTAGAGGCTTCTCTCATGATAGCAAGTATTACGGTGGGTGAACAAATTACTATAAAGAAATTGATAGAAAAGCGAGTAATTATAACGACATCTATGGCAATGATCATGAATATAGGCATCACGTCTGATACAAGTAGACCGACTCCTACCTGCATCTACTACTATTACTCCACACATCGACCGAAATGATTATGCATCTAGAGTATTATGTTCATAAGAATAGAGTAACACATTAAGAAAGATCACATGATGTAGCGGAATTAACTCAAGCAATATGATGAAAACCCCATCTTGTTATTGTTGGCGTTCTGGGAACGGGGGTACCCAGACTTGCCCGCCCGTGGCCCAGGGCGTGGCTCATCAGGCGGCCTGGTACAGCCCAACCTTTTCAGCAACAATTCAAGACCCTCGCGAGGGGCCGAGCCTCGCGAGGCAGATGATGCAAGACATCCCCTGGGGCGGCTTCACTAGGCCGGCTCATGACGATCGGTGATATCAAGATAAGGGGTATCTCGCGCGGTCCTCGTGACGTGAGCAGTGCCGACCAAGGTCAGGCAGGCGCTAGCGGGCGTAGAGTGCCAGTTTGCTCTTTGGTGCTAAAGGAGCAGGTGCAGGCGAGGAGTCCCGAGGCGTCAGGCAAAGGTTTCCATATCGGTGCAACGAGACCAAGACCAGCAGGATGGTAGAGCGGAGGTCATCGCTGAGCCCACGACGGCATCACAACCAAAGCCTTTGGCAGGCGAACTCCACCTTTTGTCAGGATAGCTTGTACTAGCTGTCCCCCTTCAAATTTGGCCGTTATGGGATCCCTTCCCGCTCAATATTTGGGAAGAGGACCCGGGCCACTATAAATAGGACTAGCCACCACCATCTCATCTCATCGGGAGTTGATCAGATAGAAGGCCACACACCACAAGCTCACTCGAGCGCAAGAACCCCTCTCCTCAGGAGGCAGTTCATCCATGTACTAGTTCTTCCTCAGCCTACAAGGCAATCCACCACACCACACTGGATTAGGGTATTACGCCACAACGGTGGACCGGACCAATATAAACCTTGTGTCCCTTGTTCTCCGGATCTGACGAGCTAGGCCTAGGGATCTGCGAGTAGACGAGCTAGGGTGGAAGGAGAGATCTTCGTGCACACCCCAGAGTTCGAACCACAAGGGTTTTGCCGAAACCCAAGATCCGACATTTGGCGCGCCAGGTAGGGGTGTGCTGAAATTTCCTCCCCGTTTGTCCCGCTCTCTGTCCGCCAAGTTCCCATGGCAAGCGCCTCTCCTCCGACCGACCTGGTGGGCGCATGCGGCGGCGCTACGGGCCATCGGGCCTTCACCCCCGCCTTACGACAGGTGCAGTGGCCACCCAGGTTTAGGCCAGATCTGCCACCCTGCTGCAACGGGGCGGCGGACCCGGCCGTCTTCCTCCAGGCTTACGAAGAGGCCATCTCCGCGGCCGGCAGCGACAACAAGGTCATGGCTAGCTGGCTCCCCATGGCGCTCACTGGCGTACCGCTCACCTAGTTTTTCAGCCTGCCAGAATCGTCCGCGGCGTCCTGGGAGGAGCTGCGCGACCTCTTCATAGCGTGCTTTGCGGCGCTAGTGCCCCACGTCGTCGCGGCCCTCCTCGGCGGCTCCCAAGCGCCACCCTCCAGCCGCCACATCAAATAGTTCTTTCGCCAGGAGGGCATCATCTCCATACGCCAGGGGTCTCTTCCTAGATGGGCGGCACCCAAGACCGACCTCACCTTCGACTCAGGGGACCACCCCGCTTCCACCGCGGGCTCAGGCACTCTCCCGATGCTCTGCACCCCCACCATCAACAACGTGACAGTCACCAAGACCCTCATCAATGGTGGGCTTGGCCTCAACGTGCTCTCAGTGGAGGCTTTCAGCTTGCTTCGCATGCCGCTCGAGCGGCTGTGGCCCACCAAGCCCTTTGCCGGAGTCAGCAGCGGTTCCACCAGCCCTATAGGGTAGATGCGCCTCCCGGTCACCTTCGGCACCCATGACAATTACCGCACCGAGCTGATCGACTTCAACATTGCCTGTATCGGCCTCCCGTACAACACCATCCTCGGGTACCCCACGCTGGCTCGGTTCATGGCCGCGACCCATCCGGCCTTTAACCTCATGAAGATGCCAGGGAGCAGCGGAGTCCTCACCGTGGCAGGGGACACCAAGGAAGCTTTGACGGCCCTCAAGCACGCCTTTCAGACCGTTGCGGCAGCACATCCGGTCGGTGAAGCCGCCCTTGGAACCGAGGGGGATAAACCGGCAAAGAAGAAGCAACTTTTCTCCCAAGACCGAGTCGAGACGAAGCAGGTACCGATGGATGAAGACGAGCCGTCAGGTGTTGCCTTCACCATAGGTGCCAGCCTTCCCCTAGCTTAGGAAGAGGCGCTGATTGGATTCCTGCGCGCGAACAAGGATGTGTTCGCGTGGGAACCCAAGGACTTGGCGGGAGTCCCGAGGGAGGTGATTGAGCATCACCTGAACGTATGCCCCAATATGCGCCCCGAAAAGCAGAAGGCTCGGCGCCAATCTACGGAGAAGCAGTCCTTCATCATGCAAGAGACTCGTAAGCTAGAAGCGGTGGGTGTCATCCGCGAGGTCCAGTACCCGGAGTGGCTGCCAAACCCCGTCGTTGTACCCAAGAAAGGCGGAAAAGAGCACATGTGTGTCGATTTCACCAACCTCAACAAAGCTTGTCCGCAAGGCCCGTTTCCTCTGCCCCGCATCGATTAGATCGTCGACTCCACCACCGAGTGCGACCTATTCTGCTTTCTGGATGCCTTCTCAGGTTACTTACAAATCAAGATGGCGCTGCAAGACGCCGAGAAGACTGCCTTCCTCACCCCATGCGGAGTATGCTTCTACATCTGCATGCCGTATGGGTTGAGGAATGCAGGAGCAACCTTTCAGCGGTTGATGCACATCGCACTGGGAAAGCGGCTCGGGAGGAATGCTGATGCATACGTAGATGACACCATGGTAAAATCTCAGGAGGCCGCAACCCTTATCATAGATCTGGAAGAAACCTTCGCCTACCTGCGCAAGGTAGACCTGTGGCTCATCCCGGAAAAGTGCGTGTTCGGCATCCTGTCAGGCAAGGTTTTGGGCTTCCTAGTGTCGCACCGAGGGATCGAGGCAAACCCCGAGAAGGTCAAGGCCATAGAAAAGATGAGTCCGCCCAAGAACCTCGAGATGTAGAAGCTGGCCGGTTGTGTAACGTCGCTCGGGCGTTTCATCTCCAAGCTAGGAGAGAGAGCCCTCCCCTTCATCAAGCTAATGAAAAGTAAGGGCCCGTTTGAATGAACCCCAGAGGCCGACGTGGCGTTCGAATACCTCAAGAGATACCTCACCAGTCCACCGGTCATGGTGGCAGCCAAACCTCAAGAACCATTGGTGCTCTACCTGGCCGCGACACCACATTCAGCCAGTGCAGTGTTGGTGGTTGTCCGAGAGGAGCGCCAAGACAAGACCTTACAACCCAGGGCGGTACTCCCGAGGCCCCCGCATGGTCGGAGGACGACCATGTCCTGCAAGACGACTCTCCTGAGGCCGCAGCTGCCCCATCTGGCGACCAAGCCCACGGAGCCCCTTTACCCACTCAGACCACACAGCCACAGGCGAGCCAGGACTTCACTTCCATCGAGCACCCAATATACTTCGTCAGCACGGTGCTCCGTGATGCCCGGGCGCGCTATCCCATGCCGCAGAAGCTTCTGCTTGCGCTCCTCGTCGCTTTGTGTAAGATGCACCACTAGTTCCAAGGCCACCCTATCAAGGTCGTCTCAGCCTACCTTCTGGAGAGGGTACTCCGGAGCCCAAACGTGGTAGGAAGGGTCGCGAATGGAATATAGAGCTGCAGGCGTTCCAGCTAGAATTCAGCACAACCAGAGTCATCAAGGGAGCTGCACTTGCTGACTCTGTGGCAGAATGGACCGGCGCCCCAGGACCCGAAGCAAGTCAAAACCGGTCCCTCTCGCTGGGAAGCGAAGCGCCGGATCCCGCCAGGGCATGGGGGCTGGGGCTGTGCTCATCTCGCCCACTCAAGACAAGAGCTACTACGCCATGCAGCTCTGCTTCCAACCAGGCGATAAGGTCTCCAATAACATCGCAGAGTACGAGGGCCTCATCGCTGGTCTCAAGGCGGCGACGGCCCTAGGAGTGAAACGCCTCGTCATCAGGGGCGACTCCCAGCTCCTCGTCAACTTCTCCAACAAGGTGTACGAGCTGAAGGACGAGCATATGGAGGCACACCTCGCGGAGGTACGCAAAATAGAGAAGCAGTTCTTGGGCCTGGAGCTAGAGCATGTGCCCCGGGGCACTAACAAGGAAGCTGACAACATCGCCAAGAGAGCGTCTAGGCACCTGCCCCAAGAGCCTGGCGTCTTCGAGGAAAGGCTCCTCAGGCCCTCGGCATCGCCCCCGCAAGAAGGGCCAGCGAAGCCTCAAGAGGAACTCCCCCAGCCACCGACCTCGGGAGCCCCCGCCTGCGGCCCGGCCTCAGGAGCCCGCTTGCTCCTAGCGCTCGAGCCTCAGGAGGGATGCTGGACCGAGGAACTCAAGGCATACCTAGTGCGAGGAGTGCTGCCAGAAAAGGAGGAGGATGCCGAACGCGTGGCCCGACAGGCTACGTCATACTGCATCCAAGATGGTGAGCTTTACAGGAAGCGACCAAATGATGTTTCTTTGCGATGCATCTCCAGGAAGCAGGGAGGCTAGCTGCTAGCTGACATCAATGCTGGGGACTACAGGCATCACTCATCATCGCGCACCTTGGTCGGCAAGGCGTTCCGTAGTAGTTTTTACTGGCCCACGGCGCTCAACGATGCCGCAGAGCTGGTGAAATCTTGCGAGGCTTGCCAGTTCCATGCCAAGCAGATCCACCAACCGGCTCAGGGCCTCCAAACCATCCTGCTCTCCTGGCCGTTCGCGGTCTGGGGGCTAGACATCCTGGGCCCTTTCCCTCGAGCGCCCGGGGGCTACCGATACCTCTACATCGCTGTCGACAAATTTACCAAATGGGCGGAGGTGGAAGCTGTCCAAACCATCCCAGCCGGTTCCACAGTCAAGTTCATCAAGGGCCTCGAAAACCAATTCAGGGTCCCCAACCGCATCATCACCGACAACGGCTCACAGTTCACTAGCAACCTTTTCAAGACATATTGTGCTAACCTTGGAACGCAGGTTTGCTACGCTTCTGTAACACACCCCAGGAGCAATGGCCAGGACGAGCGCGCCAACGCGGAGGTTCTGAGGGCCTAAAGACTAGGACCTTCAAGAAGAAGCTCGAAGCTTGCGGAAGGGGTTGGAATGGCGAGCTCCCGTCCAAGCTATGGTCAATCCACACCACTGCTATCAAACCTACAGGCAAGACCCCATTCTTCCTCGTCTACGGAGCTGAAGAGGTCCTCCCTCACGAGGTCAGGCACCGCTCCCCACGAGTCCTAGCGCTCGACAAGGTGCAACAGGGCGTCATGCGGGGGACGGACCTCGTGCTAGGGGAGGAGCGCCGTCGTGACGCTTCACTCCGAGTTGCAAGATACCAGCAGGCGTTGCGGCGGTACCATTGCCGTAGCATCCGCTCCAGGACACTCGAGGTAGGTCATCTCGTCTTGAGGCGAGTCCTCTCCAGAGAAGGGTTGCACAAGCTCTCACCCATGTGGGAGGGCCCGTTCAAGATCACGCATGTCTCCAGGCCTGGTGCCATGCGCATGGAAACGAGGGACAACACCCCCATCTAGAATACATGGAACATCCGGCACCTCCGGAAGTTTTACACGTGAAACAAGGCCCTGTGCCTGAGAAAACTAGGCTCCGTACCTGTGAGGAACAAGGCCCTGCGCCTGAGAACACTAGGCTTTGTGCCAGCGAGGAACAAGGCCATGTGCCTGAGAAGACTAGGCTCTCTGCCTGCGAGGAACAAGGCCCTGCGCCTGAGAAGACTAGCCTCCGTGCCTGCGAGGAACAAGGCCCTATGCCTGAGAAGCCAAGGCCTAGTGCATGTGAAGCAAGGATCACGCCTGTGAAGATCTCCACCTGTGGCACTCTAACGTAATAATGAGTGGGGCTGTACATGCCCCGGAGTCTCCGGAGAGCCGCCCTCGGGCCTCGGGGGCTCCCTCCCACGTCCTAGTGGCAGCACTTAGCTCCACGCTGGTAAGAAGACTAGATTAGGTGCCGGACATGGCTGTTCATTTGCTTTCTGGAGTTGGCTTGCCCCTTTCCTTCTTTTAAATGGATTCCGGGTGTTCCCCGTTTACTCGGTTTAATTTCCTCCTGTGGTCCTCCCCTTAGTTTTTGGGCTTGCCCAAGGAGAGCGGCAGTCGCCCGACGCTCTCCCCAGCGCGCCTCCCTTAGCCTTCATGAGGCGCCCATGCCGGACCTCGTGATTGGCACGCCGCCCCCCTCCTTATGTCCGTGCCTCATGGGTACCGTGACAGGGAGCATCCGACCATGCTCGGCCCACGTCAGGGACCTCGGGCGGTAACGGATAATAATCGCCTAACGAGTTTTTGCAGCCTCAAGAAGGGTCAAGCGTCGCGAGATGAGGGCAATTCCAAGTGCGTCAAGATAAGTCTCCTCACCCTAAGAGCGCATAACACATAGATAGCAGAGTGATGGGCAGGGATGCTAAACATGGCGCTGAGCATCATAAAGACACGGTTCATTACATGCCCTCCCAGGGCTCCATACTCGTTTGCTTCGACGATGCAGGAAGAAAGGAAGATCAAGAACATGCGATGACAACCCTCGAGGCGCGGCTGCTCACGAGGACCTGCTCCCCAAGCTCAGCCGGAGCCTTCCTCACGCTTCACCCGGGCGTGGCGACGAGATGATCCAGCGCCACCCTCAAGGCGGGCGCGGCAGCATGGCGGCTGGTCATAGCCACCACTGCTGGAGCTGCCGCTGAAGGAGGAGCCGTCATAGCTGGACGAGCTACGGCCATCGCTCAGGCCAAGCACCTCGCTGCCACCATTGTCCTCGGGGCATCACTCGGCGCGGCGCCCGTCTTCCCCAAACACCCTCACGAAGAGGGTCGAGTCATCATCGTACCTGAAATGAAGGGTGCACCGTCTGCACAAGCCGCGCGCGCGGGTGAACATCTACCAGCCACGGGCCAGAGTCACAGCACGCGCGGCGGAGACCTCCACCGCAACCCATGAAGCCCTGCTGCAGTGACCATCCACCTGCAGCCTAAATCCGCCGGAGCTCGCGTCAAGGAGTTCGCCAGCTAGGGAGCGCAGGAGCTAGAGCGGGGTACCGGCTGGGCTCTTTGACCACACGACGAACTCCAGCGTCACCTCCGCCAGGTGGGAGTGTGGCCGGGAAGGCCTGTGTAATGCCCAGGATGGGACTATATCTCCTACGCGTCGAGGCACGACTTAGAGACATAACCCCATGCTGGAATGATCGCAAGTTTGGTATCTTTGCACAACTCATGTAAAAGATGGGGATGGAAAACATAAAATAGTTGGCTTACACTCGCCACGTCACACAAGTACATTACATGTCCAAATCATCATTCAATAAAACATCACAACCCATCTAAGGGTAAAATCCAAATGACAAGATACCAAACATAATTTAAATCCACAGGTCGGATCGAATCCTAGTAGAAGTTCCACTACTGATCATCAGGATAACGAACATAGTAACGGCTACGCTCCTCGTCGTACTCCCAGTCTAGCTCGGTGCCATCACCTGGATAGCTCACCATCGGACCTGCATCTGGTGTGGTGAAGTAACTGTGAGCCACAGAGGACTCAGCAATCCCGTTCCCGGGTAACATGACTATTTAAGCCTTGGGTGTGGAACCAGGCTGAAGAAAAGATTAAGTGTTTGCAGCAGCAACTAGCACTAGCTTACGTATAGGAGAGCGAGAAGAGAAGGTGCCTCGGTCGAGATATGATCACTAAGTGATCCTAACTGAAGCCAGTCAAACATAACCCCACCGTGTTCATCTCCCGAAACCCTTTTCGGAAAATGACAGTCACGGTACTCACACTGGTAGAGTATTGTAACATGGTGTCAAGTTTTCTACAACCGAATATTAACAAGCTCCCATCTGCCACATAACCGTGGGCACAGCTTTCGAAAGTTCATAACCCTGCAGGGGTGTTCCAACTTGGCCCATGACAAGCCCACGATCCGCGGAGTCGCAACTCCAAGGTGGGAAGGCCCGAGTATTCTCGGAATCCTGTGCTCAAGATACTCCGAACTAAGGTAAGGCTAATCCAGCAAATCCTCCCGGCGTGTCGACACCCTGATGGTAGTCGCGCGTATCTAGTCTCAGGACATGACCGGATGGGCGAAGCTACGGGTTTATATCAATCCTCGAGTTCCCTCGTGGTGACCCCGCAGGCTCCCCGTTTCGGACTAACACTCATGAGGAACACTGGCCCGGGGTTTTTGATTAAGAACTCGGGTTTGCAAGACCCTATGCAAGTTTTATTAGTTATTAGGCGAATAGTACCAATGTTGGGACTTGTTGGAAAAGACTTAGCACTTAGCGGTTTATCGAGGGGGGCCCATAAACCCCAACCGTGTGAGGAACGCATAATCAAGGAACATAACACCGGTTTATACGGTTCCTAGCGGCATGAGTGGAACAAATCACCAAGCAAAAGGCTTAGCCTTCCACCCGTTGCCAATATATAGATGATTTCATTTAAAGCATTTATATAGTGTGATATAACCCAACAAAACTTCAACATGAAGCAAGCATCTTCAATCTTCACCTGCAACTAGCAATGCTATAAGAGGGGCTAAGTGAGCCTACGTATAGCCAAGCAATGGTTTGCATAGGTAGGGTGGTTAAGAAGGTTCATGGTTACAAGTAGGAGGCTGACAGGAAAAACATGGGCATCGAGGCAAAACTATAGAGCGAGACTTCTAGCAATAGGCAAAAATAGTAATGGTATCCGGGTTCGGTCATCTTGCCTGAAGAGTTGTCGATAAGATCGTAAGAGGGGTCCTCGTGCTCAACCTCGGTAGTAACCTCGTGCTTGTACTCGTACTCGGTCTCGGCTTCCGGCTCTAATCAACACAACCACACAAGGCACGAATCAACAAGATGCAATGCGCACACAAAAATGATGGATGCATGACTTATGCACTATGGGAGCACAAGGAGCATGGAAAAATTGCACTCAAGCAAAATGCTTCAAAACATGATAAGAATATGATATTATGAATCTACACGGAAAATCAATCAAGTTTCATATAAGACTTGCTGCAATAGAAGCTACGAGCTAAAAGTTACACACAAAACAATAAACATGCGAAAGCTGAAAAATTACAGCCACATAGCAACTTCGGGACAAGAAATAATTAAGCTACAGCACTCAAACATCATGGCAAAGAGTATGAACATAAACTAGACATATCCTACAGCAAATAAGTCCATTGGTGCACCCCCAAAGGAGCCACGGATCAATAGCAACAAGCTTGGACATATTGAACTTGACAACAAAATCCTGACAGCAGTAATTTATTGCAACTTTGGAGCAAAAGTTAAGTATTCTACAGCCACTCAAATAAGCATGTGAGAGCATGAATGGATAGCCAACAATATATACTACAAGGAATCATCAAGAGTCACCCCAAAACTATCATGGATTGGCCTAGAACAACAAGCAAACATGGCATCTGGAAATTACAGATTCCAGACTTAGTGAAATTTCACTAAGTGTTAAAACAGCAGTTTCATCATGGCATCTTTGAGAGCAAGTTTAAGTCACCTCAAAACTAAACATGGAAAGTGGTAAGCACCACATCAAAGTACATATGATGGTGAATCCAAAACACCTAAGCTTGCATCATGGGGATAAACACAACGATAGCAATGGGCTCCTCAAGTTGGCATCTGGCGGTTCGGCCTCGGGCGCGGACCACAGGCCCAGCAGAGCGGCGGCTCGAGGCAGCAGGGATAGGCGGGATCGACCGCGGCGCCCGGGCTCGAGCAGGCGCTGGTAGATCGGGCCGGCCTAGGCGGGATGCCGGCGGACTGGAGGCGTTGGAGACCCCCGGCTTGGGCCTAGGGTTCGGCCCAGGAGGCGGTGGATCGAACCAGATCCGATCGGCGAGGAGTCAACGGGATCCCTTGATCCTTGGCGATGGCTGCTGCTCCTGGAGGCCGACGGGGAAGGGCACGGCGGCGGGGTGGCGCCGGCCGGTGAGGCGAGGCGGGGCGGTGCCGGCCCGGCGGTGTGGTGGCGTGGTGGTGGCGGCGGTGAGGTGGCGCGGTGGAGAAGGGGATCTCCGGCGGGCTCCGGGAACTCCGGCGAGGTGGCGGTGGACTTCCGGCGAGCTCCTCCGGCGGGGCTCCGGCGAGCTCCGGCCGGAGTAGTAGGAGGAGGCTGGAGGTAGGAGATGAAGCTAGGGTTTCCTATTTTTGGGGCAAAAATTGAGGAAGGAGGACAAATATATAGGCACAAGGAGCTAGGGTTGTCCAAATGGGGTGTGGTTTTCGGCCACGCTATTAGAATTGGATGGCCTAGATGAAGGGAGGGGTTTGGGTTGGTTTGGTGGGCTGTTGGAGGGGTGTCTTGGGCCTCAAAGTGGAGGCACTTTGAGCCCACGAGAATAACTGTTGGGGTAGGAAACGAACTCCAAACGCGACGAGATTTGACAGGCAGGTTACACACACCAAAACAACAACACACGACAAGTCTCGCGCCAAACCGGTAACGTTACACGGCCAAACACCAAAGTAGGCCTTGGGGATGCCACGGACACGTGAGGGAGCTCCGGAACGCGAAACAGACAACGGGAAGGAACGCGTGGAACCGGATGCAAACGACAACACAAATGCAATGTGATGCACAGGACTACATGATATAATGAATGAACACACGCACACGACAAAAGAACGAAAACCCGAAAGACAAAGAACCCGGAATGGAATTGATGAAGCCGGGGATATTATATATATTGCCCAAAAGGGAAAGTATTACATCCGGGGTATTACAAACTCTCCTCTACTACAAAAAGATCTCGTCCTGAGATCTAGTACTGGAAAAAGGAAGGGTACTCGGAACGAAGATGATCTTCTCGTTCCCACGTAGCTTCTCGGTCGGTATGGTGTGACCACTTGACTTTCAAGAATTTTATGGACTTGTTGCGGGTCTTGCGCTCGGTTTCTTCGAGAATAGCAACGGGATGCTCTCGGTAAGACAAATCTTGTTGAAGATCAATCTCTTCAAACGGAATCATGCGTTCAGGTGTCTTGAAGCATTTGCGAAGTTGAGACACATGGAACACATCATGAACATTGGCGAAGTTGGAAGGGAGCTCAAGTTGATAGGCTAGATCGCCTCTTTTGCCAAGGATCTTGAAAGGCCCGACGTATCTAGGAGCAAGCTTTCCTTTGATACCGAATCTTTGGGTTCCTTTCATCGGAGAAACACGGAGATAAACGTGATCATCAATGTTGAATGCCAAATCACGATGCTTGCCGTCATAGTAACTCTTCTGATGCGACTGAGCGGCCTTGAGATTCTCACGTATGACTTTGCACATTTCTTCGGCTTCTGAGATCAAGTCATTGCCAAGAAGTTGACGTTCACTTGTTTCGGACCAGTTGAGAGGGGTACGCCACTTTCTGCCATAGAGGATTTCAAATGGAGCTTTGCCTGCACTTGCTTGAAAGCTGTTGTTGTAAGAGAACTCAGCAAATGGAAGGCAATCTTCCCATTTCATGCCGAAAGATATGACACAGGCTCTGAGCATGTCTTCTAGAATCTGATTCACTCGCTCGACTTGACCACTAGTCTAAGGGTGAAAAGCAGTGCTGAACCTGATCTTAGTGCCCATGGCAGACTAAAAGGAGTCCCAGAACTTTGAAGTGAACAAACATCCACGGTCTGAGGAGATAACTTGAGGAATGCCATGTAAGGACACAATTCTGGAAGTGTACAACTCTGCCAGTTGAGCTGCATTGATGGATTCTTTGACTAGAAGGAAGTGAGCGACTTTGGTAAGCTTGTCAATCACCACGAAGATAGAAGCATTCCCTCTCTTGGACTTAGGAAAGCCAGTGACGAAATCCATTTCAATGCGGTCGAATTTCCACTCGGGAATAGGAAGAGGTTGGAGAAGACCGGCTGGACGTTGATGCTCTGCCTTCACTCTTCTGCAGACATCACATTCATTCACGAATTGGGCAATCTCCCTTTTCACGCGTGTCCACGAGTAAGATTGCTTAAGGTCTTGATACATCTTGGAGCTGCCAGGATGAATGGAAAGGAGAGAATCATGTGCTTCTTCCATTATGAGCTTCCTGAGATCACCTTTTGGAACCACGAGTCTGTCCTCGAAGAACAAGGTATCTCTCTCATCAACGCGATAGCACTTGTATTTAGGAGTGCCCTTTGCAATACCATGTTTCACCTTCTGCACCATGGCATCACTGAGTTGGGCCTCACAGACCTGATCTTCCAAGGTAGGAGCAACTTGAAGATTTGCAAGAAAACCCTGCGGAACAACTTGGAGGTTGAGCTTCCTGAATGCTTCACAAAGCTCAGGCTGGAACGGCTTGATAAGAAGGCTGTTGCAATATGCCTTTCTGCTCAAAGCATCTGCAATCACATTCGCCTTGCCAGGAGTGTATTCAATGCTGGGATCATACTCTTCGATCATTTCGACCCAACGAGTCTGGCGAAGGATCAGATTCGGCTGTGTGAAGATGTACTTCAAGCTCTTGTGATCGGTGAAGATGTCGACTTTTCTGCCCAACAACAGATGTCTCCACGTAATCAAAGCATGTACCACAGCTGCTAGCTCGAGATCATGTGTGGGGTAGTTCTTCTCACTTGGCTTCAGCTGACGAGAAGTGTATGCCGCAATTCTCTTGTCTTGCATGAGCACACCACCAAGTCCTTGAAGAGAAGCATCACAGAATACTTCATAGGGCTTGGACTCATCTGGAGGAGTAAGAACTGGAGCAGAGACGAGCTTTTCTTTGAGAGTTTTGAATGCCACTTCACACTCTGGAGACCAAAAATATTTGACATTCTTCTGCAGCAAGTTGGAGAGAGGCTTGGCAATCTTGGAGAAGTTCTCAACGAACCTTCTGCAATAGCTGGCAAGACCAAGAAAACTTCGGAGTTGCTTAACGTTCTGAGGAGCTTCCCAGTTGACAATTGCTTCAACTTTCTCGGGGTTTACCGCAATACCGTCAGCGGAGATGATATGGCCCAGGTACAAAACCTTATCGAGCCAAAATTCGCACTTGGAGAACTTGGCATAGAACTTATGTTCACGGAGTCGGTCGAGAACAAGACGGAGCTGCTTTTCGTGATCTTCTTCATTCTTGGAGAATACCAGAATATCATCCAGATACACAAGCACAAACTCACCGGTGTAGGGGTTGAAGATGTAGTGCATCATTCTCGAGAAGGTAGGTGGAGCATTGGCGAGACCAAAGGACATGACTGTATACTCATATGAGCCGTAACTCGTTATGAAGGCAGTCTTGGGAATGTCTTGCTCGCGAATGCGAATTTGGTGATAGCCCATTCGGAGATCGAGCTTAGAGAACACTTTAGCTCCTTTGAGCTGCTCAAACAGTTCGTTGATGTTGGGGAGCGGATACTTGTTCTTTATTGTCTTCTTGTTCAATGGCCGGTAATCGACGCAGAGACGCTCCGTGCCATCCTTCTTCTTGACAAATAAGACACCACAGCCCCAAGGAGACGTACCAGGCCTGATGAGACCCATACGCTCCTGTTCATCAAGCTGCTTCTTCAATTCCTTCAACTCTTTAGGAGAGAGCTTGTATGGACGCCGGCATGCTGGCTCAGTACCCGGCTCGAGTTCAATGACGAATTCCACTTGACGGTGTGGAGGCATGCCTGGAAGTTCTTCAGGAAAGACGTCTTGATATTCGTTTACCACCGGAATTTGAGATATGGCATTAATCTCGCCCTTATCATTGAGAGAGAAAAGCCTGATAGTGTTATCCCTGGAGGCAAAGATAATCACATCTTCATCAGGATGAGTCATCTTGACTTCCTTCTGTGCACAATCAATTTGAGCATCATGCTGAGAAAGCCAATCCATTCCGAGGATGAGATCGATGTCGGAATTGCCAAGAACCACCGGTTTAGCCAGAAAGCGATAATCACCCATGCGAATAGAAACATCCGGAGCAAATATATTAGAAGTCATACGTCTCCCCGGAGAAATGACTTGCAACTTCTGAGGCAGATTTTTGGTGACAATATCGTGCTTGGATGCAAAAGGACATGACATGAAGGAACATGAAGCACCCGAATCAAACAAAACTTTAGCTGGAAAGGAGTTCACTGGAAGGTTACCCAATATGACATCAGAAGAATTCTCCGCTTGTGCTGCATTCATCAGATTCACCCTTGCTGCCTTTGGATCATGCTTGACCATAGCGGTACCGACAGGTGGAGGAGGCGGATGGCGCCTTGGGTTGTTGCAATTGTTGGAATAATGACCCTTCTGGCCACACTTGTAGCAAGTCACCCCAGAAAGTGGACGAGCAGGAGGAACACTTGGTCTTGGAACTTGGAACTGCTGCTTGGACTGCTTGCTGGAGTTGGGTGGGTGGGAGAAACCACGACCACTAGAGTTCTTGTTGTTGGAGTTGTTGGAGTTGTTGTAGGGAGCTCGAATCACTGGAGGAGGAGGAAGCCAAAATTTATGTTGTTTCGAGACCATCTGAGACGATGAGGAGGAGTGAACGGCATCTCGAATCCTCTTTTTAGAAGCCTCCATCTTGAGCTGGGCTGCCTCTTGCTTGAGCGCCATGTTATAGAATTTGTCGAACTCATCGGGCTCGAACAAGGTGAGAGCAAGTTGAAGTTCATCCTTGAGACCTCCGCGGAACTGATAGATCTTGCTCTTGGCATCCGGAATGTCTTGCTTAGCATAGCGGGCGAGGTTTTGGAACTTGACATTATACTGGTAGACAGACATAGAGCCCTGCTTCAGGTTGCGGAATTGCTCACGCATACCCTCGATGACACTTGTTGGAATGTGGTGAGAGCGAAAGTCCTTGCAGAAATCCTCCCAAGAGATCACACGACCTGGCCTGTAGTCTTTGTACTGCTCCCACCAGTCAGCTGCTTGGTCTTTGAGTTGGAAGGCTGCAAACTTCACATAGTCCTCTTCCCTTACGTTACTGCACTCAAAATGCTTCTTGATATCGGTTAACCAATCTTCAGCATCAAGAGGGTCAACACAGTAACTGAAAGCTTTTGGTTGATTGGCCAAGAACTAGTTGAGAGTAGCATGGTGCTGCTGGTTGAAGAAGTTGCCTTGATTCCCTGGAACACCCTGATTAGCTTGATTAGCTTGCATCTGCTGCATCATCTGCATCAACATCTGGGTGTTCTGATTTGTAGTCTGCATAATCGCTCTCCAAGACTCAGACGGAGGAGGAGGGGAAGGAGGACGATCTGGGACCTCTTCACCCTCTGGGTTAGCGTTGGGAACCTGTTTCGGAGCCATCCTGAAAGAGATGACCACGAATCAGCAATTGATTGAAAGAAGGTATAAGCTGAAACAACGGAATGAATTGCAACAAGTCTTCACAATAATCATTCGAACAAGAGGAACGAATGAAATTCTCAGTTAAATGATAACATCAATCTTCACGAGAAGCCACATAGGGGACAAAAGGTAAATAAGAAAAAACACAAGGTGCTGATGGAAACAAACACAAGATAGGAGCTTCGTTCGACATTTTCGTGCTGAAAGCATATGAACGCATTACGAAAGGGTTTTGCAATCCCCGGATCAGCATAGCCAAGGACCCTTTAAGATGCAACTCCCGATCGGAACATCGGTCATAAAACCACTTCACTCAATGTAGAACCCCGAACTCGCTAACCTGCATTCGTTGGAAGAATGCCTACGATCTACTGGATAAACCCACCTATTAATTTCCGAAAGTTTCCAGTTATGCAATCAGGTGTTGGGGGTACAGGGGAAGCACCGCGCAATCAACTCTAAACCTACATCCAGCTGTATCCATCCTTCAACACATAACCAGTCTTTCTCGGAAACTTTCTACCTCGGACCTTCGAAAAGCATCCACTATACCAAACTATGGCAATCCTCCCGAACTACCTCCCCAGTACTGGGTGATGTCGGGGGTATCTTGCCACTAACCGTATAGGAGAGATTTTCGATGTCGGCCGTCTTAAGTATTTAGTACTGTCGCGATATGCTTGTGACGACAATACCCCGAAGCTCAACTCCCCGGGACACTGCCACAACCCCTAATGTCAGGAGGCATCGAGAACAATATTCTCGTCACAAGAACATCGAAACAATCCCACAATACTCGCGAGAATCCTAAAAAAAATTGGTGCAATTTTTGAAAGTAGAAGAGGCAAGAGTAGACGTCAGGAGTCCTCACACGAGAGGAAGGGGATGAGAAGCAAAGAAATCCTACTCTCCGATATAAATATAGGACTCAAAATATTTTTAGTGTGTGCCTAGACTCGACCGTCAACGATTCGATTAATCAGTGGGGGCTTCTAGGTCGGAGAAGGCTCTGAATACCAACTTGTAATGCCCAGGATGGGACTATATCTCCTACGTGTCGAGGCACGACTTAGAGACATAACCCCGTGCTGGAATGATCGCAAGTTTGGTATCTTTGCACAACTCATGTAAAAGATGGGGATGGAAAACATAAAATAGTTGGCTTACACTCGCCACGTCACACAAGTACATTACATGTCCAAATCATCATTCAATAAAACATCACAGCCCATCTAAGGGTAAAATCCAAATGACAAGATACCAAACATAATTTAAATCCACAGGTCGGATCGAATCCTAGTAGAAGTTCCACTACTGATCATCAGGATAACGAACATAGTAACGGCTACGCTCCTCGTCGTACTTCCAGTCTAGCTCGGTGCCATCACCTGGATAGCTCACCATCGGACCTGCATCTGGTGTGGTGAAGTAACTGTGAGCCACAGAGGACTCAGCAATCCCGTTCCCGGGTAACATGACTGTTTAAGCCTTGGGTGTGGAGCAAGGCTGAAGAAAAGATTAAGTGTTTGCAGCAGCAACTAGCACTAGCTTACGTATACGAGAGCGAGAAGAGAAGGTGCCTCGGTCGAGATATGATCACTAAGTGATCCTAACTAAAGCCAGTCAAACATAACCCCACCGTGTTCATCTCCCGAAAGCCTTTTCAGAAAATGACAGTCACGGTACTCACACTGGTAGTGTATTGTAACATGGTGTCAAGTTTTCTACAACTGGATATTAACAAGCTCCCATCTGCCACATAACCGCGGGCACAACATTTGAAAGTTCATAACCCTGCAGGGGTGTTCCAACTTGGCCCATGACAAGCCCACAATCCGCGGAGTCGCAACTCCAAGGTGGGAAGGCCCGAGTATTCTCGGAATCCCGTGCTCAAGATACTCCGAACTAAGGTAAGGCTAATCCAGCAAATCCTCCCGGCGTGTCGACACCCTGATGGTAGCCGCGCGTATCTAATCTCAGGACACGACCGGATGGGCGAAGCTACGGGTTTATATCAATCCTCGAGTTCCCTCGTGGTGACCCCGCAGGCTCCCCGTTTCGGACCAACACTCATGAGGAGCACTGGCCCGGGGTTGTTGATTAAGAACTCGAGTTTGCAAGACCCTATGCAAGTTTTATTAGTTATTAGGCGAATAGTACCAATGTTGGGACTTGCTGGAAAAGACTTAGCACTTAGCGGTTTATCGAGGGGGCCCCATAAACCCCAACCGTGTGAGGAACGCATAATCAAGGAACATAACACCGGTTTATACGGTTCCTAGCGGCATGAGTGAAACAAATCACCAAGCAAAAGGCTTAGCCTTCCACCCGTTGCCAATATATAGATGATTTCATTTAAAGCATTTGTATAGTGTGATATAAGCCAACAAAACTTCAACATGAAGCAAGCATCTTCAATCTTCACCTGTAACTAGCAATGCTATAAGAGGGGCTAAGCGAGCCTACGTATAGCCAAGCAATGGTTTGCATAGGTAGGGTGGTTAAGCAGGTTCATGGTTACAAGTAGGAGGCTGACAGGAAAAACATGGGCATCGAGGCAAAACTATAGAGCGAGACTTCAAGCAATAGGCAAAAATAGTAATGGTATCCGGGTTCGGTCATCTTGCCTGAAGAGTTGTCGATAAGATCGTAAGAGGGGTCCTCGTGCTCAACCTCGGTAGTAACCTCGTGCTCGTACTCGTACTCGGTCTCAGCTTCCGGCTCTAATCAACACAACCACACAAGGCACGAATCAACAAGATGCAATGCGCACACAAAAATGATGGATGCATGACTTATGCACTATGGGAGCACAAGGAGCATGGAAAAATTGCACTCAAGCAAAATGCTTCATAACATGATAAGAATAGGATATTATGAATCTACACGGAAAATCAATCAAGTTTCATATAAGACTTGCTGCAATAGAAGCTACGGGCTAAAAGTTACACACAAAACAATAAACATGCGAAAGCTGAAAAATTACATCCACATAGCAACTTCGGGACAAGAAATAATTAAGCTACAGCACTCAAACATCATGGCAAAGAGTATGAACATAAACTAGACATATCCTACAGCAAATAAGTCCATTGGTGCACCCCCAAAGGAGCCACGGATCAATAGCAACAAGCTTGGACATATTGAACTTGACAACAAAATCCTGACAGCAGTAATTTATTGCAACTTTGGAGCAAAAGTTAAATATTCGACAGCCACTCAAATAAGCATGTGAGAGCATGAATGGATAGCCAACAATATATACTACAAGGAATCATCAAGAGTCACCCCAAAACTATCATGGATTGGCCTAGAACAACAAGCAAACATGGCATCTGGAAATTACAGATTCCAGACTTAGTGAAATTTCACTAAGTTTTAAAACAGCAGTTTCATCATGGCATCTTTGAGAGCAAGTTTAAGTCACCTCAAAACTAAACATGGCAAGTGGTAAGCACCACATCAAAGTACATATGATGGTGAATCCAAAACACCTAAGCTTGCATCATGGGGATAAACACAACGATAGCAATGAGCTCCTCAAGTTGGCATCTGGCGGTTCGGCCTCGGGCGCGGACCACAGGCCCAGCAGAGCGGCGGCTCGAGGCAGCAGGGATAGGCGGGATCGACCGCGGCGCCCGGGCTCGAGCAGGCGCTGGTAGATCGGGCCGGCCCAGGTAGGATGCCGGCGGACTGGAGGCGTTGGAGACCCCCGGCTTGGGCCTAGGGTTCGGCCCAGGAGGCGGTGGATCGAACCAGATCCGATCGGCGAGGAGTCAACGGGATCCCTTGATCCTTGGCGATGGCTGCTGCTCCTGGAGGCCGACGCGGAAGGGCATGGCGGCGGGGTGGCGCCGGCCGGTGAGGCGAGGCGGGGTGGCGCCGGCCCGGCGGTGTGGGGGCGTGGTGGTGGCGGCGGTGAGGTGGCGCGGTGGAGAAGGGGATCTCCGGCGGGCTCCGGGAACTCCGGCGAGGTGGCGGTGGACTTCCGGCGAGCTCCTCCGGCGGGGCTCCGGCGAGCTCCGGCCGGAGTAGTAGGAGGAGGCTGGAGGTAGGAGATGAAGCTAGGGTTTCCTATTTTTGGGGCAAAAATTGAGGAAGGTGGACAAATATATAGGCACAAGGAGCTAGGGTTGTCCAAATGGGGTGTGGTTTTCGGCCACGCTATTAGAATTGGATGGCCTAGATGAAGGGAGGGGTTTGGGTTGGTTTGGTGGGCTGTTGGAGGGGTGTCTTGGGCCTCAAAGTGGAGGCACTTTGAGCCCACGAGAATAACTGTTGGGGTAGGAAACGAACTCCAAACGCGACGAGATTTGACAGGCGGGTTACACAGACCAAAACAACAACACACGACAAGTCCCGCGCCAAACCGGTAACGTTACACGGCCAAACACCAAAGTAGGCCTTGGGGATGCCACGGACACGTGAGGGAGCTCCGGAACGCGAAACAGACAACGGGAAGGAACGCGTGGAACCGGATGCAAACGACAACACAAATGCAATGTGATGCACATGACTACATGATATAATGAATGAACACACGCACACGACAAAAGAACGAAAACCCGAAAGACAAAGAACCCGGAATGGAATTGATGAAGCCGGAGATATTATATATATTGCCCAAAAGGGAAAGTATTACATCCGGGGTATTACAAACTCTCCTCTACTACAAAAAGATCTCGTCCCGAGATCTAGTACTGGAAAAAGGAAGGGTACTCGGAACGAAGATGATCTTCTCGTTCCCACGTAGCTTCTCGGTCAGTATGGTGTGACCACTTGACTTTCAAGAATTTGATGGACTTGTTGCGGGTCTTGCGCTCGGTTTCTTCGAGAATAGCAACGGGATGCTCTCGGTAAGACAAATCTTGTTGAAGATCAATCTCTTCAAACGGAATCATGCGTTCAGGTGTCTTGAAGCATTTGCGAAGTTGAGACACATGGAACACATCATGAACATTGGCGAAGTTGGAAGGGAGCTCAAGTTGATAGGCTAGATCGCCTCTTTTGCCAAGGATCTTGAAAGGCCCGACGTATCTAGGAGCAAGCTTTCCTTTGATACCGAATCTTTGGGTTCCTTTCATCGGAGAAACACGGAGATAAACGTGATCATCAATGTTGAATGCCAAATCACGATGCTTGCCGTCATAGTAACTCTTCTGATGCGACTGTGTGACGCCCGAGACCGACGTCCCAGAAGTTTCCAGAAGATTCCATAAGATTCTCGAAGATTCCAGATGTTCCGGGTTTCCCCGTGTGTTTCTTTTGTGCTTGTGTTGTTTTTTTTCGCATTGCATCATGTCATCATGCCATCATGTCATATTTTATTTTGCATCTCAACCTAAATAATTCGTGTGGACCTTCGGTCCATTTAAATCGTGGGAAGATGTCTTCTCTTTAAAACATATCATCCCAATATTTGAGGGAGCTATATAATAAATATTCCATTGTTTGGAATTACCCGTAACACACTTGCAATATTTTTCCCCATGCTTTTCCTACTTCGAGTTTCTCCATCTAAACCTTGCCAATATTTCTTTTCCGTTGTTTCGAGGTTCCTCCAAAAATTCGAACATTTTTGGACACTTCAATCATCAAGTCTTAGTTCAAAACTATTTGAATTAAATTCAAATATGTTTAAATTATTTTTCCAATCACGCCTTTTCTATTTTTCTCGGACCGTGCTCTTTTTATGAGCCCGAGAAAAATATTAACCCCTTTTGCAACTTTGACCCTAACCCTCCTTTTTTTTTCTTTCGTCCTTCTCTTTTATTTTCTCTTCTGCTAAAAGTTTCTGCAGCAGTAAGTAGAGCAGCCGGCCCAACACCTCCTCTCTCTTGGCCCAGGCCTCTTGAGCCTCATCTCCAACCGCCAGCCTCAAGGCCCAGCCGGCCTCCCTGTCCCTCCGGCCCATTCCCTCCCCCGCGGCCCAAGACTCCAAACCCTAACCCCGAGCGCCGACTCCCTCGCATCTCTCCCCGATCGCTCTCCTCCCATCGTGCACCGCCGCCACACTCGAACCCCTCTCCCTGCGAGCGCCCGACTCGATCTTCCCCTCTCCCTCGAGCCCCTTCGCCTCTGCCCCGTTTTTTCCCTCGCTCTCGTCCCTCACCTTCTCCTCTCGAGCGCCATCTCCCACCGCTCGACCCCGTGTCCTCCCTCTCGTTCCCCTCCGGCCGACTCTCCTCCATCGCCCCGATCCAGTCCGGCGCCCTCCATCACAGCTCCTCCATCGACCGAGTGCGCCTGTCCTCGCGCCTCCAGCGGCCAGGGGCCGAAGCCAGCCAGGCCGCGACCAGCCTCTGGCCTCCCCTTCGTCCAGATGCCGCCAGGAACCCCGCCGCCTCTTCGTTCCCAGGGCCGAGCCCCTGCAGCTCCCGCGGCCAGGAGCCCAGGCACCGGCGCCCGACGCGCCCCGACCTCCTCCTGCGCGTTCCCGAGCGCCGCGTCGCGACCCTCCTCGCAGCTGGCGTTCCAGCACCTTGGCGCCCCAAGTGCATCACAGAGTCCCTTCAACAGCAGCCCGCCGCCCGTCTTGTTTTCCAGCGCCGTGCAACCCTCCTGCAGCCGTCTCGCAGCCCTTTTTCCTTTTTTTGTTGTTTCTGTTACTGTTGATGTTTTTTTTCTCAAGTACCCACGGAACAGCAAGTACTTCTACACGACGACCGGCTCGACAAGTACCCCTACAATCGCGATGTAACAAGTACCTCTAAGACCCGTGTACCACTACTTCCCGCAACGACCCGAACATCTACATGTTACAAGTTCATCTACGGATACCCGAACATCTACGAACCGGAACGACTACGCAAGATGACACGCCAAGTACCACGACGACCCGAACGACTACCGTCGCCGTGTACCACTACCGTCGCAGAGACCCTCAAGTACCTCTACGAACGGAACGACTACTCGTTGGCGACCTCGTGTACAACTACTTCCTCTTTGATGAACGAGAACAACTTCTTCCTCTACGAACGTGTACCACGACTCCCGAGAACAACTACTACCACTACGTCCCTCGACACTCGAACCGCTTCGAGACCGATTGTTCCGAAGGTATAACCGCCGAGCCGATGACCCGTGAGATGTTATGTTGTGTTGTATGAAATGTTTCCCGTGTGTGCTTCGTGACCATTTCGTCCGTTGTCATGTTCCTCGGTTGCCTCGTCGCCGACTCGTGGGAACCCGGTGACGGGATCACCCCACCTCTTTCATCTTGTTCGTCTTGCTCACGTCATCTTCCTTTTGCTCCGGACTCTCAACGAGTTACCGGAACCGATATGATGCCGTTGCATCATTTACGGAATTGTTGCCGTGGCACCCTTTTCCTTCCACCACGGTGACGATGCTTCATATCATCTTCTTGTTAACCTTTTGATAAAACTTGCATAAACTTGATCATGTCATCCGCATCATTTAACAACATTATATATGTTAATTACTGTGTTTGCTTTATAATTACTAAACATGCTCATGGGGATTTTCCGGATATGTTGTTGTTATTTTCCGGCCTCATTTAAATTGCCTAGTTAGTGTAGTTTTATTATGCTTCACCTCTTGCCATGTTAACCAACATTTAATCTTGTATTGTAAATAACGAGAGTCAATTAAATAATTATATGTGGTGTTTCGTCAATATGCAACTCGTTGCATATTGAGCTCCACTTAACTTGTAGTACTTGTTTGTGCACTTTGCCATGCCATGCATAATTAAACCGGACATGCATCATACTTGGATGTGCATCGCATGCCATGTTTATGCTTGTGTGTTTACCGTGTTGTTCTTTCTTTCCGGTTGCTTCTCTTGTTAGCTTCGGTTTCGTTCCGGAGTTGTGAGGATTCGCTCGACTGTTGCTCCGTCTTCTTCTTGGATCCGTTCTTCTCCCTTGTGGAATCCCAGGCAAGATGACCGAACCCGGATACCATTACTATATTTGCCTATTGCTAGTAGTCTCGATCTTTAGTTTTGCCGCGATGCCCATGTCTTTCTTGTCAGCCTCCTATTGTAACCATGAACCTGTTTAACCACCCTACCTATGCAAACCTTTGATTGGCTATACGTAGGCTTCGCTCAGCCCCTCTTATAGCATTGCTAGTTGCAGGTGAAGATTGAAGATGCTTGCTTCATGTTGAAGTTTGGTTGGGTTATATCACACTATATAAATGCTTAAATGAAATCATCTATATACTGGCAAGGGTGGAAGGCTAAGCCTTTTGCTTGGTGTTTTGTTCCACTCATGCCGTTAGGAACCGTATAAACCGGTGTTATGTTCCTTGATTATGCGTTCCTAACACGGTTGGCGTGTATGGGACCCCCTTGATAAACCGCTAAGTGCTAAGTGTTTTCCAGCAAGTCCCAACATTGGTACTATTTGCCTAATAACAAACTAATAAAAAACTTGCATGTGGACTAGCTATCCCTTTTATTTAATTCAACAACCCCGGGCCAGTGCTCCACATGAGTGTTGGTCCGAAACGGGGGTCCTGCAGGGCCACCTCGAGGAAACTCAAGGTCTGGTAAAAACCTGTAGCATCACCCATCCGGTCGTGTCCTGAGACTTAGATACGCGCGGCTACCTATCAGGGTGTCGACCCGCCGGGAGGATTTGTTGGATTAGCCTTACCTTAGTTCGGTTTAACTTGAGCATGGGATTCTGAGAATACTCGGGTCTTCCCACCTATGGAGTTGCGACTCCGCGGATCGTGGGCTTGTAATGGGTCAAGTTGGAACACCCCTGCAGGGTTTGAACTTTCGAAAGCCGTGCCCGCGGTTATGTGGCAGATGGGAGCTTGTTAATTCCGGTTGTAGATAACTTGACACAATATTACTAATACACTACCAGCGTGTGTTCCGTGACTGTCAATTTCCGAATAGGGATTCGGGAGTTGAACATGGTGGGGTTATGTTTGATCGGCTTTAGTTAGGATCACTTCGTGATCATCTTTTGACCGAGGCACTTCTCTTCTCGCTCTCTATTACGTAAGTTAGTGCTAGTTGCTGCTGCAGACTCTTGTTGTTCCTTCACCTCTCGTTCTTTCTTCAGCCTTGTCCTCACCCAAGGCTTAAATAGTCTTGTTACCCGGGAACGGGATTGCTGAGTCCTCTGTGGCTCACAGTTACTTCACCACACCAGATGCAGGTTCAGCCAAGTTTGATGCAGGAGTTGGATCAGTTCTTCACCGGGAGCTCGACGAAGAGTTTGGATGTTTGCTTGTGACGTTTCGACGATCAGTCGTGGTTTCTACTAGGATTCGATCCTGACCTGTGGCTTTATGTTGTTTTGGTATCTTTCTTTTGGATCTTCACCCGTAGTCGGGTTGTGATGTTTTGAATGATGTTCTGCTCATGTAATGTATTGTGTGAAGTGGCGAGTGTAAGCCAACTATCTCCTTTTGCAATTTAATCCCTCTTTTACATGAGTCGTGCAAAGATACCAAACTTGAGATCATTCTAGGATGGGCTTATACCTTTAAGTCGTGCCTCGACACGTAGGAGATATAGTCCCATCCTGGGCATTACAAGTTGGTATCAGAGCCTTCTCCGACCTAGAAGCCCCCACTGATTGATCGAATCATTGACGGTTGAGTCTAGGCACACACTAAAAATGTTTTGAGTCCTATATTATATCGGAGAGTAGGAATTCTTTGCTTCTCATCCCCTTTTTCTCTCTGGTGAGGACTCCTGACGTTTACTCTTGTCTCTTCTACTTTCAAACATTGCACCAAATTTTTTTAGGATCCCGCGAGTATTCTGGGATTGTTTCGATGTTCTTGTGACGAGGATATTGTTCTCGATGCCTCCTGTTACCGAGGAGTTGAGCTTCGGGGTATTTTTGTCACAAGCATATCGCGGCAGTACTAAATACTTAAGACGGCCGACATCGAAAATCTCTCCTATACGGCCAGTGGCAAGATAACCCCGACATCACCCAGTAGTGGGGAGGTAGTTCGAGAGTATTGCCATAGTTTGTTACACTTGGATGCTTTTCGAAGGTCCGAGGTACACAGTTTCCGAGAAAGACTGGTTATGTGTTGAAGTATGGATACACCTGGATGTAGGTTTAGAGTTGATTGCGCGGTGCTTCCCGTGTATCCCCAAAACCTGATTGCATAACTGGAATCTTTCGGAAATTTATAGGTGGGTTTATCCAGTAGATCGTAGGCATTCTTCCAACGAATGCAGGCTAGTGAGTTCTGGGTTCTACATTGAGTGAAGGGGTTATATGACCGATGTTACTATCAGGAGTTGCTTCTTAAAGGATCCTTGGCTATGCTGATCCGGGGATTGCAAAACCTTTTCGTAACGCGTTCATATGCTTTCAGCACAAAGATGTTAGAACGAAACTCCTCTCTTGTGTTTGTTCCCATCTGTACCTTGTTATTTCCTTATTTTCATTTTGTCCCCTAAGTGGCTTCTCGTCAAGTTGATGTACCTGCGGAATTCATTTGTTCAATTCTCTGTTCGGATGATATTGTGAAGATGATGCTGCGAAATATCTATCCTTTGTTTCGTTTTGATTCTGGTATTCGAGTTGCTTCGATGTCAAATGTTGATTCCATACCTTTCCCAATCGGTGTTCTCATATTTCTATGGGAGTGCTAATTCTTCTTGACCATCAAGATGGTCATGTTAAATTCTTTTTCAACCGGTGTCCATTTTGTTCGTCTCAAGTTGTCCTTGTTTTCCCCACCCTCCCACCCTTTTCTTCTTGGAGCCAGAAATTCTCAAATGAAATATCCTTTTTATTCATGTGATATTTCTTCATTCTTTTCCTTCAATGTTCTTATCCGGTGATTTATCGTGAAGATGCTCAAGAGCTTCAAGTTCTTCATTCTTTTGTTCTCGAATTCTGCCGGTGAATGTAATTCAAGAATTCGGCGTCGATCTTATCCTTTTCCTCATTTCACAATGCTTTCTTATTCCGGTGCACCAATTAATCATTCTCCTCTTGCTATTCATATCCGGAGTGCTGAAGATTCATAATTCCATTCTTAATCCGTTCAAGTTATTTTGAGGATTGTCTTCTTACTCAAGCCATTTAATTCAACCGGTGCAATATCTCAAGCAATCTTTTCAACGGTGATTTCTTTGAGTGGGCCCTAACCCACAGGTCTTTTCCCAGGATCTTACCTGACTCTCCTTTTTCCAGAGAATTCTTTTTAAAGTGTGACGTAAGAATGATTCCCATCAGTCACATGCCTTCTCCAAGATCGTTTTCAAATTCTTTTCATCATTGTTTCAACCTTTTAATTCTTCATTCCGGAGTGCTCAACAATTCTTATGGTATTTCTCGTCTTCATTCTCAACATTTGGAGACCGGAGAAGTGCTTCTCTTAAATCTTGACCCGTCTTCTTGAGGATTCGTGGTCCTAGCTTCATGTCATCCTCATTATTGTTCCGATCGTGAGGAATCATTTTCATACCCATCCGAAGCATTTCATGAATTCTTTTCTTTGTGATCCTCCGAAGGCCATCATTTCAGAAGATTTCTTCGTTCTCAGTTTTCAACTTCGTCCTACAAATATTCTTCATTGATGTCTCTTCGTTCGTCTCTATATTCTTACGGTGGCTCGTTCAAGATTACTCTTCCTTGTTTTCGTATCAATTCATTTGTTTTTTCATAATCCTACCGGTGGTTCGTTGAAGATTTAACCAAGCTTGTGCTAGATCTCTCTTTAATCCTTTCCAACGGGAATAAGTAGTATGCCAAATCCGTTGCGTGTCATCAATTTAATTTGGTGAAGGATATGCATAACATAAATCTTATTCTAGTTTCTTCCAAGAGGTTAATTCCTTCCTTTGAAGCTTGTTCATCATATCATATTCTCGGTCCTAAGTTGTTCATCTTGTTTTCCGGAGTTCCAAGTTATTTCAATTATCATTTCAAGTTCCATCTAATTCATCGCAGGCCTTGATTCATATTCTTTTCATCTTTCACTTCTAATGCTTTCATTACCGGAGTTCTTCATGGTGGTTCATCAAGACTTAATTCATCCTCAGTTTTCATCAAGATTCTTGTTGGAGCTCAAGCATTCTTCATCATGCTTTCCAAGTGCAATTCTTTCTCCCTTATCTTTTGAGATGGTGTTATGTCATTTTGACAATTTTCCCTTCATGTTTCATGATTCACAAGTTGTTAGGAATGAGATATTTAAACCCATCATTTTTCCTTGTTCAGGAGATCTTTCCAACCCTTTAATTTATTCATTGGAGTTATCTTGGGTTGTATTTCACCTAAAAGCTTTCCCTAAGGAATGTTGTTATTATGGTGCTCATAAATGACCCAAGTTCTTCATTTATCCTTCCGGTGAACTAAGTTTATCGTCTCCTTGTTGATCTCTTTGCAATCAAATGTTTTCTTTAGTGGCTGGTTGTCACCTCTTATTTTGAGATGTTTTTCCATAAGCCCACATCGAGCTTATTCGTTTCGTTGTTGATTTTCCATCAACCACATTCAACCCTTCTTCGTAAGGATGATTTTTCCTAATTCATTCGTGGGAGAAGTTGTCTTTTTCTTCTCCGTTCTTTTCTTTCCACCGACCTAGCATATATTCTTTCATTCCGGAGGCCTTGTGATATTGCTATCTTTAACCATCATCTCGTTTTTATCGAGATCATGTTCTTTCCCTTGCTTATCATTTAACCGGAGTGTTGTATTCTTCATTCAAGTTCCGTCATCTATCTAGTTTTGCCTCTCTTTTCAACCGGAGTGCTGTCTGAAATCTTTCTTACCCCTTGTGCCATTCTTTAATTGTTTCGGAGGCTATATGTTGTTGTTTTCATCAAGTATCATCTCAACTTGCCAAGTTCTTGTTCATTTCCTTCCATTTTCAGACGGAGTGCTGTCCAAATTCTGTCATTCTTATTCCTTGGTTGTACCATTGCAGTTTCTTATTCTTTTGGTTCGTAAGCTCTTGTTTCATGTCTTTCAACCTACAAGGTTCTCATAATGTTCCTTGTTCCTCCTGCTTACCGGAGTGCTCTTAACTTCGTTCATCTCCATTCTATTCTTTCTTTCAAGTTTGTTTAACCTCTCAAGGTTCTTTGGTTTCACTCGTCTGTCAAAGAAGCAACTTTGTTTTACCTCTTCCTCTTCCGTTTTTTTTACCCGGTGATATCTCTAGGATCTCGGGTCAAGATCCTCTGTTAGTGTGGGAGAGTTGTTACGCCCGAGACCGACATCCCAGAAGTTTCCAGAAGATTCCAGAAAATTCCCGAAGATTCCAGATGTTCCAGGTTTCCCCGTGTGTTTCTTTTGTGCTTGTGTTGTTTTTTTTCGCATTGCATCATGTCATCATGCCATCATGTCATATTTTATTTTGCATCTCAACCTAAATAATTGGTGTGGACCTTCGGTCCATTTAAATCGAGGGAAGATGTCTTCTCTTTAAAACATATCATCCCAATATTTTAGGGAGCTATATAATAAATATTCCATTGTTTGGAATTACCCGTAACACACTTGCAATATTTTTCCCCATGCTTTTCCTACTTCGAGTTTCTCCATCTAAACCTTGCCAATATTTCTTTTCCGTTGTTTCGAGGTTCCTCCAAAAATTCGAACATTTTTGGACACTTCAATCATCAAGTCTTAGTTCAAAACTATTTGAATTAAATTCAAATATGTTTAAATTATTTTTCCAATCACGCCTTTTCTATTTTTCTCGGACCGTGCTCTTTTTATGAGCCCAAGAAAAATATTAACCCCTTTTGCAACTTTGACCCTAACCCTCCTTTTTTTTTCTTTCGTCCTTCTCTTTTATTTTCTCTTCTGCTAAAAGTTTCTGCAGCAGTAAGTAGAGCAGCCGGCCCAACACCTCCTCTCTCTTGGCCCAGGCCTCTTGAGCCTCATCTCCAGCCGCCAGCCTCAAGGCCCAGCCGGCCTCCCTGTCCCTCCGGCCCATTCCCTCCCCCGCGGCCCAAGACTCCAAACCCTAACCCCGAGCGCCGACTCCCTCGCATCTCTCCCCGATCGCTCTCCTCCCATCGTGCGCCGCCGCCACACTCGAACCCCTCTCCCTGCGAGCGCCCGACTCGATCTTCCCCTCTCCCTCGAGCCCCTTCGCCTCTGCCCCGTGTTTTCCCTCGCTCTCGTCCCTCACCTTCTCCTCTCGAGCGCCATCTCCCACCGCTCGACCCCGTGTCCTCCCTCTCGTTCCCCTCCGGCCGACTCTCCTCCATCGCCCCGATCCAGTCCGGCGCCCTCCATCACAGCTCCTCCATCGACCGAGTGCGCCTGTCCTCGCGCCTCCAGCGGCCAGGGGCCGAAGCCAGCCAGGCCGCGACCAGCCTCTGGCCTCCCCTTCGTCCAGATGCCGCCAGGAACCCCGCCGCCTCTTCGTTCCCAGGGCCAAGCCCCTACAGCTCCCGCGGCCAGGAGCCCAGGCACCGGCGCCCGACGCCCCCGACCTCCTCCTGCGCGTTCCCGAGCGCCGCGTCGCGACCCTCCTCGCAGCTGGCGTTCCAGCACCTTGGCGCCCCAAGTGCATCGCAGAGTCCCTTCAGCAGCAGCCTGCCGACCGTCTTGTTTTCCAGCGCCGCAGCGCCATGCAACCCTCCTGCAGCTGTCTCGCAGCCCTTTTTCCTTTTTTTGTTTTGTTGTTTCTGTTACTGTTGATGTTTTTTTTCTCAAGTACCCATGGAACAGCAAGTACCTCTACACGACGACCGGCTCGACAAATACCCCTACGATCGCGATGTAACAAGTACCTCTACGACCCGTGTACCACTACGTCCCGCAACGACCCGAACATCTACATGTTACAAGTTCATCTACGGATACCCGAACATCTACGAACCGGAACGACTACGCAAGATGACACGCCAAGTACCACGACGACCCGAACGACTACCGTCGCCGTGTACCACTACCATCGCTGAGACCCTCAAGTACCTCTACGAACGGAACGACTACTCGTTGGCGACCTCGTGTACAACTACTTCCTCTCCGATGAACGAGAACAACTTCTTCCTCTACGAACGTGTACCACGACTCCCGAGAACAACTACTACCACTACGTCCCTCGACACTCGAACCGCTTCGAGACCGATTGTTCCGAAGGTATAACCGCCGAGCCGATGACCCGTGAGATGTTATGTTGTGTTGTATGAAATGTTTCCCGTGTGTGCTTCGTGACCCTTTCATCCGTTGTCATGTTCCTCGGTTGCCTCGTCGCCGACTCGTGGGAACCCGGTGACGGGATCACCCCACCTCTTTCATCTTGTTCGACTTGCTCACGTCATCTTCCTTTTGCTCCGGACTCTCAACGAGTTACCGGAACCGATATGATGCCGTTGCATCATTTTCGGAATTGTTGCCGTGGCACCCTTTTCCTTCCACCACGGTGACGATGCTTCATATCATCTTCTTGTTAACCTTTTGATAAAACTTGCATAAACTTGATCATGTCATCCGCATCATTTAACAACATTATATATGTTAATTATTGTGTTTGCTTTATAATTACTAAACATGCTCATGGGGATTTTCCGGATATGTTGTTGTTATTTTCCGGCCTCATTTAAATTGCCTAGGTAGTGTAGTTTTATTATGCTTCACCTCTTGCCATGTTAACCAACATTTAATCTTGTCTTGTAAATAATGAGAGTCAATTAAATAATTATATGTGGTGTTTCGTCAATATGCAACTCGTTGCATATTGAGCTCCACTTAACTTGTAGTACTTGTTTGTGCACTTTGCCATGCCATGCATAATTAAACCGGACATGCATCATACTTGGATGTGCATCGTATGCCATGTTTATGCTTGTGTGTTTACCGTGTTGTTCTTTCTTTCCGGTTGCTTCTCTTGTTAGCTTCGGTTTCGTTCCGGAGTTGTGAGGATTCGCTCGACTGTTGCTCCGTCTTCTTCTTGGATCCGTTCTTCTCCCTTGTGGAATCCCAGGCAAGATGACCGAACCCGGATACCATTACTATCTTTGCCTATTGCTAGTAGTCTCGATCTTTAGTTTTGCCTCGATGCCCATGTCTTTCTTGTCAGCCTCCTATTGTAACCATGAACCTGTTTAACCACCCTACCTATGCAAACCTTTGATTGGCTATACGTAGGCTTCGCTCAGCCCCTCTTATAGCATTGCTAGTTGCAGGTGAAGATTGAAGATGCTTGCTTCATGTTGAAGTTTGGTTGGGTTATATCACACTATATAAATGCTTAAATGAAATCATCTATATACTGGCAAGGGTGGAAGGCTAAGCCTTTTGCTTGGTGTTTTGTTCCACTCATGCCGTTAGGAACTGTATAAACCGGTGTTATGTTCCTTGATTATGCGTTCCTAACACGGTTGGGGTGTATGGGACCCCCTTGATAAACCGCTAAGTGCTAAGTCTTTTCCAGCAAGTCCCAACATTGGTACTATTTTCCTAATAACAAACTAATAAAAAACTTGCATGTGGACTAGCTATCCCTTTTATTTAATTCAACAACCCCGGGCCAGTGCTCCACATGAGTGTTGGTCCGAAACGGGGGTCCTGCAGGGCCACCTCGAGGAAACTCAAGGTCTGGTAAAAACCTGTAGCATCACCCATCCGGTCGTGTCCTGAGACTTAGATACGCGCGGCTACCTATCAGGGTGTCGACACGCCGGGAGGATTTGCTGGATTAGCCTTACCTTACTTCGGTTTAACTTGAGCACGGGATTCCGAGAATACTCGGGTCTTCCCACCTATGGAGTTGCGACTCCGCGGATCGTGGGCTTGTAATGGGTCAAGTTGGAACACCCCTGCAGGGTTTGAACTTTCGAAAGCCGTGCCCGCGGTTATGTGGCAGATGGGAGCTTGTTAATTCCGGTTGTAGATAACTTGACACAATATTACTAATACACTACCAGCGTGTGTTCCGTGACTATCAATTTCCGAATAGGGATTCGGGAGTTGAACACGGTGGGGTTATGTTTGACCGTCTTTAGTTAGGATCACTTCGTGATCATCTTTCGACCGAGGCACTTCTCTTCTCGCTCTCTATTACGTAAGTTAGTGCTAGTTGCTGCTGCAGACTCTTGTTGTTCCTTCACCTCTCGTTCTTTCTTCAGCCTTGTCCTCACCCAAGGCTTAAATAGTCTTGTTACCCGGGAATGGGATTGCTGAGTCCTCTGTGGCTCACAGTTACTTCACCACACCAGATGCAGGTTCAGCCGAGTTTGATGCAGGAGTTGGATCAGTTCTTCACCGGGAGCTCGACGAAGAGTTTGGATGTTTGCTTGTGACGTTTCGACGATCAGTAGTGGTTTCTACTAGGATTCGATCTTGACCTGTGGCTTTATGTTGTTTTGGTATCTTTCTTTTGGATCTTCACCCGTAGTCGGGTTGTGATGTTTTGAATGATGTTCTGCTCATGTAATGTATTGTGTGAAGTGGCGAGTGTAAGCCAACAATCTCCTTTTGCAATTTAATCCCTCTTTTACATGAGTCGTGCAAAGATACCAAACTTGAGATCATTCTAGGATGGGCTTATATCTTTAAGTCATGCCTCGACACGTAGGAGATATAGTCCCATCCTGGGCATTACAGACTGAGCGGCCTTGAGGTTCTCACGTATGACTTTGCACATTTCTTCGGCTTCTGAGATCAAGTCATTGCCAAGAAGTTGACGTTCACCTGTTTCGGACCAGTTGAGAGGGGTACGGCACTTTCTGCCATAGAGGATTTCAAATGGAGCTTTGCCTGCACTTGCTTGAAAGCTGTTGTTGTAAGAGAACTCGGCAAATGGAAGGCAATCTTCCCATTTCATGCCGAAAGATATGACACAGGCTCTGAGCATGTCTTCTAGAATCTGATTCACTCGCTCGACTTGACCACTAGTCTGAGGGTGAAAAGCAGTGCTGAACCTGATCTTAGTGCCCATGGCAGACTGAAAGGAGTCCCAGAACTTTGAAGTGAACAAACTTCCACGGTCTGAGGAGATAACTTGAGGAATGCCATGTAAGGACACAATTCTGGAAGTGTACAACTCTGCCAGTTGAGCTGCATTGATGGATTCTTTGACTAGAAGGATGTGAGCGACTTTGGTAAGCTTGTCAATCACCACGAAGATAGAAGCATTCCCTCTCTTGGACTTAGGAAAGCCAGTGACGAAATCCATTTCAATGTGGTCGAATTTCCACTCGGGAATAGGAAGAGGTTGGAGAAGACCGGCTGGACGTTGATGCTCTGCCTTCACTCTTCTGCAGACATCACATTCATTCACGAATTGGGCAATCTCCCTTTTCATGCGTGTCCACGAGTAAGATTGCTTAAGGTCTTGATACATCTTGGAGTTACCAGGATGAATGGAAAGGAGAGAATCATGTGCTTCTTCCATTATGAGCTTCCTGAGATCACCTTTTGGAACCACGAGTCTGTCCTCGAAGAACAAGGTATCTCTCTCATCAACGCGATAGCACTTGTATTTAGGAGTGCCCTTTGCAATACCATGTTTCACCTTCTGCACCATGGCATCACTGAGTTGGGCCTCACGGACCTGATCTTCCAAGGTAGGAGCAACTTGAAGATTTGCAAGAAAACCCTGCGGAACAACTTGGAGGTTGAGCTTCCTGAATGCTTCACAAAGCTCAGGCTGGAACGGCTTGATAAGAAGGCTGTTGCAATATGCCTTTCTGCTCAAAGCATCTGCAATCACATTCGCCTTGCCAGGAGTGTATTCAATGCTGGGATCATACTCTTGGATCATTTCGACCCAACGAGTCTGGCGAAGGTTCAGATTCGGCTGTGTGAAGATGTACTTCAAGCTCTTGTGATCGGTGAAGATGTCGACTTTTCTGCCCAACAACAGATGTCTCCACGTAATCAAAGCATGTACCATAGCTGCTAGCTCGAGATCATGTGTGGGGTAGTTCTTCTCACTTGGCTTCAGCTGACGAGAAGTGTATGCCGCAATTCTCTTGTCTTGCATGAGCACACCACCAAGTCCTTGAAGAGAAGCATCACAGAATACTTCATAGGGCTTGGACTCATCTGGAGGAGTAAGAACTGGAGCAGAGACGAGCTTTTCTTTGAGAGTTTTGAATGCCACTTCACACTCTGGAGACCAAAAATATTTGACATTCTTCTGCAGCAAGTTGGAGAGAGGCTTGGCAATCTTGGAGAAGTTCTCAACGAACCTTCTGCAATAGCTGGCAAGACCAAGAAAACTTCGGAGTTGCTTAACGTTCTGAGGAGCTTCCCAGTTGACAATTGCTTCAACTTTCTCGGGGTTTACCGCAATACCGTCAGCGGAGATGATATGGCCCAGGTACAAAACCTTATCGAGCCAAAATTCGCACTTGGAGAACTTGGCATAGAACTTATGTTCACGGAGTCGGTCGAGAACAAGACGGAGGTGCTTTTCATGATCTTCTTCATTCTTGGAGAATACCAGAATATCATCCAGATACACAAGCACAAACTCACCGGTGTAGGGGTTGAAGATGTAGTGCATCATTCTCGAGAAGGTAGGTGGAGCATTGGCGAGACCAAAGGACATGACTGTATACTCATATGAGCCGTAACTCGTTCTGAAGGCAGTCTTGGGAATGTCTTGCTCGCGAATGCGAATTTGGTGATAGCCCATTCGGAGATCGAGCTTGGAGAACACTTTAGCTCCTTTGAGCTGCTCAAACAGTTCGTTGATGTTGGGGAGCGGATACTTGTTCTTTATTGTCTTCTTGTTCAATGGCCGGTAATCGACGCAGAGACGCTCCGTGCCATCCTTCTTCTTGACAAATAAGACACCACAGCCCCAAGGAGACGTACTAGGCCTGATGAGACCCATACGCTCCTGTTCATCAAGCTGCTTCTTCAATTCCTTCAACTCTTTAGGAGAGAGCTTGTACGGACGCCGGCATGCTGGCTCAGTACCCGGCTCGAGTTCAATGACGAATTCCACTTGACGGTGTGGAGGCATGCCTGGAAGTTCTTCAGGAAAGACGTCTTGATATTCGTTTACCACCGGAATTTGAGATATGGCATTAATCTCGCCCTTATCATTGAGAGAGAAAAGCCTGATAGTGTTATCCCTGGAGGCAAAGATAATCACATCTTCATCAGGATGAGTCATCTTGACTTCCTTCTGTGCACAATCAATTTGAGCATCATGCTGAGAAAGCCAATCCATTCTGAGGATGAGATCGATGTCGGAATTGCCAAGAACCACCGGTTTAGCCAGAAAGCGATAATCACCCATGCGAATAAAAACATCCGGAGCAAATATATTAGAAGTCATACGTCTCCCCGGAGAAATGACTTGCAACTTCTGAGGCAGATTTTTGGTGACAATATCGTGCTTGGATGCAAAAGGACATGACATGAAGGAACATGAAGCACCCGAATGAAACAAAACTTTAGCTGGAAAGGAGTTCACTGGAAGGTTACCCAATATGACATCAGAAGAATTCTCCGCTTGTGCTGCATTCATCAGATTCACCCTTGCTGCCTTTGGATCATGCTTGACCATAGCGGTACCGACAGGTGGAGGAGGCGGATGGCGCCTTGGGTTGTTGCACTTGTTGGAATAATGACCCTTCTGGCCACACTTGTAGCAAGTCACCCTAGAAAGTGGACGAGCAGGAGGAACACTTGGTCTTGGAACTTGGAACTGCTGCTTGGACTGCTTGCTGGAGTTGGGTGGGTGGGAGAAACCACGACCACTAGAGTTCTTGTTGTTGGAGTTGTTGGAGTTGTTGTAGGGAGCTCGAATCACTGGAGGAGGAGGAAGCCAAAATTTCTGTTGTTTCAAGACCATCTGAGACGATGAGGAGGAGTGAACGGCATCTCGAATCCTCTTTTTAGAAGCCTCCATCTTGAGCTGGGCTGCCTCTTGCTTGAGCGCCATGTTATAGAATTTGTCAAACTCATCGGGCTCGAACAAGGTGAGAGCAAGTTGAAGTTCATCCTTGAGACCTCCGCGGAACTGATAGATCTTGCTCTTGGCATCCGGAATGTCTTGCTTAGCATAGCGGGCGAGGTTTTGGAACTTGACATTATACTGGTAGACAGACATAGAGCCCTGCTTCAGGTTGCGGAATTGCTCACGCATACCCTCGATGACACTTGTTGGAATGTGGTGAGAGCGAAAGTCCTTGCAGAAATCCTCCCAAGAGATCACACGACCTGGCCTGTAGTCTTTGTACTGCTCCCACCAGTCAGCTACTTGGTCTTTGAGTTGGAAGGCTGCAAACTTCACATAGTCCTCTTCCCTTACGTTACTGCACTCGAAATGCTTCTTGATATCGGTTAACCAATCTTCAGCATCAAGAGGGTCGACACAGTAACTGAAAGCTTTTGGTTGATTGGCCAAGAACTAGTTGAGAGTAGCATGGTGCTGCTGGTTGAAGAAGTTGCCTTGATTCCCTGGAACACCCTGATTAGCTTGATTAGCTTGCATCTGCTGCATCATCTGCATCAACATCTGGGTGTTCTAATTTGTAGTCTGCATAATCGCTCTCCAAGCCTCAGACGGAGGAGGAGGGGAAGGAGGACGATCTGGGACCTCTTCACCCTCTGGGTTAGCGTTGGGAACCCGTTTCGGAGCCATCCTGAAAGAGATGACCACGAATCAGCAATTGATTGAAAGAAGGTATAAGCTGAAACAACGGAATGAATTGCAACAAGTCTTCACAATAATCATTCGAACAAGAGGAACGAATGAAATTCTCAGTTAAATGATAACATCAATCTTCACGAGAAGCCACATAGGGGACAAAAGGTAAATAAGAAAAAACACAAGGTGCTGATGGAAACAAACACAAGATAGGAGCTTCGTTCGACATTTTCGTGCTGAAAGCATATGAACGCGTTACGAAAGGGTTTTGCAATCCCCGGATCAGCATAGCCAAGGACCCTTTAAGATGCAACTCCCGATCGGAACATCGGTCATAAAACCACTTCACTCAATGTAGAACCCCGAACTCGCTAACCTGCATTCGTTGGAAGAATGCCTACGATCTACTGGATAAACCCACCTATTAATTTCCGAAAGTTTCCAGTTATGCAATCAGGTGTTGGGGATACAGGGGAAGCACCGCGCAATCAACTCTAAACCTACATCCAACTGTATCCATCCTTCAACACATAACCAGTCTTTCTCGGAAACTGTCTACCTCGGACCTTCGAAAAGCATCCACTATACCAAGCTATGGCAATACTCCCGAACTACCTCCCCAGTACTGGGTGATGTCGGGGTTATCTTGCCACTAACCGTATATGAGAGATTTTCGATGTCGGCCGTCTTAAGTATTTAGTACTGTCGCGATATGCTTGTGACGACAATACCCCGAAGCTCAACTCCCCGGGACACTGCCACAACCCCTAATGTCAGGAGGCATCGAGAACAATATTCTCGTCACAAGAACATCGAAACAATCCCACAATACTCGCGAGAATCCTAAAAAAATTGGTGCAATTTTTGAAAGTAGAAGAGGCAAGAGTAGACATCAGGAGTCCTCACCAGAGAGAAAGGGGATGATAAGCAAAGAAATCCTACTCTCCGATATAAATATAGGACTCAAAATATTTTCAGTGTGTGCCTAGACTCGACCGTCAACGATTCGATCAATCAGTGGGGGCTTCTAGGTCGGAGAAGGCTCTGAATACCAACTTGTAATGCCCAGGATGGGACTATATCTCCTACGTGTCGAGGCACGACTTAGAGACATAACCCCGTGCTGGAATGATCGCAAGTTTGGTATCTTTGCACAACTCATGTAAAAGATGGGGATGGAAAACAGAAAATAGTTGGCTTACACTCGCCACGTCACACAAGTACATTACATGTCCAAATCATCATTCAATAAAACATCACAACCCATCTAAGGGAAAAATCCAAATGACAAGATACCAAACATAATTTAAATCCACGGGTCGGATCGAATCCTAGTAGAAGTTCCACTACTGATCATCAGGATAACGAACATAGTAACGGCTACGCTCCTCGTCGTACTCCCAGTCTAGCTCGGTGCCATCACCTGGATAGCTCACCATCGGACCTGCATTTGGTGTGGTGAAGTAACTGTGAGCCACAGAGGACTCAGCAATCCCGTTCCCGGGTAACATGACTATTTAAGCCTTGGGTGTGGAGCAAGGCTGAAGAAAAGATTAAGTGTTTGCAGCAGCAACTAGCACTAGCTTACGTATACGAGAGCGAGAAGAGAAGGTGCCTCGGTCGAGATATGATCACTAAGTGATCCTAACTAAAGCCAGTCAAACATAACCCCACTGTGTTCATCTCCCGAAAGCCTTTTCAGAAAATGACAGTCACGGTACTCACACTGGTAGTGTATTGTAACATGGTGTCAAGTTTTCTACAACCGGATATTAACAAGCTCCCATCTGCCACATAACCGCGGGCACAACATTTAAAAGTTCATAACCCTGCAGGGGTGTTCCAACTTGGCCCATGACAAGCCCACGATCCGCGGAGTCGCAACTCCAAGGTGGGAAGGCCCGAGTATTCTCGGAATCCCGTGCTCAAGATACTCCGAACTAAGGTAAGGCTAATCCAGCAAATCCTCCCGGCGTGTCGACACCCTGATGGTAGCCGCGCGTATCTAATCTCAGGACACGACCGGATGGGTGAAGCTACGGGTTTATATCAATCCTCGAGTTCCCTCGTGGTGACCCCGCAGGCTCCCCGTTTCGGACCAACACTCATGAGGAGCACTGGCCCGGGGTTGTTGATTAAGAACTCGGGTTTGCAAGACCCTATGCAAGTTTTATTAGTTATTAGGCGAATAGTACCAATGTTGGGACTTGCTGGAAAAGACTTAGCACTTAGCGGTTTATCGAGGGGGCCCCATAAACCCCAACCGTGTGAGGAACGCATAATCAAGGAACATAACACCGGTTTATACGGTTCCTAGCGGCATGAGTGGAACAAATCACCAAGCAAAAGGCTTAGCCTTCCACCCGTTGCCAATATATAGATGATTTCATTTAAAGCATTTATATAGTGTGATATAACCCAACAAAACTTCAACATGAAGCAAGCATCTTCAATCTTCACCTGCAACTAGCAATGCTATAAGAGGGGCTAAGCGAGCCTACGTATAGCCAAGCAATGGTTTGCATAGGTAGGGTGGTTAAGCAGGTTCATGGTTACATGTAGGAGGCTGACAGGAAAAACATGGGCATCGAGGCAAAACTATAGAGCGAGACTTCTAGCAATAGGCAAAAATAGTAATGGTATCCGCGTTCGGTCATCTTGCCTGAAGAGTTGTTGATAGGATCGTAAGAGGGGTCCTCGTGCTCAACCTCGATAGTAACCTCGTGCTCGTACTCATACTCGGTCTCGGCTTCCGGCTCTAATCAACACAACCACACAAGGCACGAATCAACAAGATGCAATGCGCACACAAAAATGATGGATGCATGACTTATCCACTATGGGAGCACAAGGAGCATGGAAAAATTGCACTCAAGCAAAATGCTTCAAAACATGATAACAATAGGATATTATGAATCTACACGGAAAATCAATCAAGTTTCATATAAGACTTGCTGCAATCGGAGCTACGGGCTAAAAGTTACACACAAAACAATAAACATGCGAAAGCTGAAAAATTACAGCCACATAACAACTTCGGGACAAGAAATAATTAAGCTACAGCACTCAAACATCATGGCAAAGAGTATGAACATAAACTAGACATATCCTACAGCAAATAAGTCCATTGGTGCACCCCCAAAGGAGCCACGGATCAATAGCAACAAGCTTGGACATATTGAACTTGACAACAAAATCCTGACAGCAGTAATTTATTGCAACTTTGGAGCAAAAGTTAAATATTCTACAGCCACTCAAATAAGCATGTGCGAGCACGAATGGATAGCCAACAATATATACTACAAGGAATCATCAAGAGTCACCCCAAAACTATCATGGATTGGCCTAGAACAACAAGCAAACATGGCATCTGGAAATTACAGATTCCAGACTTAGTGAAATTTCACTAAGTGTTAAAACAACAGTTTCATCATGGCATCTTTGAGAGCAAGTTTAAGTCACCTCAAAACTAAACATGGAAAGTGGTAAGCACCACATCAAAGTACATATGATGGTGAATCCAAAACACCTAAGCATGCATCATGGGGATAAACACAACGATAGCAATGAGCTCCTCAAGTTGGCATCTCATAACAAGTTTAACAACATCACAGCCACATGGCACTTTGCAACGGAGATAAACATGGCAAGATTAATTATATCATGCAAGTCTAAGCAATCATCAAGTAGAGCATGGCAAGACGAACACGTGGACATGTCATTTGCATCATTCGGATAAACGAGCACCAAGTTATCACTATGCAAAGGTGGCATGAAAAACAATACTAACAGCAGTTTTTATCAAGATGCACTCTTGCAACAGAATATTAAGCACCTAGATGAACTCAAACATGTATGTCATAATGGAATGAAATGTAGTACATGTCTCCACGAACATCTGGACATCTCATTTGCGCAAAACGGAGCAACACACACAAAGATATCATCATTTGAAAACTGTATCAGAGAACAAAATATCACAGGGACTTAGAGGAATTTCGGGGCAACCTCAGTCAAACAGATCTGGAGTCAAACGGGCTGAACGGAGCGGATCGGACCCCGGTGGTGCGGATCCGGCGGTGGATCGGGCAACCGGCGCTAACGGGCCGGCGACGGGGCCCGTTAGGGTTCCTGGCAGGGGAGGCGACCGGGATCGGGAGCCTCAGGCTCCCCTCGAGCGCCTGAAGCGCGGCGGCTGGCGGTTCGGCCTCGGGCGCGGCCCACCGGCCCAGCAGAGCAGCGGCTCGAGGCAGCAGGGAGAGGCGGGATCGACCGCATCGCCCGGGCTCGAGCAGGCGTTGGTAGATCGGGCCGGCCTAGGCGGGATGCCGGCGGACTGGAGGCATTGGAGACCCCCGGCTTGGGCCTAGGGTTCGGCCCAGGCGGCGGTGGATCGAACCAGATCCGATCGGCGAGGAGTCAATGGGATCCCTTGATCCTTGGCGATGCCTGCTGCTCCTGGAGGCCGACGGGGAAGGGCACGGCGGCGGGGTGGCGCCGACCGGTGAGGCGAGGCGGGGCGGCTCCGGCCCGGCGGCGTGGGGGCGTGGTGGTGGCGGCGGTGAGGTGGCGCGGTGGAGAAGGGGATCTCCGGTGGGCTCCGGGAACTCCGGCGAGGCGGCGGTGGACTTCCGGCGATCTCCTCCGGCGGGGCTCCGGCGAGCTCCGGCCGGAGTAGGAGGAGGAGGCTGGAGGTAGGAGATGAAGCTAGGGTTTCCTATTTTTGGGGCAAAAATTGAGGAAGGTGGACAAATATATAGGCACAAGGAGCTAGGGTTGTCCAAATGGGGTGTGGTTTTCGGCCACGCTATTAGAATTGGATGGCCTAGATGAAGGGAGGGGTTTGGGTTGGTTTGGTGGGCTGTTGGAGGGGTGTCTTGGGCCTCAAATTGGAGGCACTTTGAGCCCACGAGAATAATTGTTGGGGTAGCAAACGAACTCCAAACGCGACAAGATTTGACAGGCGGGTTACACACACCAAAACAACAACACACGACAAGTCTCGCGCCAAACCGGTAACGTTACACGGCCAAAAACCAAAGTAGGCCTCGGGGATGCCACGGACACGTGAGGGAGCTCCGGAACGCGAAACGGACAACGGGAAGGAAGGCGTGGAACCGTATGCAAACGACAACACAAATGCAATGCGATGCACATGACTACATGATATAATGAATGAACACACGCACACGACAAAAGAACGAAAACCCAAAAGACAAAGAACCCGGAATGGAATTGATGAAGCCGGAGATATTATATATATTGCCCAAAAGGGAAAGTATTACATCCGGGGTATTACAGCCTGGCAACGCCGGAGCACCTTCCCTCGTTCACAAGACCACCAACACCACAACGATCCCCATCGCTCGAGGAACTGCCACTACGGTTACCGAGGACGGCTACGGGCGCTGTGGGGTCCGCCCTCGCCCGCTAGCGGTCCCGACAGGAGTCGCGTCACACTTACGGGGACGACCTCGTCCCCTCTTAGCTGATGGTGAGCCGGGCCCCTCTTGCCGGGCCTTCCCCTTCTCCGTGGATAGAAGCTTCCTGGTCGGCGCCATGAGCAGCTCGGCCAGGCAAGGAGCAAGGAAGAAGAAGAAGAAGCAAGAGGAACGAAGGGAGAAGATGGGCAGCGAGGACCCCGCCTACCGCCTTATTTATAGCCAGGAGAAGGCCAACCGCCGGCATCCATAATCGCAGGTAATGATGGGCTTTTTCACATGCAGGGACTTGTCAAGTCGCATAGTCGCCGAGGCTGCGTGGGGAAGTGGAAACGCCGACGTCTCATCAATCACCACACGTCAATCAAGGCCGCAGGCTTTTGGGGCCCGCGGCGCTCCGCATTTGGCCCTTGGCTTCGCCGCGAAGCCAAGCCCGAGTGCACCTTGGGCCTGGGGGCTACTGTCGGCGTTCTAGGAACTGGGGTACCCAGACTTGCCCGCCTGCGGCCCAGGGTATGGCTCATCAGGCGGCCTGGTATGACCCAACCTCTTCAGCAACAATTCAGGTCCATCGCGACGCGGACGATGCAAGACATCCCCTGGGGTGGCCTCACTAGGCCAGCTCATGAGTATCGGAGATATAAAGACATTGGGTACCTCGCAAGGTCCTCGTGATGTGAGCAGTGACGACCAAGGTCAGGCAGGCGCCAGCGGGCGCAGAGTGCCAGTTTCCTCTTTGGTGCTAAAGGACTAGGTGCAGGAGAGGAGTCCCGAGGCATCAGGCAAAGGTTTCCATATCGGTGCAACAAGACCAAGACCAGCACGACGGCAGAGCGGAGGTCATCGCGGAGCCCACGGCAGCGTCACCACCAGAGCCTTTGGCAGGCGAAGACCACCTTTTGTCAGGATAGCTTGTACTAGCTCCCTCTCCTTCAAATTTGGCCATTGTGGGATCCCTTCCCGCTCAATATTTGGGAAGAGGACCCGGGCCACTATAAATAGGAGTAGCCACCACCATCTCATCTCATCGGGAGTTCATCAGATAGAAGGCCACACACCACAAGCTCACTCGAGCGTAAGAACCCCTCTGCTCAGGAGGAAGTTCATCCATGTACTAGTTCTACCTCAGCCTACAAGGTAATCCACTGCACCACACTGGATTAGGGTATTACACCACAACGGTGGCCCAAACCAATATAAACCTTGTGTCCCTTGTTCTTTGGATTTGACGAGCTAGGCCTAGGGATCGACAAGTAGACGAGCTAGGGCGGAAGGAGAGATCCTCGTGCGCACCCTAGAGTTCGAACCAGAAGGGTTTTGCCGAAACCCAAGATCCGACAGTTATCCTCGATGGCAACAATGCAATACGTGTCATGTCCCTTTCTGTCACTGGGATTGAGCACCGCAAGATTGAACCCAAAGCAAAGCACTTCTCCCTTTGCAAGAAAAACCAATCAAGTTGGCCAAACCAAACTGATAGTTCGAAGAGAATTACTAAGATATAAGATCATGCGTAAAATAATTCAGAAGATTACATCGAATAGATCTCCAAGAACAACAAGGAGAACATAGTATTGAAGATCAAAGAGAGAGAAGAAACCATCTAGCTACAAGCTATGGACCCGTAGGTCTGTGGTAAACTACTCACACTTCGTCGGAAGGGCAATAGGGTTGATGTAGATGCCCTCCGTGGTTGATTCCCCCTCCAGCAGAGTACCAGAAAAGGCCTCCAGATGGGATCTCGCGAGAACAGAAGTTTACGACGGCGGAAAAATGGTTTCGATGGATGTTCTGATGTTTCTGGAATATATGTGAATTTATAGGTGGAAGAAGTAGCTTAGGGGAGGTTCGGCAGGGCCACAAGGCAGGGGGACGCGCCCTCCACCCTTGTGGCTGCCTCGAGGGTCCCCTGGCATGTACTCCAAGTCCATCTTTTGTCTTCTGGTACAAGAAAAATCTCCATGATTTTTTGTTCCGTTTGGACTCCGTTTGATATTCCTTTTCTACGAAACTCAAAAACAAGGAAAAACAAAAACGGGCACTTGGCTCTAGGTTAATAGGTTAGTCCGAAAAATCATATAAAATGGCACATAAATGCATATAAAACATCAAAGATAGATAATATAATAGCATGGAACAATTAAAAATTATAGATACGTTGGAGACGTATCAGTATACACCTTTTTTCATGGTGTACGGCGAGTGGCTATTTTGTCCTGCGACATTATTCACGACTCATCTCAAGTGCATATGTATGAAGAGCGAGAGGCCGAGCTCGATCGCCAGGATGACCTAGACGGCCATGAAGAGGAGAGCGATATCGCGCAGGCTCGTTCCGCATTCTATCAGCAATAGGCTAGATGATATCTGAGCAGAGAAGTGCGGGCCAAAACATACAACATTGGCGAACTCGTTTTACTGAACTATTAGGGGCGAACATCTTTAAATGTATATAACTCAAGATACCCAGGAGCTTCTATAACAAAGCTTATTATTAAAGCTTATTGCTTACAGTACTCATGTCATATGTTTCATACAGTATCTTTGCCATTATATGCACCTCTATGACTTAAGTTTTTTCCAAGCTGGGTTTCCTGGCTCTTGTGTTTATACCCTACGTTCATGATTGTTTGCCTAGGGTGTAAAGGGAGCACCTCTACGATTGCTACAATCGGGTAATACGAACCTGTACCTCAGACGGGTGAAGCCGAAAGCTAGCGTTCTTAAGGGAATCATTGGTCAGCGGAGAAATGACGAATTGCCTTCTTGTACATAATTTTTCAAAGCATAAGCTTCCTGTAATCCTATTTTTTAGGATCAAAGCCTAAGCATACATAAGTGCGCATACTGACCCAGGGAAAGGAACCCTTAACGGAAATATTCTCCGTAGAAGATGTTTCTTACGTTAAATAGTAATATAACATAACTCCCCGAACAAATCTTATCTGTTCAAGCAAAATGACCAGATTGCTTGGTTTCCGAACATACTCAGTGTTCACCACAAGTATAGTATCCGAACACACTCCAACGCTTGGGTTTATGAGGTTGAAGCCGAAGGTTTGCCATGACAAATTTTTAACAAGTTCGGTCGGAGATAAGTTTGATGATAAAGTACGTTGCTACATCTATGCCATCTGTGCAAGCTGACGAGGCATGCAGTGCAACGCTGGCTGGCTGGTCGATGTGCTGGTGCGGTGGCAGGGTCTTCCCGAAGATCTGCATGCCATCACACAGGTGCTTGACTAGTTGGCCAACTAGTTGCTGTGTTGGAACGGCCGCGGGGCAGCGAAACCTTGGCAGGTGCAGGCCTGGCCGTGGCCCCGCAGACGCCCCCCCC
>LR738712.1:177949379-177968610 GCA_902687465.1 Secale cereale | reverse complement strand
AGGGTCTTGCCGGGGCCTTGTGGCCATCCTCGGCAAGGATTTTTCCGGGGGTCTTCGGCCGTCCCCGGCAAGATCGTCTTCTGGTCCTTATCTAGATTCGCAGGCCTTTGGTCTTCACAAAGATCGGCATGCCACCACGCATGCGCCTCTGAGTCTTGGTCTTGACATTGTTGATGGTGTCAGAGCTCCTAGGCCCAAGGGTGACGGCCTTGCTGGTGTTTGGGCAAGTTGCCCCGGCAAGACTCTTGCCGGGGCTATGTCGGCCGCCTCGGCAAGGGCCTTGCCCGGGGGAGTCCATCTTGCCCCTCTACTCTTCATGCCTATGGCTTGAGCGCCACCTTGGCAGTCTCGTGCTTTTCCTTCCTCTGCCCCGGCAAGCATGGCCGCAAGTGTGGCTACGACTAGCCTATGCACAAGTAAAGGGGTACAGAAAGGCCCCTACTTTTGTACACCAACAGGAGCCCCTATGCTCGGGCCACACATAAGCGAGAAGCATTGTTGGGCCAGGCCCAGAACGGTGCATGGGCATTCCTGGCAGAGTTTTTAACTGTGGTGAGTTCTTCGTCAGTTGCGCTCCGCCATGACTCGCATTGAGTGCGTGACATGGGGGTCTTGCGAGGAACGGCCACATCACGCTTGCGTCATCTCAAGGTGAATAGTAAAGAGGCGGCCCGCGTCTTCCCCATAAAAGAAGAGGAAGCCGTAGGAGCGCTACTCATTTACCCTCCACGTCCTTTCCAATCTTGGAACCACCGTTCCACTCTTCTTCTCCAAGCGCAAATCGGAGCTTTCGCCTCTGCTTGCCGCCATGGCGCCCCCATTTGCCTTGAACCATCGCCCACTCTCAGCCGCCATGGCGCCCAAGGCAGGCAAGGGAAAGGGAGCGGCTAAGTACGCCTGGGGGAAGGAGGCGTAGGACAGCGAGTTGGTCGAGCTGCGGACGTAGTTCGCCCTCTTCTCCCCAACGGTCGATGCGCTCACCCTCAGGGATAAGTTCAAGTGCCTGTGGGGGAGGGAGACGACGAGGCATCCCTCCATACGCGGCGTCCCTGCCTTCTTTGCCAAGACTAGTCCAAATCGATACCCTTTCTTTGTTGATTACTTCTCCTGCGGGCTTTGCCCCCCTTTCTCAGATTTCTTCAATGATGTCATGCACACCTACGGCTTCCACCTTATGGATCTTACGCCGAACGCCGTGGCATGCATGGCCTTCTTTGCTCACCTTTGCGAGGGCTTTGCCGTAGTGCACCCCAGCACGACGCTCTTACGCCATTACTTTACTCCTTGTATCCAGCCAGGGGGCGCCATTTCTGGTTGCATCGCTTGGATCCTGAGGCCTGAGATCAAGGGCACGTACTCGGAGGGTGCTCATAAGGAGAGGTGGGACGAGTGGCGAAGCCGGTGGTGCTAGATCAAGGAGACGGATCTGCTGGAGTTCTGCCGGGTCCGCCGGAAGCCGCCGTCCGCAGTAAGGACTGGGGCGAGCTTGACACCGACGACCAGAAGCTCACGATTGCCACCACCACGATCCATCGCCTTGCCTCGGCCATGCTCACTCTCGATATGATCAGGGCCAACTTCATTCGTCGCCGGACTGCCCCATTGCACAGTAAAGGGAGGCCGGCCTGGGATTTCAAGAATGCGGTCGACATTATGAGGCTCCGCCCCGGCTTGAATCACAACTTCACGGTGCTGCAGCATGCTCATCTTTGTCAGAGGCTGTTCCAGCTCAGGGTCGACGAGGTTGGCAGGGTTAAGAGGACCAGCAAGGCCGAGAAGACCGGCAAGGCCGCCAGGGCCGCCAAGCCTAACAACATGTTTGGGTTGCCAGCGGGGGTGGTCCCATTGAGCAACAACTCTTGTCTGACTTCCATCATTGCCATGATGCTGGTTTTTGACGCACACGGCCTCGATCCAACCTGGGCCGAGCAAAAAGCGGAGCTGGCGCAGACATTCTTCGACAACTTGTCGGAGAGGTATGTCTGTGACAAGCCACAGCTCATCCGCCCCACCACCGAGGAAGAGTTTGCATATATTGCCGCTAGGGTGGAGGAGGCAGCACTTGCCATGGAGGCCGGCAGCCTCGACACAGTGGAGGACGAGGCCGACGTGGCCGTAGAGGAGAAGGAACCCGGCAAGACCACATAGCGGCAATAGGCCCGGGCGCAGCCCATGCACCAAACGACGGCTATGGCAGCGAAGAGGGCCGCGACTGCCGCCTCTTCTTTGTCCAAGTGGCCTACGACCGCATCTCCTCCTCCTCCGCTTGCGGACGCCGCCCAGGAGGCCGATTTCAATCTCAGGTCCTTTAGCCCGAAGAGGAAGATGAGGCCAGAGGAGGAGGATGACGAGTAAGCACTTTGCCCCTCATCATCTCATGACCCTCTGCCTACGCTATCTTTTCGTGACTTGATTCTATCTTCAAAGTGACATGGAGACGCTGGCCCAGAGGGTGGCGAAGAGTGCCAAGGCTTCGACAGGCGAAGAGCCCCCGGCGAGCGCTCCGCGCACGCTGGTGTTGGTGGTGATCTGCCCGGATAACAGCCTCAGCGCAGCCCTCGCTCCAGCACCCAGCGTGAGTCCATTATTCACTCCCCATCGACGGGCATTGGGGTGTGTATCCTTAGTGCTGACTTTGCTGGGTTCACTGCAAGAGAGCGGCAATAGGAGGAGCCACTAGGGGACGACCCTGACATGATGTCCCTATCAACCACGCCACCCAAAGGGGTGTCACCGGCAAGGGCATCTACCGCCGATCCCACACGAATGGAGGAAGAGGGGGCAAGCACGGGGGCCGGTGGCTCCGTCCCGGCAACAAATTTTTGCGGGGAGGGAACCACTCCTCAGCTCGGCACGGGTAAGTTGCCTGCTTCCCGTCTCTTGCTATCTCTACCATGTGATGTTCTTTCTTTTCTTCGTCCTGAACTTCGATTTTAGCCTCTGCCCATTCTCCTTTCTGGTTTCCAGACCATCCCTCGATGGACCAGGTGGACATCAACACTGTCATCAAGGAGGTCACCAAGGATGCCGAGGCTGAGGCCACCAAGATCACGGCTGGGGAAGCCACCACGCCCGCCACTAAGGCGGCCGCCAATGGGCCTACTGGGGGGACCGGTGAGGCTGCTGCCAGGGAGGCCGGCGAGGCTGCTGCCAAGGAGGCCGCCGAGGGGCCTGCCGGGGGGCCCGGCAAGGCTGCTGCCGAGGAGGCCGCCAAGGGTCTATCGGGGAGACCGGTAAGGCTGCTGCCGAGTAGGCCGCCAAGGAGCCCGCCGGGGAGGAAGTGGCCCATGACCAACCTTCCTCCTCTACAGCTCCCGCCTCAGGGAAGTACTTGAAAGTGGGCGTTGATCTGTTCATCCACCGCCCAGGGACAGCAAGCACCAAAGCGCCAGCCAAAGAGGAGTTTTCCGATGATGAGGTCCTCGCCACCGTCGGGCTCAAGGTTGTTGACAAACCGAGCGCCAGCGGCGGTGGTTCCCAAGAGGAGCAGCTCCTCCGGGCCATGAGCACCAATTTCTAGAAGCTTCAGGTGCTCTACCACTCCTGCCGAGATAAAGTGAACTCCAGGATGGCGACCGTGGACAAGGCGAAAGCAGATTTTGAGGAGCTCGTTGCTCAGATGCAGGTCTGGTTCGGCGAGGCTCGAGGGGAACTGAGGGTCATCCATGATCCGCAGGACGACCGCAAGGGAGAGATCGTCCTGAAGCAAGCTGACATCGAGAAAGCCCAGGAGGTGGCGAAGGAACGGGCCGCCAAGGACGAAGCTGGCGAGAGGCAGCACAAAGCTCTACTGGACACCCAAGAGGAACACCTCGTTGCTCGTGAACAGGCGCTTGCCGCCGCGCTCCGCGACAAGGACGAGGAGATCAAGAAGCTCGTCATGCAGCAGACCCAGGATCTGGAGCAGAAGCACAAAGATGCACTTGATGCTCTGGCCCTGGACCAGGCCGGCAAGGTGGAAAAGCTGGAGCTGGAGCAGGAGGAGCTGAAGGAGGAGATCTTGAGGCTGACGAAGGACATGGACACGAGCAACCGCACTCTAGCGGATTTGCAGGTCACCATCTCCGACAAGACCAAACCGTTCTCCGAGGCCAACGTCTCCGTTGATGATCCAAAGCTGAAGCTGGACGCTTGGAAGGGACACTTTTGGAGGTCAGGGCCCATGATGAGACCCTGAACAAGGCCCTTGAGAGCGAGAAGCAGCTGCAGCATGATGACGCCGCCGCCCTCAAGGACTATGTGGACAGGGTACAGCTCTGGACCAACGGCATCATCGAGAATGCAAAGAGGCTCACCATGCAGCTAGCCGTGATGGGTATGCCGGACTTCAAGTATTCCCAGGAGGCCAGCATAAGCCCCAGTGCCAGGCTGACCTTGTTCTTTGAGCGTGTCCTCGACGCCATGGAGTAGCTTTGCTCCAATCGAGCGACTTATCTGGCCAATGAGGCTCGGAAGCTTTGCCGAGGCACCCTGACCAAGGTGCTCACCAAGGTGGTGTTCTGGAATCCCAGCGTCGACTTCGCCAACGCGCTTGAGAGTTTGCCGGAGGATGCGGACCTCACGGCACTCGAAGAACGTATCGAGCCCATCATCAGTTGCGTTGATGGAGTCAAGAGGTTGGAAGGCCAATGCTGGGACAAGCCACCCCACTTCTCATCGCCGCTGCGAATTCATGCCCAAGACAATTTTATCTTAACTTAGAACCGCGGCAACCACTAATGTATTATAACTTTGCAGTATTTTGAAACAGTGCATGCTATCTTCCTGTTCGATCTTTCTTTTTCTGTACGCATCCTATGCTTAGTTGGATAGGTTTGCCGGTGTGTAAAACCCGTGTTGCGGCACTTTGAGGAACTGATCCTTAGCAGCCTATCGGGGGTGCTTGCTGCCAGGTAAGCCACCTTGCCATTTTCGGCGCAGCAGCTTGAACTGTTGAGCGGACTCGAAACAGAACAAGGGCGTTGCCAATAGCGGAAAGGTTCCTTTGCGTGCAGGTTCTCCATACAAGGAGCAGGATCTTTCAAGGAAAATAACCCTATAAAAAGGAAATTTCTCAAGGTTTTGCGTGACTTAGCTTTTTTGTCGCCACGCGAATGGTTGTTGGGGTTGCAGATGACACCGCTCGCCTAGCTGACGGCACTAAAGGGATGAGGATGATTTTGACCTCCTCCGCCTTCTTCTTCTTCGGGGCCATCGCGATGAAGGAGTTGGTGCGCTAACTTCTAGACCATATTTTCACAGCCTAGCGCCCCCTCCCTGGCGTGCCAAATATGTCGGGGGAAACGACACCTACTACGGTTGGCGGAGGCGTAGCACTACGCAAAGAGCAAGTCTAGCGATCAACGTGTGGGAATTTTAACCCAGGTTCATGCCACAAATGATGTGTAACACCCTAGTCCTGCTTGTACGTGTTTATCTTGTGTTCTTGAGCTCTTGAACTGGCTACTATGCGTGCCTTGTCCAAAAAGTCCAAATCCTTCCACAGTACGCCTCGGGCCTCCTTTTATATGGCAAGGGGGTCACCACAGTGGCACACAGGAGGTGGAAAGTATCTACAGTGTACAAGTTTATCACCTGACATCGTAGAACAAACGCATTTAATGCGCCACCTATGTGCCCTCTTGCTTTATCGGGGACGGCAACAGCGCCCGTCCCGTCCGTCGCCGCCTAGCCTTGTTCCGACGTGCGTTCAAGCTGACGAGGCATGCAGTTCCACACTGGCTGGCTGGTTGCTGTGCTGGTGCGGTGGCAGGGTCTTCCCGAAGATCTGCATGCCACCACGCGGGTGCTTGACTAGTTGGCCAGCTGATTGCTGTGTTGGAATGGCCGCGGGGCAGCGAAAGCTTGGCAGGTGCGGGCCTGGCCATGGCCCCGTAGACGCGCCCCGGTAAGGGTCTTGCCAGGGCCTTGTGTCTATCCCCGGCAAGGATCTTGCCCGGGGTCTTCGATCGTCCCCGGCAAGGATCTTTCCGTGGGTCTTCGTCTTATGGTCCTTATCTAGATTCACAGGCCTTTGGTCTTCACAAAGATCGGCATGCCACCACGCAGGCGCCTCTGAGTCTTGGTCTTGACGTTGTTGATGGTGTCAGAGTTCCCAGGCCCAACGATGGCGGCCTTGCTAGTGTTTGGGAAAGTTGCCCCGGCAAGACTCTTGCCGGGGCTATGTAGGCCGCCCCAGCAAGGCCATATTGCACCTCCGCTCTTCATGCCTCTGGCTTGAGCGCCTCCTTGGCAGTCTCGTGCTTTTCCTTCCTCTGCTCCGGAAAGCATGGCCGCAAGTGTGGCTACGACTTCCCGTGCACAAGTGGTATAGAAAGGCTCCTACTTTTGTACACTGACACATACGATTCGGATCAAGCCCAGTATAGCGCGTTTTCACCATGGCCCATGCCTCTCGTGCACCTTCTTGGCATGCCGACGCCTTCCATAGTTCAAAGCGATGCCAAGTTCCTTTAAATAAGTTTGCCAGATCCTCCATACTTTTTGGAGGAGAGTCGGATGGCCATAAGGATTTTTCCATATTCTTCATGGCTTTCCGAACTCGTTCATGCACTTTGGAGAGCTCTTGTAGCATGTCACCTTGAAATCCAGATACTTCTCCTCCGGGCCGCCCAGTTAACAAACCTGCAAGAATTGCATTGTGAAGCTCTGAATCATTGGATATTATGAAGGCTAGTTCAAAGGTCATACTAAATATGCCACCTTTTAACTTTCTATTTTCCTTCAAGGCATCCGATAGTTGGGCCCGTAGGTCCATTAGCTCTTCGGCTTGCTTGACATTTTCATCCAGCAGTTTGTTCTTTTCCTTAATGGTCCGTGTTAATACACGCTGACTAGCTGCTTCTTGCCCTTCGACATGTTTATTGTCCTCCTGAGCAGCCCTTAGCTTTTCCTCCAGTTGATCTGTCGATTCTGCCATTGAAACTAAAACAATGTATGCTTAAACATCATTGACGGTGACAATCGTATTTTGAAACTATTCGTCCTTACCATTAGATCCCTTCCAAGATTTCTTCAAGTCTTCCAGCTCTGTGGTCACGACATTTAGCTTGATCCTGTCTGCTTCAAGCTCCTTGGACAATGCGTCATTCTTTTCCTTGAGAATCTGCGGGCATAACGATCCTTAAATCAGTTGGGCCAACTGCTTCAAGTCTCGGGGGCAACTGGCATATGCTCATTAAATTTACAAAAGTTCTTACCCGCATATCCTTTGAAAGCAGATGAGTGGCTTCGGCAAACCCGTCCCGACCAGCTCGGATATACACATCCACAGAGCTAAGGGCGTTGAACGCCTCCTCAGTAGATACTGGATCACGCATGGCCTCTTTTCGCCGCCGATGATTCATCGCGGTCTCCACTTCGGAATTTGTGATTGATACATTGTCTGAATCCTCTTGTAGAGGACAATCTGGCGTTACGCCCATTTCGGCTCTTGTGCTTGTTGATGGGCCTGGGGACGGGTTGGTTGTTGTTTGGCTAGCAGGCTCCTCGGACACAGTTCGGCGTATGCTCCTCCTGAAATAAAATGAAAGGTAAAATGTGACAATCCGGCCTTGCTACTGGGCACATATAAAAAACTATACCTCTTCGATGAAGGAGGTGGCTCGATGATGCCCCCCACTTCCTTTTGCTTTGAAGACTCGCCCTGCGCAGGCGTCGTCCACTTAGAAGATGCCCTTGATGCAGTACGGCAAAACGAGCGCTGCCCCTTTTGAGCACGAGACAGTGCACTGGGCGAGGCGCGAAGGGAAATCTCTCTTTGAGGGGATGTTTCCTGAGTACTTACATTGGGAAGATGGCCAGGATAATTGGCTACAATGCCCACTTCTGTACCATCATGGCTCGCCTAAGAGAAAACTCTGTCGGTGAGTTCAATGAATATATCCGGGTCCTCTTCAAATCCGGGATCTCTGCAGAGGGTGTACTCTTTACCCACGAGTAACGGTTTTCCTTAGTCCATTGGACTAATACCATCTACGGCCTTTTAGTCGAAAACTTGCCTGACTTGCACACACCAGCTTAGCTTTACCTGCGCCTCACCCATGACACCTATCAAAACAAACTTTGAGTGGGGAGGCTACAACCTTGCGTAGCATGGGATCAAATTTCTATTGCGCGCTCTAAGGGGTGCCCACCTCTCGGTCCCAACCGGAAACACCCATGCCCCGGACCAGGTGGCATGCCTATCGAATGCAGCCGGTATCTTTCACCATGGCCTCTCTGTACGGTCTGTGCTAGGACAGGGGTTGACACTTACTGAACCGTACCCTACCTGCGGCAGGGACAAGTGGTAGCACATAACAGTATGGGTGTTACTGGAAGAAGACTCGATCTACGGTCGACTCAGGAGGTTTCAGCATTACTCACATGATTAGTCAAAACCGATATATTTTTCAACAACAGTCGGAAACACCATCCATCATGCCTTACCAAGCCGTACCGGATTCCACCATCCCGACGGGGAGCTAGTGACAAGCCCGCGTCTACACAAGACCGCGACTTTCACGACTTCCTTCCGTTTGGCATGAAAGGCATACGGACGGGATCACCATCATGCAAACAAAATATTCCCAGCAAGAGTTTTTCCTCAAACACTCATAGGTACGATCACATTGTCACATATGAAATAAAATGAACGCAATCATATTGTAGCAATGGTGTCAACAACAACCGCATGCAATGAACCAGGGTTCAAGAGTGCTTGCCTTCAAGTAGAGGGGAGGAGAAATGCATTCCAACACTTTTTGGAAGCTTTCTCCCTCTTCAAAATCCTAAACGAAACAAAATGCAATCAATACATAGACTCAAAACAGCCCAAAAAATTTGTCTGGAAAATTTTCATATAAATATGAAAATAAGCTAGACAATATTTGGGAAAAAACAGAAAAAGAATCAAATCATTTGGATTAATATTTAAAAAATATTGCCAGTCAAAGTTTGGTCAAATATGCTTTTAGAATAAATCAGAAATAGGAAAACGTTTCGATATGAATACGCTTTCGAAGTGGGGAGACGTACTCGGGGGTTTGCGCCTTCACTTATGCATGCGTGGGCGGGCGCTGTCTCGCTGATAGAGGGCCCAGGGGGCCCACTGGTCAGGTTTGACCAGTCGCCCCCGCCTCCTTCTTCCTTTGACCGAACAGAGGCGCGGCTCCGGCGATCAACGCCGGCGAACGACGGCTCCTTGGGGGCATCCGAGGGTGGCGATGGATTCGTTAGACTGGGGCGGTCATCGCGGTGGTCGAGGGGCACGGAGGTGGAAGAAAACACCAGCGACGAGCTTCGCGGCGGACGGCGGTCTCGGGTGGAATTGGGGCTTCCTCCTATGATAGTTCCCGAGCTCGTTTGAGATGATGGGCGGCTCCGCAAGATCATAGGGAGTCGAACGTTGGTGCTGGATGGGCGGAAGGGGCTCGGGTTGCGACGTATTTGACTGGAGGGCGGCGGCGGCTGTACTCGCCGGAGTTGGGGAAGAAAACTTCCCCTGGTCGATTTGCTGCTTCGGGGGTGCTCTACGGGGTAGCTAGTGGCTGTCTGAGGTTGCGGAGAGGCTCGGGGCGCCCTTAAATAGGCAGGCGATGGCGGTTCCGCGGCGGCCGTGGATAAGATCGTCGGCGACCGCCATTCTGTAGCTCGTGGTGACGTGGCGATGACGGGATCTAGGGGACGAACTTGTGGATGATCTGGTGCTGCTCTAGGGGGCAGGTGGCGAGCGTTGGAGGCTTGGGCGGCGCTGTCCACGGTAGGAGTTGTTGTGGCCGCCCGCTAGCTGCCGCGGCCGACCTGACGGCAGCACTATGGGGTTCCAGAGCTGTCTCTGCGGTGGGGGAGAGTGCAGGCATGCAGACGGTGCGAGTGCAGCGGCCAGAACGGGCGGGGGTGTCGGCAGAGGGACGCGGCGGCTCGGTGCACGCGCGTGCAAAACGTGCGCTCTGGGCGCGCCTAGAGCACGCGCGTGAACTGCTCGACAAAATGCCAGAGCATGCCACAGGGTTTGGATAAGGCTGGGAAATAGCAGGGTTTGGTTAGAGGCTGAACTAAGATCAATGGACATGCAAGCATGTATGTAGGTGCAAGGTCACAGTGCAAAGTAAAGATCATGCCAAAACTGGCCATGCACCTCAGGTGTTTGACAAAATGCTAGAGGCCACTAGGCAACTCTAGGGTTGGCCAAATTCTCTAGATCAGTGTCTCTATAGGTGGATGAGATGATGGCAAAGCTAGTTGGGCAAGACCAGAAACTTGCTAGTGCAAGTTTTGCAAATCTCCAGTTCTAGACAGGAAATGAAGGGCATTGTTTCATGTATCAAAATTCCTCCAAAGGGTCCATTCTCCTGGACTTAAGGGTTTTGCAAGAATGGTTATAAGCAGGAGGAAGCTCAAGGGCACTGGAGCAAAATAAACTAGGGTTGCAGTGCAAAATACCAAACTGGACCAGAATTGAAAAGAGGTTGTTTCACTCAAATTTTCCAAAGGACCCAAATAGATTTTACCATAAAGTTGAATAATATACTCCTATGAACATCCCATAATTTTGGTGGAAGCTTTAAAGAAATATTTAATGGGGTTGTAGTACAAAACTGCCTACTAGACCAGATTGGAAATCATGCTGTGGAGCTCAATTTATTTAATGAAATAAAAATATTCTTGCGTAAAAGTGATCCAATAATATCACATGACATCTCAAATTTTTGGTTGGAATTATAGATGAACCTATCAAGGGGTTGCAGTACAATTTGGGGCCTTAAAATTAAGGGAAACCATTTTAAAGGAGAGAAAGTTTAGGGAGACAATTATATAATTAATACTACTGACATCAGACAAGTTATAATGAGTGAATATGAGAGTCTAACGATAATTGGAAAGTTTTTACTAGTGGTAGAAATTCCAATAGGAACAGAAGTATCCTGAAATCAAAGAAACATCCAGCAAAAACTGTAAAATTTTAATTGCCTCGCAAATTTTTAATTATTAAAACATGGTTAAAATTTTGGGGTGTTACAACACTACCCCCCTTAAGAAAAATCTCATCCTCGAGATTTGTTAAGGGTTACTATAAAATCCATTCTACTGACACAAACAAAATATCACCAAAAAAATAACTGTTCTGCAAATAAATGCTACTACAGTGCATGGGCAATAAGTGGTGTAAAATGCAGTGTTAAACACTAGAGCGGCATGGGAAAAAAAATCTAGGTCGTGGAAAACGAGATATTTCTACTCGGGGCTATAGTAAATTTAGAAATGATATTTCTAAATTTTCAAATACGCTGGTTGCACCCGAGAGCATAGTGCTCTCAGTGGCTGACAGGTGGGCACTCGGCCCACTGTCAGTCTCTTCTTCTACCTCCGGTTCTCTTTTCTCTTCTCTCCCGCGCGTTTTCCCGCGCTTTCTCCACGGGCGACGGCTAGCTCGTAGGGCATCTAGGCCGTACTGCCGTAGTGCGCGGCGCGCTAGCTGCCGGTGCAGCGTGCACTCACCTCGCGGGCCAGCGTGCTGTCGGCACTGCTCGCGGATTCGCCTCCGAACACCGGCGGTCGAGCGACGAGTGGCGCTGGTGGACTCCGCCCACCGTACACCGATCTCGAGCTATAAAACGACCAAGGTGCTCCTTCTTCCTCCTCACACCTGGCCTCGCTTCTTCATCTTTCTTCCTTCTCCTCCATTTGAGTCTGCAGGAGCTTGGGTCGAGGCTCTAATGGCGGAGGCGATGCCGGACTGGTGCATGATCCTAGTGTGCGTGGGGTTGGCGGCATTGCTGGGGTTATCCACGCTCTTGTGTGCGATGATCCTCGACGATCGTCCTGATGCGGCGGCTCGAGTGCTAGCTCTTCGCGGCGGCGGCGATCACGAGGATTAAGCGTGGGTGTCGGGTGCTAAGGTGGGTAGTGCACGGTAGGCAACTAGTGCTTGAATAAACTCCCACGAGTTTCTCTTCAAGAGACTATGGTGCGCTAAAGTGGTGGTTAATTAGATGAAACAGGTGTATGTGGATTAGTAACTTAGTGTACTGTGTGGAGTGGCCGGAGTTGTAAGTCTGTTGTCGTGGTGTTGCGCGATGAAATAAAATATCTATGTTATGCAGAGAGATATGTTGCAACAACTCAGGGAGATAATTAATTAACACATGATACGATACACAGCCCCCATCCACAAAAGGTACAGGGATAACCACATAACAGTTACGTCTAAAACATAAACGGTAAATGGACAGGGTCCTCGGAAAAAGTCTCTGGCGCTGGGGGACACTCTTCTTCTATCGGTGGAAGCGGGTTGACTAGTCGATGGATGTGCTTAACCTGCCCGGGCCTCAGGGGTCTACCGATGGCGATCCGAGGATTTAAATTGGCGAGGCTCTGGAGATAACTCATTATCCGCTGGGTCAGACGCTCTTGCGCGATGACATATTGCATAAGGTTGGCTAGCACGGGGTCTCTCTCAATTCGTCCACCAGGAAAAGATGCTGCTTCTTCGGGTGCTGCGCGGCTTGGAAAGTAATAATACCCTCGTTCGCTGGCATAGGGCACCGTGAATCGAAGGCGAGCAGGTGCTTCACAAGCGGCAGCCTCTATGGCCATCTGGGGAGTTGGCATGGATTTCCATATGAAGGAAACTTCTGTAGGGTCTTGGGTTGGGTTTGCGGGCGGGATGTGTACCACTGCCCAATATTTCGAGGTGGATGGGGTGATCCTCGATTTGTGCAGCTCATACTGGGATGGACGGGTAGCACTCATGGTACTGCAGGTAAAATCCCACAATATCTTCACAAAGCTACCTGGGGATGCCTCTAGGGTTCTCAGGTAAATACTAGGGATTGGCATGGTGCTGTAAATGGTTGTGAGAGCAAAATACCAGGTGAGGGATGCTTGGTAAGGTCACGGTGTGGCATTTTATATAGCAACCGAGCTGGTTTATAAAGATCATAGTGAGGGGCCGCTATATTGTTGGAGTCGCTTTATCGAGTCGGGGTCAATGTTACAGGTACCCACGTCTCGCAAGGTGACGTGTTTACTGTAGGGGTTGTCGGTGAGGTGCTCTGGAAGTCACACCTGAAAAATACTGACATAGCTGTGCACGAGCGCTATAAGGGTGCAAAAGTAAACTGTACATACATATCGGCATACAGGTTACATGACCACGAGGGCGAACAAGGTAAAGTTTGGGACTACTCGGGTGATCTAATCAACCTCGTTTATATCCAAGCGGCCTTGCCTTGTGGATGCTGAAGCTTCTCCGAGAGCTTCATCGTTGGGATTGGCTGGTGGTGGCTGAGGGGGTGCAGAGTCGGGGCAGTGATGATGTCCCTCGCGGGGATTGTTGGCTACAATCCCGTTGGAGCGTGTGCCAAACAGGCAACGCATCACCTCTGGAGACACCAAGGCATTCTGTTCAATGACCGAGGCAGGTCTCGGGGACTCGATTGGTTGTCCGAACAACACGACTGGGTTGTCAGTGCCGGACTCGTCTCGTCCTCTTGCTGGGGCTCGGCGAAGCAGTTCTCCACGAGCTGCGATCAGATCAAGGGTGATTTGATCGAATAGTTCCTCGAGCACACTAACATAGCGTACCAGATGCAACAATGCAGGATCCGTCTCGTGGTCTCCGCTCGCAACTCGAGGAGGCCTACCATACCCGTTGCGACTAGGGTAGTAGTAGAATGAGCGACAGTTAACTCTGGGCGACAAGTGCCGAAGTTGAACTATAGCTTCTCGAGCAGCTAGCTGGATAGCTTGCGGCTCGAAGGAAGTTGTCCTTCCGGTGAACCTGTAGGGGCGCTCTGGTGACAGACCCCTACCATAGATGTGCACAGTGGCCCAGAATTGACGGCTTTCACCGCCCATGGAGTCTTGGTACACAACATATTCTGGGGGCTCTTCTAACGCAAAAGCACGACCAGTGAGGTTTGCGAGCACGGTCACAAAACCTCCAAGGTTGGTTTCCGTGGTTTCAATTTGGACAATGGGTCCTGGCATTTTAGCTCGGTCTGGGGTAGTGGTTGTGTTGGGTTGGGGTTAGCGCGTCATATTTATAGGAAAGGACGGAGTCTTCCTTCGCACGCTCTCGAAGGAAACTGTTTGGGTGTCGGTCACTGGCGGTGATCGACAGGCTAGACTGATAGGTTGGGCACCGACTACCGAAGGTGTCGGCCCTCTGTGCGGGTATCTTACGCGAGAAGCTTGGCCGGGGTTAGGATATGGTCTGGTGTGGTGGTTAACCTAGGTTTTTGACCTGGCTAAGATAGGATTAGCCAACGGTCAGCCTGGCTCTGATACCAAGGTTGTCAGGACCGGATTTTCGGGATATAAACTTCCCAAAAGAGGACCTTGTGCTCACCAGCCCCAGGATTAACTGTTAGCTGATGAGGCACCAACTGGTTACAGAATCTCCAAGAAAAATACAAGATATGTAGTACAAGACCATTCTGGCCTGTCAGTACAACACAAGATTTCTAGTGGCTGATGGCGGAAGCGGTTTGTGGTTCATCGGTGACTATGGGACTCCATTTCCCACGGGAACAGCTGACCGGGTTAACTCCTATCTTCGTGAGGCTGCTATCTTCATTACGTAGGTTCCGCGACTGTCCTCGCGTCGTTCCTTCCCGCGCAAGGAATCGGCCCAAGACAATAGCCAGGGACAAGCCAGTGAGTACTTTGAATGTACTCGCAAACATTTTTGAACATGGGTGAGTTATAAACTTGTTCGAGAATAATGCGGATCACGATGATAATACTGATATGACGGTCCATAATGCAAGCAGGTCATTTGTATAAAAAGGCATATGCAATCAGAGAGTGATAATAAAATAAATAGCAAACATGCCATAGTCGGGCGTCTGAGCGACACCACATAAAGGGCTTATAAGGAAAAAATAAATAACAAGGATGCCACAGTCGGGCGTCTGAGCGACACCATAGAAAGGGCTTAAATAGAAAATAACAAGAATGCCACAGTCGGACGTCTGAGCAACATCACAGAAAGGGCTTAAAAGAAAATAACAAGAATGCCACAGTCAGACGTCTGAGCGACATCACATAAAGGGATTAAAAAGAAAATAACAAGAATGCCGCAGTCGGACGTCTGAGCGACATCACAGAAAGGGTTTAAAAGAAAATAACAAGAATGCCACAGTCGGACGTCTGAGCGGCATCACAGAAAGGGCTTAAAAAGAAAATAACTAGAATGCCACAGTCGGACGTGTGAGCGACCTCACAGAAAGGGCTTAAAAGGAATAAACAAAATCCATGGTGAATATCCAGGAGGTAGAACCGTCCCAGGGATACTCATTTATTCATAAGACACAAATGGTTAGTCCACAAAGAAAATTGTAAATACCACATATTACAGATCATGGTCAAGGTTCCGGTTAAGTAGTTTCTCCTCCGAAGACCGACACTAAGACCGACACTCGACCCATCCCAGACTGTAGTCCTTAACCATGGACACGGCTATTCGAATAGGTTTAGTATCTCTGCAGAGGGTGTACTCTTTACCCACGAGTAACGGTTTTCCTTAGTCCATCGGACTAATACCGTCTACGGCCTTTTAGTTGAAAATCTGCCTGACTTGCACACACCAGCTTAGCTTTACCTATGCCTGGAATCACCCATGACACCTGTCAAAACAAACTTTGAGTGGGGAGGCTACAACCTCGCGTAGCATGGGATCAAATTTCTATTGCGCGCTGTAAGGGGTGCCCCCCTCTCGGTCCCAACTGGAAACACCCATGCCCCCGGACCAGGTGGCATGCCTACCGGATGCAGCCGATATCTTCCACCATTGCCTCTCTGTACGGTGTGTGCTAGGACAGGGGTTGACACTTACTGAACCGTACCCTACCTGCGGCAGGGACAAGTGGTAGCACATAACAAGTATGGGGGTTACTAGAACAAGACTCGATCTATGGTCGACTCAGGAGGTTTCAGCATTACTCACATGATTAGTCAAAACCGATATATTTTTCAACAACAGTCGGAAACACCATCCGTCATGCCTTACCAAGCCGTACCGGATTCCACCGTCCCGACGGGGAGCTAGTGACAAGCCCGCGTCTACACAAGACCGCGACTTTCACGACTTCCTTCCGTTAGGCATGAAAGGCATACGGAGGGGATCACCGTCATGCAAACAAAATATTCTCAGGAAGAGTTTTTCCTCAAACACTCATAGGTACGATCACATTGTCACATATGAAATAAAATGAACGCAATCATATTGTAGCAATGGTGTCAACAACAACCGCATGCAATGAACCAGGGTTCAAGAGTGCTTGCCTTCAAGTAGAGGGGAGGAGAAATGCATTCCAACACTTTTTGGAAGCTTTCTCCCTCTTCAAAATCCTAAACGAAACAAAATGCAATCAATACATAGACTCAAAACAGCCCAAAAATTTGTCTGGAAAATTTTCATATAAATATGAAAATAAGCTAGACAATATTTGGGAAACAACAGAAAAAGAATCAAATCATTTGGATTAATATTTAAAAAAATATTGCCAGTCAAAGTTTGGTAAAATATGCTTTTAGAATAAATCAGAAATAGGAAAACGTTTCGATATGAATACGCTTTCGAAGTGGGGAGATGTACTCGGGGGTTTGCGCCTTCACTTATGCACGCATGGGCGGGCGCTGTCTCGCTGACAGATGGCCCAGGGGGCCCACTGGTCAGGTTTGACCAGTCGCCTCGCCTCCTTCTTCCTTTGGCCGAACAGAGGCGCGGCTCCGGCGATCAACGCCGGCGAACGACGGCTCCTTGGGTGCATCCGAGGGCGGGGATGGATTTGTTAGACTGGGGTGGTCATCGCAGTGTTCGAGGGGGCGACGGAGGTGGAGGAAAACACCGGCGACGAGCTTCGCGGCGGACGGCGGTCTCGGGTGGAATTGGGGCTTCGTCCTATGATAGTTCCCGAGCTCGTTTGAGATGAAGGGCGGCTCCGCAAGATCATAGGGAGTCGAACGATGGTGCTGGCTGGGCGGAAGGGGCTCGGGTTGCGACGTATTTGACTGGAGGGCAGCGGCGACTGTACTCGCCGGAGTTGGGGAAGAAAACTTCCCTTGGTCGATTTTGCTGCTTCGGGGGTGCTCTGCGGGGTAGCTAGTGGCTGTCTGAGGTTGCGGAGAGGCTCGGGGCGCCCTTAAATAGGCAGGCGATGGCGGTTCCGCGGCGGCCGTGGATAAGACCGCCGGCGACCACCATTCTGTAGCTCAGGGCGATGTGGCGATGACGGGAGCTAGGGGATGAACTTGTGGATGACCTGGCGCTGCTCCAGGGGGCAGGTGGCGAGCGCTGGAGGCTTGGGCGGCGCTGTCCACGGTAGGAGTTGTTGTGGCTGCCCGCTAGCTGCCGCGGCAGACCTGACGGCGGCACTGTGGGGTTCCAGAGCTGTCTCAGCGGTAGGGGAGAGTGCAGGCATGCAGACAGTGCGAGTGCAGCGGCCAGAACGGGCGGGGGTGTCGGCAGAGGGACGCGGCGGCTCGGTGCGCGCGCGTGCAAAACGTGCGCTCTGGGCGCGCCCAGAGCATGCGCGTGAACTGCTCGACGAAAGGCCAGAGCATGCCACAGGGTTTGGATAAGGCTGGGAAATAGCAGGGTTTGGTTAGAGGCTTAACTAAGATCAGTGGACATGCCACCATGTATGTAGGTGCAAGGTCACAGTGCAAAGTAAAGATCATGCCAAAACTAGCCATGCACCTCAGGTGTTTGACAAAATGCTAGAGGCCACTAGGCAACTCTAGGAGTGGCCAAATTCTCCAGATCAGTGTCTCTATAGGTGGATGAGATGATGGCAAAGCTAGTTGGGCAAGACCAGAAACTTGCTAGTGCAAGTTTTGCAAATCTCCAGTTCTGGACTGGAAATGAAGGGCATTGTTTCATGTATCAAAATTCCTCCAATGGGTCCATTCTCCTGGACTTAAGGGTTTTGCAAGAATGGTTATAAGCAGGAGGAAGCTCAAGGGCACTGGAGCAAAATAAACTAGGGTTGCAGTGCAAAATACCAAACTAGACCAAAATTGAAAAGAGGTTGTTTCACTCAAATTTTCCAAAGGACCCAAATAGGTTTTAGCATAAAGTTTAATAATATACTCCTATGAACATCCCATAATTTTGGTGGAAGCTCTAAAGAAATATTTAATGGGGTTGTAGTGAAAAACTGCCTACTGGACCAGATTGGGAATCATGGTGGGAATCATGGTGTGGACCATATTCTTGCGTAAAAGTGATCCAACTATATCACATGACATCTCAAATTTTTGGTTGGAATTATAGATGAACCTATCAAGGGGTTGCAGTACAATTTGGGGCCTAAAAATTAAGGGAAACCATTTTAAAGGAGAGAAAGTTTAGGGAGACAATTATATAATTAATACTAATGACATCAGACAAGTTATAATGAGTGAATATGAGAGGCTAACAATATCTGGAAAGTTTTTACTAGTGGTAGAAATTCCAACAGGAACAGAAGTATCCTGAAATTAAAGAAACATCCAGCAAAAAATGCAAAATTTTAATTGCTTGGCAAATTTTTAATTATTAAAACATGGTTAAAATTTTGGGGTGTTACACTCCCTACATTGAATGCAATTGTAGTTATCCAGCTGCATATTCTTTCTCTTCAGAAGATTCCTGATGTTGTTTCTATCATGTAGAAGTAGCCAGAAAAAGATTTTATTCCTTAATCTGTTTGAAGTCTTCCAAATCCATTTAAACATCATGTTTTTTCAGTCTTTGGCCAAATAGCATTATACATTCTGATTGAAGAACATTGTGGACGTTGCCCAGTTCCCTTCCATTTATCTCCTCTATGCTCATTCAAGTTCATATTCAGTAGGTTTTGAATGTCATTAAGTTGAGTATATGCTAATTCTAAGAGTGGTGTGTGGAGCAGCAAATGAGGATTTTTGTTCTCCTGCCGAAGTGGCTGTTGTGATTGAATCCTTCTCTACATAGGAATACAACTCAGGGAATTTGTTGGATAGTAAATTATCAAGCCACTTGTCATGCCAAAAAATGATAGTTTGCCCATCTCTCGTAGTGCATTGATAATTTTCTGTGAACAATGGCAGGGGCTTTAAATGATTCCTCCACTAACTAGATCCTTCCATTTTATGCCCTGGAAGCTGTGTGCTGTAGTAAGTGTTCAAATGAGTTTAACCCATGGCAAATCATCTTTATTGAAAAACTTGTGGAGATTTTTCAACAGGAGTGTTTTATTGTGCAGAGCAATATCTAGAA